>CAMZMU010000044.1:14204174-14613919 GCA_947311845.1 Poa pratensis | reverse complement strand
AAACTTTCAATATAGAACTTTACTTGGCACAACATTGCGATAAAATAAAGATACAAAGGAGTTGCTACAGAAGTAACAAAACTCCTTGACTCAAAGAAAACAAAAATAACAGCAAATAAAAACGATGGGTTGTCTCCCATAAGCGCTTTTCTTTAACGCCTTTCAGCTAGGCGCAGAAAGTGAAAATCAAGTGTTGTCAAGAGACAAATCATTCAAATCATCAAAATCTTCTTCCAACACACAGCTTGTAACAATGGGTATCTTAGATGTTCCTGGAGGTGTTTCATTGTTCGAATTACCTTTAACCGTACTAAAATTTTTATCAATTTTAAGCTCATAATGAGTCTTTGGTTTTGGCACTTTAGGAACATACATAAACTTTTGCTCTCTACCCACATAAACTTTCTCCTTTTTAGACTTAAGAGAAGTAAAGGTTGAACTTAAGGTTTCAATAGCTTCCTCTAACTCATCAATTCTATGATTTTGGGTGTCATGGATATTATTATCCTCAAGAACAGTGATTCTCTCATTGATGGTGGCTATTGATTCATTAGTCTTACCAATACAATCAAGAAAATTTGGAAACAAATTCTCCATAGAGTCTAACTTATTTATAACATCCTCCAAGGTGATCTCAATTTTAATATCTTTAGTGGGTGGTGTTCCTACCAAATTTTCAATAATATTACAGGCTTCTGAAGCAGGAGTACCCAAGAAATTTCCACCTGTAAGAGTGTCTAGAACATACCTATACCAACTAGAGATACCAACATAAAAGTTCCTAAGGAGGATAGTGGTAGAGTGTTTCTTAGTACATCTATGATGAGCATCACTAATTCTATACCAAGCATCTTTCAAATTTTCACCTCCTAGTTGCCTAAAAGAACGAACTTCAACTTCAGGAGCATTCATTTTGAAAAACAAAAGCAAACCTAATTAAACAAGTAACTAATTTTTTTGTGTTTTTGATAAAGAGAGCAAAAAAGACTAAATAAAAATAAACTAAGCAAGACAAATAACAAAGTAAAATGATTGGGTGTGAGAGACTCCCCTTGCAGAAGCAATTTGGTTTTCCCCGGCAACGGCGCCAGAAAATATGTTGCTGGCGCTAAGTTGACGAGGGAATATATTGCGGTGTTGCTTCTATCTCCCCGGCAACGGCGCCAGAAAATATGCTTGATGCGTGTAACGTCACACGTCAGTTGGGAACCCCAAGAGGAAGGTATGATGAGTGCAGCAACAAGTTTTCCCTCAGTATGAAACCAAGGTTTATCGAACCAGTAGGAAAACGAGTTTGCTTCGAAGGTGTTGGTGAAGGAGTGTAGTGCGGCGCAACACCAGGGATTCCGGTGCCAACGTGGAACCTGCACAACACAATCAAATTACTTTGCCCCAACTTAACAGTGAGGTTGTCAATCTCACCGGCTTGCTGAAAACAAAGGGTTAAACGTATCGTATGGAAGATGATGTTTGTTTGCATAAAACAGTAGAGAACAATGATTGCAGTAGATTGTATTTCAGATGTAAAAGAATGGACCGGGGTCCACAGTTCACTAGTGGTGTCTCTCCAATAAGATAACTAACATGCTGGGTAAACAAATTACAGCTGGGCAATTGACAATTGATAAGTGCATAAAACATGCATGTGCGAGTTGTGGTGTCTACTATGAGATTCATTTGGGCATAACGACAAAGTACATAGACCGCTATCCAGCATGCATCTATGCCTAAATAGTCCACCTTCCGGTTAACATCCGTACCCCTTCCAGTATTAAGTTGTAAGCAACAGACAATTGCATTAAGTAATGTGCATAATGTAAACAATACATTCATCCTTCAATAAAGCATTGCTGTTTTACCCTAGTGGCAACAAGACATCTACAACCTTAGAACTTGCTGTCACTATCCCAGGTTAAATAGAGGTTGAACCCAACTATCATGCATAAATACCCCCTCTTGGAGTCACAAGTATTCACTTGGCCAAGGCTTTAACAAGTAACGGAGAGCATGCAAGATCACAAATGACATAGACATGATAATATAATATTCAGCTCCACATAGGTATCAATATAAGTCAGATCCCAGCAAACACAACATGTAGCATTACAATAAGATGATCTTGATCATGATAGGCAGCTCACAAGATCTAAACATGATGGCACAAGTGGAGAAGACAACCATCTAGCTACTGCTATGGACCCATAGTCCAAGGATGAACTACTCACACATCACTCCGGAGGCGGGCATGGCGATGTAGAGCCCTCCGGTGATGATTCCCCTCTCCGGCAGGGTGCCGGGAAGAGCTTCAGAACCCCCTGAGTTAGGGTTGACGACGGCGGCGGCAGCGAATATGTTCTGGATGAAAGGCTCGGTGTCTTAGGGTTTTCACGTCTCGGGGAATAAATAGGCGAAGGGGCGATGTCGGCGGACCCCGAGGGGCCCAAACCACCAGGCGGCGCGGTGGGCCCCCCTGCCGCGCCGGCCTGCGGTTTGGTCACCTCGTGGTGAGTCTTCGTCTCTCCTTCGGACTCCGTGTACGTGTTGGAAAAATAGGGACGTGGCCTTTTGTTTCGTGCAATTCCGAGAATATTTCCAGAAGTAACTTTCTGAAACCAAAAACAGCAGAAAACAGGGAACTGGCACTGTGGCATCTTGTTAATAGGTTAGTCCCAGAAAATGCATAAAAGTGATATGAAGTGTATATAAAACATGTAGAAAATGGTATAATATAAGCATGGAACAACAGAAATTATGGATACGTTGGAGACGTATCAGTAGGCGACGGCGAAGGACGCGTCGACAACACAGAAGGACGGTGGGCTCTAATGGCTCCTCGCTGTGCTTGCGTACGACGACAATTCCCCGACCCCTGTTTTGACGACACGGCATGCACAATGCTAACAAATAATTAAAACCGTATGTAAGGCCGAAGACCAAATTAGATAAAAAATCAAATTGGAGCAACTGAATGGTATGCAAACACCAATGAACTCGTGACGACACCTCCTACCAATCAAGTTGTTTCAAACCGCTGACCCAACCACGTCCGCGTCAAGCCGTCTCGCCAAACACCGCCATCACATCTCGTCGACGCTGGCTGTCATCCACAAAGATCAGGCCCGTGGGAGGCCGTCTATCCAAAACCTACTCCACCGGTTGTATATATTTGAACCGGCAGCAGCCCTATCTTCTCGCCTCAACCCACAGCCGCCTCCCCATTTTAGAAGCACAAATCATTCACCTGGTTAGATACAAGGAAAGTCTAGATATCACCTGCTAGACCCAAGACGATGCTACTCCCCCATGAACATCGAAGATCAGAAGCACCCGCGGAATCTACGAAGGGAACGGCACATCCTCATCTCCACAACGACACTCCTTATTGTCCCCGACCTCACACTCGCTGTCCTCTTCCACCTTCTAAATGAAAGGTACGCAAAACCAAACATATGGTATATACCTGACGAAATAACCATATTTATGCAAATAGGGACCTTAGATTCAATAAAAGGTGTTATCAGAAAATCTAAGTTTTATACGTTTTTTCTAGAACACGACACGTGGACATGTTAGATCCAAATTATTTTCTTCCTTCTGACCAAACCCATCCATTAGATCTAGAGATACATGACAACATTTTGTATCCATATTCTTTAATACAATCGATTTGTTTTAACAGTTCCTGCATCTCTCCATGTTTTCCTACCTAAAATCGAGAATGATATATAACAGGATTACTATTTTGGTGACACCGTACAAGAAGACATCCTTATCTGATAGCATAATATTGTACGCGCGTATGGGCGTGCTACCCAACAACAATCATGCAATGAATATGTAAGTTCGGTTTTTTCACCATATTCGTTCCCCATATTGATTAGGTGCAAAAAAATGTGTGCAAATTCATTTCTTGTTGCATGTTTTTGTAACAAAAGCAGGACACAATCCAGCCTGCAGATCAGCGCTTCCTCTTATGTGATTGCCACTGTTTGACAAAGTGGATGACCTCTTCCAGGGTCGCTTTCCGATCTTCCTTGTAGTTCCACAGCTCCTGCATGGAGTAGCGTCCACTGAGGTTGTACTCATTCGCCTTTGTCACCAAGGTGTAGATTTCATCGGCGTGCTCTTCTTTTAACCGGTAAAGCTTGTCGTCATCATGCAACAGAATTTCCTAAACCGAAGAAAAAGAATGGGTGTCACCTTCAAGATGGAATCATGAAGATGCTTGCTGAGTTCATAAAAAAGGATTTTTTTTTGCAAAAGTAGATACAAAACTGCTCGGTATTTTGTATAAGATCATGTTAGTAGTGTCCGAGCAGTTGAAGGTCATCACCATAAGCTTAAGGTTTGTGTGCTTTGTTTTGATTCGTGGTGTGTTTATTCATATTATACATGTACACCAAGCTAACATAACTCTATATTTTTTTCAGTGATTTTTTTCTACACCATACACCTGGACGAAATGACCCAAATCCGTCGCTATTGCGACGTTTTGGTGTACTGCACAAAATACTTTTTTTAACTAAGAGTGTCTTGTACAGTGTGACCAAAGTATCACACCAGCGGCGAGATAAAAAAGGTGCAACAACAGCTATCAGAATCTACAGCTTTAGCCGCCTCCAACAGTGCCGGCTCCCCGAGACGACATAAACAACATTTTGATACATCCTTGTGCATACGTTGGTTTGCAAGTGTAAATGTACGTTTTTTTCGTCTTTCGTCCATACCACAAGTAGGATGATGTCTCACGGCTGAATCTCTGTGTAATGTAGCTTTTGAAAACATGGGCAAACCATCAAAAGAGTAAATTTAACCAAGAATGATCATCCCTTATTTTGACGGGTGGACGTAGCCGGCCTAAATATCATATTGTATTTTAAGCCTGTGAGTTCCTGATCTAAAAGAATTACACGAAGTTGCTTTAGCACAAACTGATCATACTCCAGCCTATTGCGAGAGATTCACCGTACCAACATGTTTTATTATACCATGGATTCCTATGTATGACTCGTGTAGTTATGACCGCATACTGTACCCTTTGGTTACCCATTCGTGGGTGGGCAGACGATTCGGGAGCTGCCATTATCTCTGATGCGTTTTCTGTGCACCCCGTCGACTCCAGGTTCCCGTCCTAATGCACAACCCGACCCCGCCGAATCCAGGTTCTCGTCTTAATACACCACCGGACCCCGCCGACTCCAGGTTCACGTCTTACACAAGCCGAGCCCGCCGACTCCAGGAGCCCGTCTTAATGCCACAACAAAAGCTGAGGAGTCGGCGTACGGATAAACGTCATGTCACTCCCGTTAAAGATATGAGTTACCGCGGACTCACGAAACGAATTCAGTAACGTACCAATAACTCCAAACCTGCCAACCTACCACGCTCATTACTCTTTCATTTAGACCCTGACTTTACCAGCCGACTCCAGGGAGCCGGCGTAATACTAATCGTCACGTCACACCCATCGAAGATATAAAGCTACTATGGACTCAGGGAACGCATTCAACCACGTAGAAATAACTCCAACCTACCAACCTACCACGGTCATAACTTACTAGTTCAACCCCACGCTCTGCCTCCCCACGTCCCATCAAGCGCAACGCACACAAGGGAGTGCCTTCCGTTCGGTGGAGCCGGCAACCTGCTATTAAGCCAGACATCTGTACCTACACGGTGACCTGCGACACCGTTCTTTTCATGTTTTTCTTGGACCAGGTGTTTTGTTCTCTTGGTTTGTCAACGCGTCCTCTCTTGGTTTTGGTTGGTAAACTTGGCCGGTACGTACATACAAATTATACACAGTTGAGACATCCTTTTATGAATGGAGATAGTAGAAAAAAACCGATCGCAAGGACAATGGTTACGCCGCTAAAATAACCATGCACCCTTGGTGATCCGAAATACAATGTGCCGACTCCAGGGAGCCGGATGGATTAAACTCCCATCGCACGTCCCCGCTGGACTGTTCATAGGCGGTACGCGTCCCACCTACTAAGCCGACTCCACGTTTTGAGGCGTGAGTGTCGTCCATTAAGACGGAGAAGCCCGGACAAGCCGACTCCAGGGAGTCGGCGGGAGTGTTCGTGCAGTCAGACGGAGAAGGTCAATACAGCCGACCCTCAGGACTCGGTTAGTACCAACAGGCGCACGGCACCCCAAGCCCTGGTTTGACGACACGCTACTAAGAAGGAGAAGTCCATATGAGTCGAGCAGAAAGTAATCACGTGACAGCACAGATAGGTCGGCAACCAAGCTGAAATCAGCGTGACAGAACCCAGGGCTCCGACGGTGAAGAACGCATCGGCGTGACGTCATCCGTCGGAAACATACTATATAAACCTACAAATCCCTGTTCATCCGGGATGGCTACATTTGTTAGAAACACAATGAGTAATATTGTCAGATTTACATATGTTGGACCAGATCGTTTGTTTCATGCTGAAGTGAGAGATATGAAGACACATATAAAACTTTCTGTTTATTAGCCAAGTAGCTTGTTTTACAATCGAAATAAATAATAGCCAGAACAGCACATCCATTCGTTTCGTAGTTTTGCACCCATTTCATATGTCCCCATTTATCTGTCAATTGTCCTTCCCTGTTAATGAGAACCATCCGCACCATCCACTATGACCGGATCCCTGGAGTCGGTCTCAAACGGCATGCATTTACCCACCCAACGCGTTTTTCACTTCTTTGTTTTACCCATGCATCCGCTATGTTCTTCTTCCCTGTTAATGAGACCAACCAATGAGGACAAGAGGATAAGACCAGGGGGAACATTAAAAAAAATCATGTGACGGCCTGAACAAAAATGTCACGAAAATATATTCTTTTGCATGAATAATGGTTTTACTCAAGCCAGGTCTGGATAAGAGAGGCCAGCAGAGACGAAATATGCAAGGCGAATTTTCTTAAGGTCACCTTCCTTCAATAATTGCTTGTGCTTTCTTGCGTGTTTATTTATTTGTTCTTGCTATTTTGTTTATATTTTATTTTTACTGTTTGGTTTATTTCGTGCTTAGCATATTTGTTTTGTGATCTCATCTGGCTTTTTCGTCGGTAAGGACAGGAGAACTTAACACCTCAGATAAAAGAGACAACCACACAACCGTAACGCACAAGCAACAACCACCTAATAACACGGGTTCGGCGCACCAGTAGCAACTTTAACAGAGAACAGAAAGAAAAAGAGCAATAGAACCCAACCCGATCAAAACATACCAACAAAATCAAGTCAAACCAAAAACTACGACGAAGTAAAAGAACAGCTCACACCCAAATAAAAGGAAACCCACGAATCTACAAATGAAAAGACGAAACAAATCACCAACGGAAGCCGGCTGTGTACCACATTGAGCCGAAAAAATGAAGCCGGCTCCAAAATGGAAGGAAGGACCGAAAAAATAGACAACAACACGAGCACACCAAAAGCCATCCAACTACTAAAGAACACGAATCCAGTGGATGGACATCAAGATGAGCAAAAAACAAAGAACAGAGAAAAACACGGTAACAACTCCCAAACCAACCTCAACGGAACTAACCTTAACCGGAAGAACGGTAGAAAAAATACACCGACGACCTGCAACAAACAAAACAACCAAAAAAATAAACGTGAACACAAGGGCAACTAAGAACAACAAAACAAAAAGGATCCATCACAAGGGCAACAACTCAAACAAATAACCAAATAACCAAAAGACTCAGCCTCGCCGACTTACTGGAGTCGGCGGGGTCGATGCACAGTAAACAGAGAAGACCAGTCCAGCCGACTCCAGGGAGTCGGCGGGGTCGATGCCCAGTAAAACAGAGAAGGCCAGTCTGCCGATTTTGGCTCGCCGGCTCGGTGACTATGATACAAACAAGCATCACATGAGAAAATAACCAATGAAAGGTAAAACTCAATCGCACGGAATATAGACACAAGAAATAGAGAGCCGACAAATGAACGCACATAGAAAGATGACATACAAATGCACGTAATTATACCGAAAAGGACCCGCAGCAAGATACCATGAAAATAACCAAACACGTCCACAAATAACACACGCGTTCACCGACGAAACGATTTCCAACAGGATGAACCAAATCGGAAACGAAAGAAAAAGAATGAATCTACAAACGAGATGAAGCCGGCACAGCCCAAACAACACAACTACAAAAAATCGAGAAATAGAATAAACAGATAAAAGGAAGCCGAAACACGACGAACGTAAAATCTGCAGCCGAGCAGTGAGACGGAGAAGGTCAGTCCTGCCGACTCGCTGGATCGCCGAGCAGTAAGACCGAGAAGGTGATTCCGGCCGATTCTTCCGGCCGACTCCCGGGACTCGGCCAACACAAACATAAAATCTAGCAACACGACAGGAACACGGTCCAAAGCACCGATCGAAAGCAAACAAGACCTCAACGGCCAAAACAATACGGCAGCAAGAAAATCGAAAAAAAGAAAAGCAAATATGGCAAAAGTAAATCTGCAGCAAGAAACCGGCCTGCATCAAAACGGAAGACCAAAAGAAAAATTGTTAGCAACACACGGCAGGAAGACGGTACAAAGAAACGATCCGTAGGAACAAAAGGATTCACAACAGGATAAACACGATTCGAAAGAAAACAAAAAAATACCCGATATACAACCCGGGGCGAAGCCGGCACGCAGACATGATCGATCCGCAGCAAGAATTCGACCTGCATCAACATGGGGAAAACAAAAAACAAACCACGCCAGAAACACAACACGAAATAGTGAAGCAACAGATCGTAAATACAAATGGGAACATGAAAAAACTACACGACGAGAGGGCCGTGGACAACAAAACTAATTAAACACCCAAAAATCACACAATAGCACAATCACAACAACAAACAGTAAAAAGAACATCGCACACAGCAACAGTACAATGGAGCAAGAACAGAGAGGAAGAAGAAAAGGGGAAATGAGAGCTGCTGTAACCATCCGATCCAGAAAACAGAATATATACCCCGTTCCAAGGCACTGTCTTTAGGTCGGTAACCACTCGGAACCAATGGCGAGCCGCCAGCGTCACGCGAAATCGGGCCTTCTGACAACAGCACAGTGCAACATACCCACCGATGAATGGAAAGACGCCATGTAGGACGGTGAAAACGGGCCCGATTTTCAGCTGACATCACGAACAGTGCCGATCCTGCGAAATACCGAACGTACCCCGTTACACTGTAGAATATACGCACTTTACTGTAGAAAATACGCATCGACGACGCACGCAAGGGAAACATTGGCGACGCAACATCCCGAGCAACCGACATGTGGGCCAAGGAGAGGGTGGCACCCGCGGTCAGCGAGGGAGAGGAACACGTAGCACGATCACTCTCCCGGACGGGCACTCCCTAAAACCTAGAACGGTAAATGAACAAAATCAACCAATGGGAGGAACGCGCTCGGAATTTTTGGCACTGTTGCACGTCCGCCACTCCGATTAAACACGAACCGTGAGGCTGACGGGCGGTCCCTCGGTTTACAGCGGTGATCCACGTAGGATGTCAGCGAGAGTGGGTGCAATAAGGCTGGTACGGTTAGCGACTTTGCAAATCCCTATTCATTCCGACTCCAGGAGCCGGCAGGGATCGGACGGAGCGGAGACACGGAGCGGGGAGGATCGGTGATAGGGCAAATGTGTCCCGATCTTTCGATGAGATGAAGATACATCGATTCTGGGTGGAGTTTGACCTTGACGATCCGACTACCACGTACACGTACGCAACGTCAATGCAATCGCTAAACCAATCTCCCGGGGTTACCAATCTTGCGGGAGCACGATCGGACTGACCAAATAGGTCTAGTTCTACCTGCGATCGAGAAACAAGAAAGAACTAGAATTGCAATCTGAATATTGCGAATATAGATGAAGTACAAATATCTCAAAGAGATAATAAGGTGGGATTCTGATAGCGGTCTTGAACAGGCTGTTGAGCACTGGACGAGTACACGAAGTTGCAGCGTTTGGCTTTAACTAAACAAAATCCAAGTTTAAACCTAGGGGAACTAGCTATTTATTTATTATGGAGAAGAGCCTGCGCCGCCTCGAGTCTTCGCATTGGAAAGCTGAGTCCACCTTGCGGTCGATATGCTGAAGCTTGACACGGCCCGCCCAGCCCTTGTCCGTTCCTTGCTTGATCGATGTGTATGGGCTGCACATGGCCCACTTGGCCCCACCCACATGCATGCATAGTTGTATACTCACGTAGTAAAAGATCATGTAAAATATATGCTCGTGTATTGATTTGCTTCCTGCATGCATCACGTTTGACAAGGCACATAGGTGCCATGGCGTGATTTTTTGGTCATTTGTGCACATGCGATCAGAAGTTGGAGCTGCACACGCACATATGTATTCTTGTCGCATTTTCACGCGTGGTTTGTAAAGATCTTCAATAATTCTGCATATGAAAAGAAAATGTGTTGTAACTTTATCTCGGATATTATAAAAATATAATGTGTGATTGTTAATAGAAATTGCCTGAAAAATGTATTCATGACCAATAGATTTGGTCGTATCCGGCCTAATCATGTCCTCATCATCCTCCCTTTCTTGAAAATTAAGCCGTCCTCGGCGCTGTTTCTTCTGAAACAGGGATAACAAAAGAGACAATGTGTGTGCATGGTATATGTATATGTCATCCGTCTTAACTCCTCTCCCATGCGTCATATTTAATGTTTCACAAAAATAGGTCTCGCCATATCCCAAAATATTACCAGGCATGTTCGCGCAAAAACTATAGCAACTTTGTTTGCATATATAAGTGAAGCATTTATTCATAATATTTATATTGCAATGCTCATCATTAAACCATCCCAACATTGGTAAACTAAAACTGGAAGTATACAAAATTCTGACCACAACTTGTTTAGAAAAGTATTCTGGCAACATGCTATTTGGTGTAAAATCGATACCATAGTTGGAGGTCATATCAAAATGAGTGAACGTATGCAACAATTTATTTGCTTTGAGAACAGCAAGGTCATCACATGTGATACAAATTCTATGCACCCAAAATTCATTATTAACATCATAATCACCAATCAATTGGAAAGTAAAAGTTGGGGCATAAGCGCTTTTCAACGTATTCAAGCATGTGATTTCAGAAATTTTATTCCTAGCATGTGACAAAGAAATAGGTCGATCCATTGGAACAAAAAACAAAGTATTATCATGCAAATTCTAGCTAACACTTCGTCATTCCTAATCAATTTTATAGGATCCAGATCTGGTGTCACTAACAATTCAGCGGACTCAGTGGTATCAATGTTTAACTCATTTGGCATACTCAAATCAGGAGAATAATTAATTTCAGCAATAGGTGCACTCAAAACAGCAGGCATATCAAGTATTTGATCACAAGGTAAATTCAACTCAACAATATTATCCTTGAAAATAGGTGGTGTGACCAAATCAACATGCAACGTAACACAAGAATTATTTAAATCTCCAGGAAATAAATTCATATCATGTCGAGTGATATCATCAGTACCTTTATTATTACCGTATATGTCCTTCTCAGATAGTGTAGGTACTGTCGGTGACGATGGTGCACATGTTGGAGGTGGGGTAGTGCTCAAATCAGCGGATGTGGTTTCCATAATAGGTGCAATGGTAGCGGTGGCAGGAACAAACGACTCAACTCGTGGATTATGCACCTCACGTTTGTTTGTCTTAGTGGCAACACGTCTCTTTATTTTTTTGTTCAGCTTTACAAGCAAGACGAAACAAACGATGCATAGGAGAACAGTTTTCATGCATTAATAGCTCCTGAATATCATGGTTTAAACCTCCCCAAAACCTATCCATGAAATTGTCTTCACTTTCCTCTAATAATGAATGCAACAAGGTGGTTTCTAAAGCATCATAATATTCTTTTACAGTGTCATTACCTTGTTTTAAAGTTTGCAATTTCTTAACCATGTCACGGGTATAATATGATGGAACAAATCTATGTCGCATAGCAAGTTTCAAATCATGCCAAGTAGTAGGTATATAATCAGCATATAAACGACAATATTCATTCCACCAAATGGAAGCAAAATCAGTGAATGTACTAATTGCAGTTGTTACTTTCTTACGCTCAGAAAAATCATGGGAAACAAATATATCATTTATTTCAAATTCCCATTCAATATATAAATCAGTTTTATAACGACCCGCAAATGGTGGCATAGAAACAGTAACCTGATTATGTGTGTGGGTACGTCTTGGTACCTCTCGCGGTGGTTGTTGTGTTGTTGTAGATGATGGTGCTGGCAAATCTCCAACTATAGTCGAAGCCCAAGAAGTTCTATAAACAGGGCATTTGTATGGTTTTTGGGTCCGGTTTTCCATATAAACTGGGCCAATTCTTCTTCTATACGAATTGCAGGAACGCCCTGCCCTCTTCGAGAGGTTACTCGAGAAAAAAAAAAGTTCTAACGCCGGAACATGACATGATTAGTAGAAAACAAGAAAAAAATCACATGTATATGTTCCTATAAACTATTAGAATGTGGTGGCAAGTCGCATAATCCGTCAAGCAAAATATAAAGCTCTTACAAGTTCCTTACCACGTAGGAGGGCGTCACGGCAACTAGGATCAGCACTCCAAAGATTGGACAAAGCGATTGCCACGCGACCTCACAATGCACGGGTAGAAATATGTGGAGCTATAGCTAGGCTTATATATTTGTGGAGAAAATACCAAAACCACGTTAGTAAATGTAAAGCTGAAAATCTGTTCAAAGTGCTGGTACTAGGCTAGACCGTGGTAGAGACGCGAGCCTAAGACACAGATTAACAATCACGCGCTACAGGAACTGAAACGGAGCGGAGCAGAACAAATAGAACCGAAACTGGAGGGGACTTAGTGATGGCGCTTCCGCACTTGGATATCGCACGCCGTATGCGCAAGCAGCTACGTGGACAAAGGAGCGGCCGGCTTACTAGCCAAGGCACAATAGCGACAGCCCCACCAAACGAATCTGCACCGAACGAGCAGAGCATAACCAAAATCTTTCCGAATATTTAATTCTGCACCCACTCCAAACTTTCCACCAAAAGTTACGTGACCAGATCAGACTCTTCAGGCACGTACTAAATCAAAAGATTTTTTTCTTCTTCTTGGAAACCGAGAGTACTCAATCAGAACTTTCTATCAACAGAATATCGTGAAGATTTTCTCGATACGAGAAGAAAACTCCTTCAAGGCTTCAACACGATAGGACCGATCTCGGTCTGAAAAGATTTTGCAGTTGGTGGGATCAAAGAGCGACAATATTGAAACCAGATGGTGGCGGTAGGCGATGTGCAACAACGCGGGAGAAGGCGAGGCGGCGATGGAACAAAAGAAATATGGTGGCGGATGAAAAGGATGGGGACAATGGACGCGGAAGAAATAACTGGCAGCGGAAAAAGACAACAAAGTGGATGGCGGCGGATGTGATGCAGCGTGGAAGAATGCAGCGTGGAAGAAACGTGACTAGAACTCGAAACTCTAAAAATCTAGACACTAGAAACCAGCAACTCGGCGCACGATGCAACGAAAATTCAACAAAACAAAACTAAGTGATTCGGCAAAAAGGCTAAAACTGGTTGTAGGACAAGATGATCTAATGCTAAAATATTTTTGTATGGCTTTTTCGTGGATTATAGGTATGAAAAACAATCTAAACTAGGGATAAATTTTCTCACCGAGCAACCTAAAATCTGATACCACTTGATAGGGCAAAGGTGTCCCGATCTTTCGATGAGATAAAGATACGTCGATTCTGGGTGGAGTTCGACCTTGACGATTCGACTACCACGTACACGTACGCAGCGTCAATGCAATCGTTAAACCAATCTCCGGGGGTTACCAATCTTGCGGGAGCACGATCGGCCTGACCAAATAGGTCTAGTTCTACCTGCGATCGAGAAACAAGCAAGAACTAAAATTGCAATATGAATATAGCGAATATAGATGAAGTACAAATATCTCAAAGAGATAATAAGTTGGGATTCTGATAGCAGTCTTGAACAGGCTGTTGAGCACTGGACGAGTACACGAAGTTGCAGCGTTTGGCTTGGCAATCTTTTAGCTAAACAAAATCTAAGTTTTAACCTAGGGGAACTAGCTACGGAGTATTTATTATTTATTATGGAGAAGAGCCTGCGCCGCCTCGAGTCTTCGCATTGGAAAGCTGAGTCCACCTTGCGGTCGATATGCTGAAGCTTGACACGGCCGGCCCAACCCTTGTCCGTTCCTTGCTTGATCGATGTGTATGGGCTGCACATGGCCCACTTGGCCCCACCCACATGCATGCATAGTTGTATACTCACGTAGTAAAAGATCATGTAAAATATATGGCTAATTTTTTTTAAATAATACACAAAAAATAATTAATTCCGAAAATAACACGCGGTTTTTTTTTTGTAAAAATAGGATCCAGTCGTCCATGACGAAGACGACACGACCTTGTCGTCCACGGCGAAGACGACAGGTGCCTTGTCGTCCTTGGCGAAGACGACAGGTGCCTTGTCGTCTTTGATGAGGACGACTAGTGGCGTACACCCACAAATACACGCCACTGGTAATACTACTAGTGGCGTGTCGTCTTCGCCGTGGACGACAAGGCCCTATCGTCTTCGTTATGGACGACTGGTCCTATTTTTGCAAAAAAAAAAAATCGCGTATTATTTCCAGAATTTAATTAATTTATTGTATTATTTAAAAAAAATTAGCAAATATATGCTCGTGTATTGATTTGCTTCCTGCATGCATCACGGTTGACAAGGCACATAGGTGCCATGGCGTGACTTTTTTGGTCATTTGTGCACATGCGATCAGAAGTTGGAGCTGCACACGCACATATGTATTCTTGTCGCATTTTCACACGTGGTTTGTAAAGATCTTCAATAATTCTGCATATGAAAAGAAAATGTGTTGTAACTTTATCTCGGATATTATAAAAATATAATGTGTGATTGTTAATAGAAATCACCTGAAAAATGTATTCGTGACCAATAGATTTGGCCGTATCCGGCCTAATCATGTCCTCATCAATCGGACGGCCAGAAAGCGCAAATCGCTCAGGAGCCTCCAATGGGTCTCACCGTTTATATCTTTAAATGTGCAATAATAATAATAATAATAATAATAATAACGTAACAGATCGGCTGTGACTCGATTCTCCTGCGTCCGCCATGATCGGAGCCACGTCCTTGCTGCACGGACATAACCCTAACCGTGGAAGGCAAGGGCAGATGGGCGAACTTCGACGAACTAGACTCAGGGTGGCGTACAATGCCGGAGGAAACCGGAACCCTAGTTATTTCGCCATGCGAGCCTAGGTGATATATATACATGCTCCATTCTAACACGTGGGGACCAATAATAGAACTATGATACTACTCCCTCCCTCCCGTTTGACCCGAGGGAAGAACTACATCAGTATAAAGTGCGTATACAAATGGCGTCAATGAATACGTAACAGAGATAGTGCTAACCATTGCTCTTTTGTTGGTGTGTGCTCCCCCTTCATCGTGAGATTTATTATTGTGCAGCTGGTTGTTAATGATGGAGTGTTTTAGCAGCGGTGACCAATTAAATATCTCCATATGCTCTTTGTATACATAATCAAACTTTATTGATTAATTTTACTTAAACATACATTAAATCAGGTAAACTAAACTGGAATAAAGGGAACCAAAAATTGATACAATTTGAAGTTGCATCAAGGCCATCGAGCTCGTCATCTATGCCTTCATCCTCACATGGCCGTGCCCCTCACGTTCGCTCCCCAGGGCAACGTTGGGGTCCCAACCCTAGCGCCGCGAGACCACATCCCGGCCGTTCTCCCTGCCGTCGGCGTGGGCCGCGGTGGCGGGGGCCGGGGCCCTGGCGCCTAAGGTGGCCGGGGAGATTGATCGTGGCGACATCCTTTTGAGGCAACTGGGGCGGTTCTCATGGGGAGGTCGAGTGCGGCGGTCAGGGCGGTGTGCCTGGCTGTGCAGCGGCGCCCGTCGCCTATGGTCTGGCTTCTCCACGGTGATGGTGGGAGGCGGTGTGCCGCAGATCTGGCTCCCGTCTAGATCAGTCGGTGGCAGCCTATGGCTATACGGTGGCGCGGTTGGGGCCTAATGTGGAGTGGATCTGCGCGGTCGGCAGATGGCGGCGTGGGGGCCTGCTGTCTGCATCGGAGAATAAAGATGGTCTGGCCGTGCCGTTCTTCCAAGAAACTGAAAGAGATGGAGAAAGTAATGGTGGCTGCGATCGGAGGTCGGTAATGGCGGAGAGGGTACTTGCGATGAGGACAATGCGACACAGGTTCTCCATGTGTGTCGGGTGTTTGCGACTTGCAGCATCAGCCTTGGCAAGCGGGGGTGGCAACACGGGTGGACTGCATTCTTGGTGGTGCTCCTCAAGTAACGAGCCTCGATTTCCAAGGTGAAATCCCAAGGTCTGGCTTCCGGTGGTTGTATTTGGCAATGGGCTTGCTGAAGGCATTGTTTTGTAAACTCGGACTTTCTTTAGGACTTTCTCTAGGGTGAAAAGATCTAAGATCGGGCGACGACAACGCTAGTGCATTGTTTCCTTTTTGGAGGCGTTGCTTTTAGAGAATCTCGTTTGTTGTCCGGGTGTTGTTTTTGGTGGTGGTTAGATTGCTACTGTTGCGACTTCCGAGTGGTTCATCACCGCGACATGGTTTTTGTTATTTTTCTCTTATTTTTATTTTTTTTCTTGACTGTGTGCATCCGTGATGTCTTGGACATCTTATTGGTGCAGAGGATGGGTGTAGTTGGTATTTTCACTATATTAATATATTTCCTTTATCGAAAATAAGAAAGAAAGGTCGTTAAGCAAAACGTGATAACCACTAAATGAGACAATCTCGGCATCACCATTGCCGATACTACGACCAAGTTACCAAACAAAATATCCAACTCAACCCAAATTTCTCTTACACATAGTCCATCTTTGTACATAAACCTCTCTTTCTTTTCACGAAAATGCAGCACTTCCTATTAATCCAACTTGCCACAAAGTCGGCCCCTTCTAGAAAGAAAAGCCCGTGTGAACCTTTCTCTCCCGCGTTCAGATCGCTCCCCATGCCACCACGCGGAAAACGCAAGCGCTGCCGTAAGCACCCGCCGCCACGTGCTCTGACGCCGCGCCCTATAAATTCGGCCACACGAACTGTACACTCCTCACAGATCCTCCGCCTGGTAGTCACTTCCCTTCCAATCCCGGACTCCCGGTCCTGGTACGCGTCGTCCTCCTCTTCCTTCCCCCTATCATCCGTGCATCGATTAGTTGGTTGATCTCCTGTATCTTTCATTCTGTCAGCCCACCGGTACAGAAAACGATTTCGTCCTTAGATCACTTCTTAATTCTTATCCTGCCGAAAACGATTTCGTCCTTAGATCACTTCTTAATTCCTACCTCCTCTTGTGCTATCTTTTGTTCTTGTATTTATTTCTTGCTATTTACGATCTACGCACAAGGGAATGTATCTGGTTCCAGATTTGGGGGCTCCTTGTGCCTCACAGATTTTATTTAGCCTCACCCCCTGATTATCTTTTTCTTTTTATTCTTTTAGTGGTCGAAAAATGTTCAGCGAGTCTGGGTGCTTACCATATCTAGTTCCCCAATTTAGTGATGATTTCTGTGTGGACAATCAGTCAGTCCTGATGCTTACTTGAAGAATAATTATTTAGCTAACCTATGAAACATGCCATCCTTTATTATTGAATTTGCATAGGGAGGGAAGCTGCCTCGAAGTTGATGTACTTGTTCTATTATGGTTGTCTTGTGCAACAGTTTGGATTTTGTGCTGTCAAGTTGCTCAAGTAGTGATGTTGATGCTGTCTTTCTCAACTTGTTTAGTGAAAGTTTCAGTTATGCTTTATTCCTCTTGGAGTATACCTTGGTGCTTTTCAGCCTTTCACACTCCACGTGGAAGATATTGAATAGTTTTGGTTCAGCTGTGAGCGTGTGGCTACTAATGGTTGTCTTAAATCAATCTGACAAGGAACATAAGTTTAATACTTTATAACTCACTTTAATACTGTTCCAAGAGAAGTCGCACATGAACTTGAGAACAGATGTGTCCTAGAAAATAGTCAAGACATATGACAAGAAATGAAATAGATACTAGTTTTATCAGGTGTTGTTGCCTGAAGGTTTTGTGATTCATACTTGCTCCCTGCTATGAAAGGTTTTTGCAATAAAATATAACAAAAAATTCAATTTATTGTTTAGATTTTTTTTTTTGCAGAAACCTGTTTTTATTCTGATAAGAGAGTCTACTTTTGCAGCTGATAACAAGATGAAGATGGCTGTATCTGTTGTGCTGCTCATTTCGCTCGTATCTGCTATCGCTCCTCTACCCTCTGAAGCCCTCAATGTGAGAGGTCATCTACTGAAATCAAAGACGTTCCGTTCTCCGCCCATGTTATTGGCCCCTGGATCAGTCTCAAACAAGTACTACCATGATGTCGATTTTCCCCAAGGCCACATTGCCATCAAGAGCTTCTATGCAGAGGTTGTCGATGAGAACGGCGTCCCTGTCCCGCTCCATGAGACTTACTTGCATCACTGGGTTGCAGAACCATACTATGCTTTGAAGAACAGTCACAGCGCTGAGTCCCAAACGTTTCCAAAGCGGGTGCTTGAAAAGAATGATGGAGTGTGCAAGACCACACTACGCCAATACTTTGGGCTTGGTTCCGAGACTCGCCACACCGCCACATGGGTCCCTGATCCTTACGGAATAGAGACTGGCAATCCGGAGAAGGCCCCTGAAGGTTATGAGGAGAAATGGATGCTCAATATTCACGCCATCGACACGAGGGGCGTGCTCGACAAGCCTGGCTGCACCGAGTGCAAGTGCAACTTCTACAACGTCACAATCGACGAGTATGGGCGCACGATCCCAAAGAACTACACTGGTGGGTTGTTGTGCTGCTCCGATCAGACCCAGTGTCAGGTCAAGGAAGGATTCAATGGGGGCGTGCGGAAGCTGTTCTTGCAGTACAAGGTGACATGGCTCGACTGGAATGATGCGGTGGTGCCTGTCAAGATTTACATATTTGACGTTACCGACACCGCTCTGCTCGATGGAATTCCTGAACATTCTTGCAAGGTATGCAAATAGAACTTCACATGATGGAACTGTTTCGGATTTTGAGAAACTCTCGTATTACTTCAAATGCACAATCTGATGTCCTTAATTGTTTAGTAGGTTTGTTTATGATTTAAATCGTTGATTGTACAGGTTGAGTATCAAGTCGAGGAATGCAGTGCGGTGAACCGAGCCAACAATGACTGCATCCATGTCAAGACAGTTAGAGCGGTCTTACCGCGTGGAGGAGATATCGTGTACGGTGTTGCACACCAGCACTCTGGCGGAATCGGTTCCTCATTGCATGGCCAGGTAATGGATTAGTACCCTAATCTCTTACATGCTGTGCTTATCCACTGCTCGGTGTTATTTTGAGGGGAAACACAATAGTACCTTCTCCGTTTCATAATTCTTGGCAGAACTAAAACCACAGCAAGAATAATGAAACGGAGGCAATACCTTTGTATTTATGATGTCTATATAGTAATATCACAACATGCTCTTGGCAAAGGTAAGCCTAACCTGTTATGCAACATCACAACATGTTGGCAAATGGAAGCCTAACCTGTGAGGTACATTCGGTTTTCTACAGGACGGACGCCTTCTATGTGAATCGCTTCCGACCTACGGCACAGGGCAGGAGGCAGGGAACGAGGCAAACTACATTGTGGGCATGTCGACGTGCTTCCCTAAGCCAGGATCCATCAAGGTCAGGGACGGAGAGGTGCTGACCGTCATCTCCAACTACAGCAGCGACCGGCAGCACACGGGCGTCATGGGACTGTTCTACATTCTAGTGGCCGAGCCACAGCAAACGGCTCCTGCGCCATCCCTCTGTTTCAGTTTCCCAGCCAAATGTGAGTTTGTCTACACCGTGGCCATGTTTTGCAATCCAATTCTTTTTTTCCGGAACATACTCATATTGCTGCAGTGAGAACTCTGGAAACTGCAAATTAATGTGCTTGTCATTTTAAGCAAGTGTTGATTTGCGTTTTCTGCTTTTGTGTAGGGTGCTTACCGGCATGGATTTCCAGCAACATGTGAAGAGAAGACCATCATCTATCACCTCCTGATGAGGTGCAATGCAGTCATGTGAATGGTGACTCCTGAAGAAGCTGAATGAATAAATCAATCATCATAGTTAGTTTACAAAATTGCTGGGTTTTAGTCATGTATAGCTAATAGTAATATACGGTACGGGACCCCACAAAAATATAGTTATGTACACAGAAGGGAGCAGTGAGTTGCAGGTTGTCTCATTTCGACGAGCCAACAGTTTCTGATGACCTGTAATTGATCGCCAGTAGTAGTGTATGGAGCTGAGATGTAAGAGTTCGTCATTAGCAGAAGAGAAAATCGGCATAGCTGTAGTAGTAAGCAGCAGTTGTACAATCTCGTGTACAAACACCTTGCAGTCTTAAATAGTGATATACTGGTGTAAATATATATACTATATGTGCCAGTGACGGACTCAGCATTTTACCGAAGGTATGCCGCATCAAAATTTTGAAGTCTTGTCTTGGAATTCTTCGAGCCAATGCTCACGCTACTCATTTGCTAGCTTAGCTAGGGTGTGTGAGTCTTTAGTTAGCAGTGTGTGACCAACCAGGACTAGCCCTTGGTGGCTTAATTTTATAAAAGAATTGCTCTTTTGTGAGAATTTCAGAATTTCGCCCGACAGGATTTGAACTCTGGTTACTAGGTTTAGCCACTGCTAACTTTGCCACTAAGCCTCTGCCCCGTTCTCAGAGAACTACTTAGCCAACCAGGCATACCCTGTGGGTCCGTCCCTGATGTGTGCAATGTTTATTTGATTCACCTAGCTAGGCATTGTGCTGCAGGAATTCAGACAACGAAAATGGCACGCAGCCTTAACGCCCAAGCAACCAACAGGCCGTCATCCCATACGTATCAATCTCCCAGTGACGCACCTGGAGTCTAAAGTCTCCAAGTTTTGGTTCCTGCCGTCACAGGAACCGTTTTGACATTTGCAGAGAGACGACAGGCGGGTTGCTATTGTACTGAACCACTGGAGGTGCAGGAAGAGTTCCCTGAACACAACGTATTGAGCTACTGATCCACGCGTATAACTGTAATCAATTACACCTTAGCTACAATAAGACTCTCGTGCTCATTTTGTATTGTGATTCTTTCTAGACAGCGACCAGAACCCGCAGATATGGCGTCCGTACAGAGGCATGCATGGCAAGGAGTATGAGCTCCCACGTTAGGCAGGAGCGAATCCACGGAGGATAATACGTGTGACGCCTCAGTACTGTAAGAAAGAAACACCACACCGTTTTCGTTCTATGTCCACACGATGCATGTGTTAGTTCTCTGTCGCATGGATTTTCCTTGCATTCTAGTCGACCTGGAGGTGGACTGTGCTAAGCTTTATTGAATTCTCACGGATCTGTGTAGCCTGGATTTGGCGGAGTGGGATATAGGGATGTTAAGGATCAGATTGATTGGATAATGCTTACCGTATTTTCTTGTCAAATCTAGAACGAAATGGATAATGATTGGATGTGGATTATATTGGATTGCACATTAAGAGTGAAAACAGACCAGACTTGGATCAGAAGCTAATAAAAATATCTAATGAGTACACACCTTTTTTTTATTTTTCAAACCATGCAGGAGAGCTGCACGTGATGATATAGTAAGAGCCTAAGGGCCACTTCTTTTGGGTCTGCTTATGCAGAAACCGGTTTCTGGATTCCGGTGGGGAGAAACTGTTGTGGGGAGAAACTACTAAAAACTGGTTTGGACACTTCTTTTGGGCTTGTGCAGTTTTGGTTTATTCGATGTGTTGGGTTGTGAGATGTCTATAACGCCCCTAAATTTGATTTCATGCATAGTAAAATCAATGATATATTACATATTAGTATAAAAATAGGTAGAAGTAAAATAAAAGGTAGATGATAATAAAAACATAGTGTCGTAGTATAATATCAGTACATGCCAAAATAAAAGAAATGTCATAGCAATTGAAAATTACAATAACCATAACTTGTCAAGCAACAATTCCTTCGGCGATGCTCTGTCGGAGTGCTGCCATGGCGACATCAGATGAGGAGGGAGCGGGTCCACTGGTATAAGATGCGCTGTCCTCGTGGACATATGCGCATCGCTCAAACTGCTTGAAATGTTGATCATAAAGCTTACTGTCACGGATGAAGTTATGCAAACACATGCACGCGGTGATGATCTTCGCTTGCGTTTCAGGGTCATGGAAATGTGGAATAGCAAGCAGAATGCGCCACTTCATCTTCAGAACCCCAAATGCTCTTTCAATAGCATTTCGAAGACAAGAATGAAGATGGTTGAATTTTTCCAGCATGTTTCTTGGAGGTGCCCCTTGGAAGTCTGGAACATGGTAGCGCTGCTCTTTGAATGGGGCGAGATAACCAGTTCTGTTTGGATATCCAGAGTCAACAAGATAGTATTTTCCTACAAGTAGCAAAAGAAATTAGAACATGACTAGAATACTTATGAGAAAACACTTTACGTATATGTGCAAAAAGATTACCAATAGGAGGGTGCGGATAATTGGGAAAATGAGGGCGGGCATCAGTCCATACACATGTATCATGAACAGGTCCAGGCCATCCAGCAACAACAAATGTGAACCTCATGTCAAAGTCACAGATCGCGAGCACATTCTGACTTGTAAAACCTTTCCTATTCATGTATTGCATCTTGTCTTTCTCAGCAACTGTGACAGGTATGTGTGTTCCATCAATTGCTCCAATAGCATCTTTGAAATGAGGCCAAAACCTAGGATTGGTAAGTTTAGGATGAACTTGGGTGAAAGTGGGATCATTAGGTCTAATATAATCACCCGCCATACGATCGATACAGTCTAATACATGGTGAAATTTGTTGCTGACTGTAGAAGCACTTCGCTCAAAACAATCTGCAGCTTGACTATTGGATTCAGGTGCACCCACCATCCACAGAAACAGAGCTAGTGATTCTATACTTGACATCTGAGAAGTGGACTTGAGGCCATAGTCAGCAACAAGAATGTCATGCAACAATAAGGTCTATACTTGCACTGCATGGGATTTCTATGGAGGGACGAACACATTAACTTGCACTGCATACAACTAATATATAAATTCGTGACGAACACATTAACAAAAAAGGAGGGGCGAGCTGTTACCGGAGGCTGGGAGGTCGACATGGTCGGCAGCGGCCGGACGGGATGCTCAGCCGCGGTCAGAGGAGCTGGGGCGGCGGACGGAGGAGCTGAGAGGAGCTTGCTGGGGCGGCGGACGGAGGAGGTGCTCGGGGGCGGACGGGGATGGTGCTGGGGGGCGGTCGGAGGAGGTGCTCGGGGCCGGTCGGAGGAGGTGCTCGGGGGCGGTCGGAGGAGCTCGGAGCAGCTCAGGCGGGCCGAAGCTGGGGCGGTCGAAGCAGAGCCACGGCGGGCCGAAGATGAGCCGGGGCGGGGAGAAGAAGTGGCGGGACGGCGGGAGCCGGTGGGGGAATGGATAGATCCAGCCCTGGGCGACCGGGATCCGTCGGCGGCGGCTGTGGAAAGCGGCGGCGGCGGTGGAAGGCGGCGGTGTGGCGGCGGTGGTGCGGGTGACGGGGATGGAAGATGAGGACAGGTCGGGGACGGGTGCGGGTTGACCTGGTGATATGCTCCACTGCTTTCTTTCTTATTTTCTTCTCCCAAGCGTTTTCCTAGCGGTGGCACTCCGATCGTAAATAGAAGCAACGGCAGGGGCAATCGATCGTGGCGGTTCATCTCATTTGCGGGAAGCTGCGATAAACTGCTCGCCCCCAGTTTCTCCCAATAGACAGAAAACCAGTTTCACGGTGCGGGGAAGCTGGTTAGCAGCCGGAGTGTTCTTTTGGGTTTCAGCTGCTGGGGACCTCGAAACCGTTCAGAATCTCCAAAAGAAGTCGCCCTAAGAGTGGAGAGAGGTTTAGGTCATAACAGACCCAAGTACAGAGTACAACGACCCAGAAACAGAACCACAGAAAAAAAAAACAGGGATACAAACTGAAAACGACGAGGAAGACACACTAACGCCGATACAACCGATTACTGAAAAATAAGACGATCCTTGCTGGCAGCCGCCCATTGGAGAGCTTCGGCTTTGATGTTTTCAATCAGAATCTGGATTGGCTTGGCAGCCACCCAGCCCAAGATGGTGCATTAGATAATGTTGACAATGGCGCAGTTCATGAAGAGATGTTTACGTTTTCACAGCACGCATTGAAAAAAACACACCTGGAATTATGTGGGAGGCCCTCTTCTCAACCTGATCAGCAGTCCACCCTCTCCTCTTGTAAAGCAACCAGACAAATTTTTTGATCTTGAGTGGGGCTCAAAAAACCCGAATTGCCTTGGCCGCTTCGGACTTAGTGTTGGCAGCGAAGTGAGCCGAGTAGACAGATTTAACAGAGAATGTTCCGCTAGACTCCCATGTCCATGTAATATTGAATACACATATGTAATATGTGCGAAATACATGATATAAAAAATTATTCAAGCGTGTAACACTAGACTCTTGCCAAAACTGCACACTTGTTTATGTGTTGACGACCAATTTTGGCTTACAAAAAGGTGCCACCAAGATGAGCTCAAATGAAAATATAATGTGAACGAAATTTGTGCGTATCATCGAGACAACCAATTTTGGTTTTTGGATCATCTCAATCCGAGGTCATATGCAACTTGTGGAGCGAAAATACTGTGGACACATGACCATAGACATGTTCTGTCCTCGGGAGAGCAGGCAGGGACGCTGAGCATAGGCGGGTCGCCCTACCATAAACACTCTCTGCTCTCGGGTGAGCGCAATTCGGAAAGGCTAAAAACGAGTCGAATTACTCCCGACAGAATTTAAAGGGTCCAGATGAAGTCAAATGGAAAAACGCATAACATGAAAGTTCTCCGTCTTTTTGAGGCGAACAACTTCTCTTTTTACAAGATTTCGATCCGGAGTTGTTTACTGCCTCAAAAACGACCCGTAAGGCGCAGAACGAACAGTTTTGAAAGGTTCGGTCCAGTCCATCCGAATTCGACCCAGATTAGGGTTTTGGACATGAATCCAAGCCTTTTCTTGCACGGGAAGTCTAGCCGCCTCTTATATACGTGAGGGGTGACGGCCGATTGATCCAACACCAATCGAACAAACACATCTACTACTTTTTCGTGTTCATCTACTCTTTATCCCTCTCCGTTTTATCTTTCTTCTCGTTCTTCGTCGTTCTTCAATATTGGAGGCTGCGAATCCACGAGGCTCTAGGGGCGGTCAGGCCGACCTAGGACAACTCATAGCCGCCGCGAGCCCTGACGGGGTCCCTCCCGGGCGAGCGGGGTTTCAGGTCTACAAAAGCGCCAGTCGGATTGTCTTGCGTATCGCGCTTCCGGCGAGCCTCCTGCGGAGTGAGTTGCGGAGCACCTCCCTCGGCGCCGCGGGTACACGTGACGTGTTCGTGTGTCAACACACTTTTTGGCGACTCCGCTGGGGATGAAGCGAACGGTCTCCAACCCGTTCTTGCTACGAGGAGCGTATCAAGAAACTGCAATCTACATCGGTAACATGAATTCACGATCTCCTTGTGTAGATGCAAATTACTCTTATGTTGACGTTAGTAGATCTTTTGATATGAGTGTTGTATCGGCTAACCCTAGTTTACACTATGCGCAAAAGCCGATGCAAAATAATCTATATGCTTCAAATCCTTATAATATTAGCAACGTGCAACATATATATTCGAATTCTCATGCATCGGCTGCCCCATATCTTAGGCCGATGAGTAACGTGGGTTATTCGATAGATCAGTATGAGACACTTCACGGGCAAGATGATGTCCCACGGTTTTATCCATCGGCTGCCGACTCGCAATATGCGGGGTCGTCCCCAGACAGGCCAATGGATGGGGGAATCGGCTATGCTGGTACCAGCGACTTGGCCGGTTACTCCCAACCGACATATAATGCACCTTATATGATTACTCAATCGGCACCTTATGTTACTAACGTTTCAGCTTCATGTGGAACTAGTGAGACACATAATTCGGATTCGCACTTTCACAGTGTTCACAGCCGAACATGTGAAAATTTAACAGGAGAACATGTGCCTTCATCTTCTACCGACGCATATGAATTTGATGATTGGAAGGAAAAACGTGTAGCATATTTCAAAAGGGCCAATGCCATTTACCTAGAATACGAAAGAAATCCACATGATCCTGCTGCAATACAAGCTTATGAGGCGTATATGAAGGAACGTGAACAATTCAAGATCAATTTTTATTCTTCACAGTCACAAAGTTTCGGCAACGCACCGTCGAAAGAAACAAAATATTGGGGGGCAATCATGCCCTACAGAGGATAGCACCGAAGAATTCACTACGCCGACTCTTGAGGAATTACCGACCGAGTATCGACAAGCTTATGAAGAACTCAGGAGGAAGCGTACAAAAGAATTGGAGGTATGGAGGAAAATAGGCGGAAGAAGATTTAAAAGCATTTGAGAATGATCTTCATGACTTTATCTAGTCCTTTCTTCCACGCGATAACCAAGCTGAAATGGTGCTAAAGCAAGAAGAAGAAGCTTTGAAAATTGATGAAAGCCATGGAGAAAAGATGAATGATTCGGAAAGTATGGTTACTTCAGTTGTTGAAGCCGAATTAGATAGTACTTGTGCCGAATCTACCGAATCAAAAGAAGAAAGCTTCATTGATCAAGAGCATGGCATGGCTAGCAAAACAGCCGTGATTGATTTTTCTAGGTGTAAAGGAGTTTATATGCTACCCTATGAATTTCGTGCCAAAGGAATTGATGAACATCAAGTAGAAAATATTGCCGAACAAAGTTCGGATGACATTGAACATCAAAGTGGGGCGCGAGATCCAGAAAAGGAAGAAGATAAGGCGTTGGAGAATCATCTAGAGGCCGAACAAGATATTGTTCAGGACAGGCAACCATCATGCTCTACCGACGTCTTTAATAAGAAAGTTTGCATACTACACGACAAATTCTGTGCCAAAGACGATGAGCATCACGAACAAGAAGACATGACCGAACAAAGTTCGGTTAGTGGTGAACATCAAGAACCAGAGAAAGAAGCCGAACAATGTTCGGTTGATGAAGAGCATCCGGGTGACGCTGCACGGGATCTAGAAGAGGAGGAAGAGGCATTGAAGAGTTATCCAGAGACGGAGCAAAGCAATATTGTTCCTGATGTGCCAGCATCGCAGTCTCTCAACGTCTTCGAAGAGGTACGCCCAGCCAACAATTTACTTATCTTCCGATTCGGTCAAAATAATAATGTTGATGCATCCAATGATAAAATTCTTGTTAGCTTTAAAAGACCAGTCGAGATGAGTAGTTTGTTTGTTAGGAATAATCTTGTCACTAATCATGTTGGCCAACATATCATACCATTCGTAGAGGCCGAAAGTGACAATTTATCGCAATCAAAGTTGTTCCCGTCATGCCGGCTAAGCTTTATATTCATATGGGCAACTTTGTTTGTTTCATGCCTGGCTAACATTTGGTCTCAGATGAGACATATATTCTGTAGCTATTTTGGTTGCAGAAACACAAAGCCAGGTTCAAAGTCCTTCAAGATAGCCGATTCAGAAAATTCGGAAAAAGAGGGCGAAAGACAATTCATAGCCGAGTTGGATGACTTTAAGCCGGCACCACTCGGTTTCATAATTCCAAAGCCGGTATTCCAATATCGGTTAAGGGATGAACAGTGTACCATCAGTCCTGGCCTGGGGGATCACATTGTCGGTGCATCGCGGACTAACCCAATCATAATAAAAGATCACCAGGTCCAGCCGTCAAGACAAGAGCGAATGCAGAATTCGTTCGAGTAGAATAACAAAGACTGCGACGTGTTTTATGAAGCACAATCGGCCTTCAAAGGACGATTGCAATTTGTTGAAGCAAAATCTGATAGCCATCCTGTTTACATTAATCTTGATGGCGATCAAGTGTTGACTCGGCTGGCTCAAGCCGGCTCATCCGAAGATAGACGGGTACACACTGTAGGTGATGGGATTGATTCGTCAAGCAAAGAAATTATTCAAGCCAGAAATCCTTAGGACGGACATTCCATCAAAGCTACAAAGAGTACGCCTAACACTAGGGGGCAACAAGAAAATCCAATGACCGATGCCTGCAGTGATAAAGGGGACAAAGACAGCGATAAGCACCGAAGGAGGAAATCTAAAGTTACCTTCGCTCAATTGTTGGTGAAGTATCAGAAGATGAGCAAAGCAAAACATGCTTATCGGCCAGCTGAAGCAAAGGCATCGAAGTCACCCCCAGGACGTAAATCTGATGACATGGATTGGCAAAAGAAGAAGCCCAATGTGCCGACTCTGCGAACTTCTTTTGGGCCGCCAATGCCGAAGTCGTCCATGCCTTCCTATGCTGGCTTATATTCATATCAATCACGGGACAGGTATGATTCACGGGCACACCATCAGTCTTATACTAAATCACATCGCCAAGTTTATGCAGCTCGGAGAGAATCAACACGACAACCACATGTCAAAGACCGGCTCAATCAAGGGTCGGCCAGGAACTCATGGAGGAAGAAGGAGGTGGTCAAGCAAGTATACATAGTAAAAAGAGATGGCCGCAAAGATGCTGTTTCAGACCCGATTCCAGTAACCAAAATCCAGCTAAAATGATGTTGGCTACAAAGGTCAAGGAAGTGAAGCGAGTAACTTTCAAGGACCCAGTCGTCGAGTCTGGACAGGTGAAAGGACATTTATTTACCCCTATGAGTTTTGTGTGTTAGATAACCACACTGGTGATATTTTAATATGATGCTAAGTGGTTTCAGGAAATATTAAGAATACAAAAAGAAGAAAGAAATCGCCGTGGTGGTGAAAAACCTGGGAAACCGGCCCCCAGGCCGGCCAGGCCGGGCCACAGGCCGGCTGGCTCGGCAGGGCAACCGGCCCCCAGGCCGGCCAGGCCGTCTCCTAGGCCGGCTGGCTCGGCAGGGTGGCCGGCTTCCCTGGGTGTACTGTGGCAGTGTTAGGCCGCCCCCCAGGCCGGCCAGGCTGGCTCCCAGGCCGGCCTCCCAGTTTTCTTCAACGGCCACCTTTTTGGGAGGAGCTATAAATGTTCCTCCACCTACCTTGGGACAGCGAGCTCACACAACATTCAATTCCACCATTGTTGCAAGCTCAAGAAACACTAGATCTCCCAATCCCTCCACCCAAACTCGTTGATCTTTGGAGGATTGAAGAAGAAGGCCCGGATCTACTACTTCACCAAGCGTTCTTCATTTCCCCCTCATTCACTTGAGGGATTCGAGCCTAGGGTTTCCACTAGGAAAACCTAGTCATTTTGTTGTACTTACTTGCTTGTTACTTTTGTGTAGCAGGTGTTGTGGTGCTTGGGAGCCCCCAATCCTTTTGTGGGTTGAGCCTCAAGTTTGTTGTAAGGGCTCCGGATTCCGCCTTGAAGGATTCCGATAGTGGAAGGTGAACCGAGCTTTTGGGCAAGGTTCATCGGAGAATAGGGTGAGGCCATTTGTGTCGTTTGAGTTTGAAACTCACACCCTCCAACGAGACGTACTCCCCTAAAAAGGAGGAACTCGGGAATACTCCTTGTCTCCGCGTGCTTCCCGTTCGGTTATTCCTTACTCGCTAGTTCTTACTTGTATCGTGCCTAGTCTAGTGTTAACTTGTCATATAGGTAAATTCACCATAGTTGCATATCTAGAGAATTTACCTTTGTGTCAAGCCTAAACTCGAAAAAGAGCTAAAAATTGAGTAGCACCTATTCACCCCCCCCCCTCTAGGTGGCCATACGATCCTTTCAATTGGTATCAGAGCCAGGTTCTCTTTATTCGGGCTTAACCGCCTAAGAGAAGTATGCCATCGATGAGCATGGAGTTGAGATACCCGATCTTCCCTCCGTGTCCACTTCGGTTTCCGTGGAGGACTTCAATACCTTGAAGTCAATATGGAAACTAAAATGGACAAGTTGCAAGAGATGATCTTGCAACTCATGGAAGCTAAGGGTATCTCACCTCCACCCACCTCTCTTTCTTCGGAGGTTGACAAACCCGAGAATGAAGAGGGTGGTGGGAAGAAGAAGGGGGTTGAACAAGATAAAATTGACAACCCAATTAAACACCTAATGGTTCGGGAGTATATGGTGCCGTTCCGTTTCCATACTCTCCCGACCTACCTATCCCTCATCCTCCTATACACTAAGGGGAAACCCACCTAAGCTAAATGCATCTTTGTTTACTAAATGGCAATCTTCTATGAGATCTTATGTGAACAGTGCATCTATCGAGCTTTGGAGGATCATTGAGCAAGGATATCAAGCCGTGGATGAATCCAACAAGACAAGAAGAGAAATAGTTGATTGTCAACTAAATGCCACCGCTCTTGACTTGATCCGAGATGCCGTGGGAGAGATGATATGTCTCACATCGAGCATTGCACCACCGCCAAAGAAGCTTGGGCTTGTCTTGTTGAGGTGTTGTTGGAAATGAAAGCATGAAGAGAAACCGGTTTGAGGAAATGAGCAACAAGGCCGAAGGGTTCTTCATGGAAGATGGAGAAGACCATGAGCAAATGTATCGAAGACTCAAGTCCTTGCCAATGCCTACAAAGCTCTTGGTGGGACTCATGTGAATGATGCTTGGATCAAGAGGAAGTATGTGAATGCTCTCTTGCCCTTTGAACGGCCGACTTGAAGAGTCTCCAAGGAAGGCACAACTATCCTCAATTGACCTCCAATGAAGTCATGCAAGAGATGCAATCTTTCAAAGTCCAAGCCAAATTGCACAAGACTCTCGTGCCCGAGCTATTGGAATGCAACAAGGAGCCTCACTTGCTTTGAAGGCCAAGGTGGTTGAACACAATGAAGATCAAGATTGTGAAGATGTGTCCTCCATGGACCCCGAAGAACTCAAGATTGCTCATAGGGACTATGTGGCTCTTGCGGCAAGGACCTTTTGGAAGAACCCATCCAAAGCTAAAGCTCAAGTGGCAAAAGTTCAAATCTAGTGGTTCAAGGAGGGCAACCCAAAATGAAGACTTGCTTCAATTGCCAAGATAGATATCACTATGTTGCCGAGTGCCCTATGAGAACCGTGAAGAACATGGAGGAAGGCTTGTTCTCAAGAATGCCTCAAAGTCCCCTAGCAAGAAACCTTTCTTCAAGAAGAACCTTCCCAACAAGAAGCCTCCTTCAAGAATGGTATTGGTGACAAGAGAGAGTACATGTCCGGGGTGAGAGTGATGAAGAAGAAACCACAAGTGAAGTGGCCGCTATTGCATTACTTCATCAACACCATCATCCCTCTTCGAATCTCCCAATGAGAATGTCCAATCCAATCCGCCAAGTGTCTCATGGCCAAGGCCACCGAGGTATCATCTCCTTCCCCTCCAAGACTATAAATGAAATGGATGATCTTATGAGTCTTAGAGTAAAGGAAGAAAATGTTGCTTTGGATCGTTTCATGACTAACTTGCAAGGTGAAGCCAAGAAACGCTTTGAACTCTTATGAGCGATTATGGGCGGATTCAAGAGGAGCTTGATGAGAAGGAGAGACTTGAAAGAGAGTATGCTAATGATATTGCTCTCTCACCGTGGCTCTTGAGGAAGAGCATGAGCTTCGTGTTTCTCTTGAAGAGAAACTTGAAAATCTTGATGAGTCACAAAATGCAATCTTTTCTCAAATCATTAAAGAACGTGACCATGCAATTGCAAAATATAAGCTTTACAAGAAAGAAAAGGTTGAATTTGGTGTTGGTCATGATAGACTAACCGAGGAGCTAGAGAAGCTCACCAAGGCTCACAAGGCCTTGGAGAGTGAACACTCTATCTCACCAAGTCTTTTGAACAACTTCAAATTCAATCATCTAAAACTAATGTTCCTAGTTCCTCTACTACTTCTTGTGATCATGCAAATGTCATTGAGGAAAATGCTAGGTTGAAGGTGAACTTGCCAAGGCCTCTATTCCCAAAGTAAGCCTCTTGATGATCTTTTGCAAATGCAAAAGCCACACATTGGGAAAGAGGGCCTTGGTTATGTTGCCAAGAAGAAGAAGAAGAACAAGAAGAAGGCCAAGCCCGCACAAGCAAAGAAGACTACCATTGCGAGTAGTGATGCCACAAGGGGCAACACTCCTCGTAGTGACTTTGCGGGACATGCTAACCCCAACTATATTCTTTATGTTGATTATTATGGGGATGTTATGCTAAATATGTTGGTCCTTATGATGGTTTCATTGCTTACTCTATTTGGGTTCCTAAGACCCTTGTTGCTAACAAAAGAGGACCCATTGCAAGATGGGTACCTAAAACCAAGCAATGATTTCTTGTAGGACTATGCTTCCGGTGGGTCGAAATGGGTGATTGATAGTGGATGCACTAGTCATATGACCGGAAGCAAGGAGATCATGACGGAGTTGAGACCAAATACAAATCAATCAACCGTCACTTATGGAGATAACTCTAAAAAGGTATCGGGTCTCGGCAAGGTGGTAGTTGCAAGGGATATCACCCTTGTAAATGTCATGCTTGTTGAGTCCCTTGGTTACAATTTACTTTCCGTTCGTGCCGTTAATAAGATGGGTTTTGCCGTCACTTTGATCTTGATATTGTGGTACTCATGTGGAGCAAGACTCTAAAGGTCGCTTACGTTGGGTATGTCGAAAATGAGTTGTTTGTGGTAGACTTTTCGGAGTCAACCAACTCTCAAGCGATGTGCTTATTCGGAAAGGCCGACGTGGGGTGGTTGTGGCATCGCCGCTTATCCCATGTCAATATGAGAACTTTGCAAAGTCTTCACAAGGGTGGCCACATCCTTGGACTAAAAGAGAATGTTTCTTTTTCTAGAGATCGTCTTTGTAGGGCTTGTGTTGAAGGAAAGATGCATGATTCTCCCCACCCACACAAGACCATCATTTCATCAACGAGGATATTGGAACTTCTTCATGTTGATCTCTTTGGTGCCGTGCCTCAACCAAGTCTTGGTGGGAAGAAGTATTGCTTGGTGATTGTCGATGACTATTCAAGATTTACATGGGTTTATTTCTTCAAGTCGAAGAGTGAGACCCAACAAGCCGTCATTGACTTCTCCAATGAAGTGCAACGTCAACACAATGTCCTATATTGGCCATTAGAAGTGACAATGGCTCCGAGTTCAAGAACTACACCCTAAATGAGTTTCTTAGTGAAGAGGGAATTCGTCATCAATATTCCGCTGCGTATACCCCTCAACAAAATGGTGTAGCCGAGAGGAAGAACCGGACCCTTATGGATATGGCAAGGTCTATGTTGGCGGAGTTCAAGACCCCACTTTTCTTGTGGGCCGAGGCCATCTCCACGGCATGTCACTCATCTAACCGCCTCTACTTCCGCACGGGCAAGAAGTTCACTCCATATGAAATGCTTACCGGCAACAAGCCCAATATTTCCTACTACCGGGTGTTCGGTTGTAAGTGTTTCTATAAGATCAAAGGTTATCGTTTATCTAAATTTGAGTCTAAGGCTTTAGAGGGTACTTTTGTTGGTTACGGTGCCGAATCCCACACTTATAGAATCTACGACAAGACCTTCGGGACGTTGTAGAATCTTGTAGTGTGGAGTTCGATGAGAATGACGGCTCCCAAGTGGCGCAATTTCATGTTCGTGATGTAGATGATGAGGAACCTCAAGATGCAATAAGGCGAATGGGCGTGGGATTCTTTCGCCCAATCGAGATTCACCATGAGGCGCCTCAAGAAGGACCAAGCTCCACCCATGTGGAGCATTCATCATCACAAGTGGAACCGCACCATCCGATGGAGCAAATGATGCACCAAGCCAACAACAAGTTCAAGACCCTCCTCAAGTTGATCAAGTTGCTACGCAAGAACCAAGTTCTCCAATTATTGATGCTAGCCATGATCAAGACCAAGGTCCATCTTCTCCTTCTAGTGATGAAGGTGTGCACATTGAAGACCAAGGTCATCATTCCGGTCAAGACGGGGACACAAATGATCAAGATGATCAAGAAATTCCTCCAAGCTCTCGTGAGGACATCGACACCCGTCGTCATGCAAGAAATGTCAAGACCATGGAAAGAAGACAACACTTGTTGGAAATATTATTGGTGATTTGAAGGCAAGGTTGTGACTAGAAGGCAATGTGCAAACTTTAGTGAACATCAAGCACACATATCCATGGTGGAACCAAAGAAAGTCTTTGAAGCTATTGAAGATCCGGATTGGTTGGATGCAATGCATGAAGAGCTCAATAACTTCAAGCGCAACAAGGTGTGGAAGCTAGTTGAGAAGCCAAAGGAGTGCCGCAATGTTATAGGCACTAAATGGATATTCAAGAACAAGCAAGATGAACATGGCATGGTGGTGAGGAACAAGGCAAGATTGGTGGCTCAAGGGTCTCTCAAGTTGAAGGCATTGATTTTGGAGAGACCTATGCTCCCGTGGCTCGCCTTGAGTCCATCCGTATCCTCCTTGCATATGCATCTCATCATAATTTTATCTTGCAACAAATGGATGTGAAAAGTGCTTTTCTAAATGGTCCACTTAAAGAATTAGTATATGTTAAGCAACCACCGGGTTTTGAGGATCCCAAACTCCCTAACCATGTCTACAAGCTCGATAAGGCACTCTATGGACTTAAACAAGCTCCACGTGCGGTATGAGCACCTTAGAGAGCTTCTAGTAGACCGTGGATTTGAGGTTGGGCAAATCGATCCCACTCTCTTTACCAAGAGAGTAAAAGGGGAGCTTTTCATATGCCAAGTCTATGTGGACGATATTATCTTTGGCTCAACTAACAAAGCTTTCAATGATGAATTTTCAAAGCTTATGACCGATAGGTTTGAGATGTCCATGATGGGAGAGTTGAAGTTCTTCCTTGGTTTTGAGATCAAGCAATTGAGGGGAGGGACTTTCATCTCTCAAACTAAATATATCCAAGACATGCTCAAGAAGTTTGATATGATTGGTGTTAAGGAGAAGCGCACACCAATGGACACAAAGGTTCATCTACAACTTAACCCAAAGGGTATAGATGTCGATCAAAAGGTATACCGTTCCATGATTGGTTCTTTGCTCTATCTTTGTGCATCTAGACCCGATATTGTGTTGAGTGTAGGGGTGTGTGCAAGGTACCAAGCCGCTCCTAAAGAAAGCCACATGGTGGCGGTCAAAAGAATCCTACGATATTTGATTCATACCCCAAAGTTTGGTTTGTGGTACCCCAAGGACAAGGTTTTCTCTCTTCGTGGGTACACGGACTCGGATTGGGCCGGTGATCATGATGATAGGAAGTCAACTTCCGGGGCTTGCCAATTTCTTGGTGGTTCCTTGGTGAGTTGGTCTTCCAAGAAGCAAAATTGTATATCTCTCTCCACCGCCGAAGCCGAGTATGTGGCCGCCGCAAGTGCATGCACCCAATTGTTATGGATGAGGCAAACTTTAAAGGAATACGGTGTCAATTGTGACAAAGTGCCTCTTTTATGTGACAATACAAGTGCTATCGAGATTGCCCACAACCCGGTGCAACATTCAAGAACCAAGCATATTGAGATTCGTCATCATTTCATTCGAGATCATGTTGCCCGAGGTGATATTGAGCTAAGCCATGTTCCACACAAGACCAACTTGCCGATATATTCACGAAGCCTCTTGATGAAGCAAGATTCACCTTTTTGAGGAATGGGCTAAATATCGTGGATTCAAGGAGCTTGGCTTGAATATCTTGCATACACACCTATGTCTTGACTATCTATTGTGTTTAGGTGTAGGCATGGACATAGGGGGAGTGCGGTCCTAATTCATTGGACTATCTCCCCCCCCCCCCCCCATTATGCCGATAGTAAGAACTCATGTTGCTTTTATATGTTCACTTGTTGAATTATGAGATTAAATGATGAGTTGTGACCGAGAACCCAAGATACATCTTCGCGGTGTCACACCACACACTCATACATGGTGGCCTAGGCCACCACCCTCTTCTTTTTGAAGAGTTGGGTCTTATTGGAGATTTTATTGCATACTTGTTGCTTCTACCCTCTTTCGAATCACTTCCAATGTTGTTATTTGGGGTTTCTTGGTTTTATCTCCATTGGAAGTGTGAAGAAACCATCATATTTGCATCTACCCGTGTCACTCAATGTTGCTCCATGGTCACTCTAGAAGATGGTTCTCAGCAAAGAAGTCCGGAAGTTTATGCAAGAATTTCAGAAAAAGGGGAGAAGTTTCTCAGAAAAAGGGAGAAGGATTTCTGCAAAAATGGAAAAAAGCAGGCTGGCCGGCCTGGCCGGCTCCCAGGCCGGGCCAGGGGCCGGCTCCATCGGGTGGCAGCCCGGCCTACAAGCTGGCTGCCTCGGGCTGCAGCCCGGCCTATAGACCGGCCCGGCCGGCTCCCAGGCCGGCCTCTCGGGGCAGCATATTTCGAGAGGGAGGGGATCGATCCTTCCGTTCCCCACTTCTTCCTCCTCTGATGCGGTTAGGTCCCGATTTTCACGAATTTGTGCGGAGGGAAAGATGAACACGAAGAACACGCGAAGAACGACGAACACAAAGAGGGGAAATCAAACACACAAGGGTAAATAGCAAGTAGCAACCCGGCAAGAATTGACTGGTAACAAATCCCCGAGGGCAGCCCCCAATCCTCCTCTCCCAAGCACACCTTACTCTTAGGATTGTTTGTCCAATTGGTCAATCCAACCAACCCAATCTACACTCTAAGAGGGAAGATTAGCAAGTAATCGCAACTACAAGTGGGGCCTTGGTATCCACGCAGGGATCTTCTCCTCAAGAGGAGGCCTTGGTTCATCTCCACATGTGGAGGTCTTGATTCATCTCCATAGGAGGAAGGAGACACTTTGAGAAGAAGGAGTCTAGCTCTACTTTAGTTCCAAATCATAGTCTAACCCTAACCCTAGGCTGAGGAGGAGTATTTATAGTCCACGAGGCGAAGGGGTAAGTTGTGGGCCGTTACATGGGCTTCAGCCCGAATCTTCCCAGGTCCAGCGGTAGTACCGCTGGGATTAAATGCGCTCGCTGGCGGTAGTACGAAGCGGGTACCGGGAGGTACCGTAGGGGTATCCAGTGGCGTTTTCGGACGTGCCGGTACCTCCAGCGGTACCTCTGGCGGTAGTACCGTGATCTGGGCCTGGCGGTAGTACCGCTGGGCGGCGGTAGTACCGCTGCCTGGAACTCCACGCAGGTCTGCATCTTCAGCGGTAGTACGCCTGGTGCCGCTGCCTGGGCCCTGGCGGTAGTACCGCCGGGCTGATGCTTCGTCTTCTTCATCTTCCTCTTGACTCGTTCCTTGTCCAACTTCTGCACTTGCTTGGTGATCTTCTTGGTAGTTGTTCCTGAGTATGCACAACGTATCCGAATGAAGTAGCAAACCATTCAAAGGAGTGTCGAGATCACACATAGATAGGAGTGAATTCACCTTATCATGGAGAGCTTTGACTCTTGCTCTTGTCATTGGGCCACTTGGTGTTGTGTGCCTAGGTTGCACTACATCATCTCCCCCCCCCTTGGAAAAGAGTCGTCCTCGACTCTTCGTCCTCATCATCACTTGGTCACCAAGGTAAGGCGAGATGTCGGCGACGTTGAAGGTGTTGTGAACGCCGTACTTGGACTTTGGTATGTCGATCTTGTATGCGTTGTCGTTGATGCGCTTGAGAACCTTGAAAGGACCATCTCCTCTTGGCGCGAGCTTAGACTTTCTTTCATCGGGGAAGCGGTCCTTGCGTAGATGTAGCCAAACAAGGTCTCCTTCTTCAAAGATCATGGGGCGCTTGTTCTTGTTCATCTTCGTAGCATGGTCTTTGTTGTGCTTCTCGAGAGTAGTTCTTGTTTCCTCATGGAGCTTCTTCATGTAAGCGGCTCGCTTGTCGAAGTCCATGTTAACTTGCTCACGGAGTGGAAGTGGTAGCATGTCGAGCGCGGTGTAGGGGTTGGCACCATAGACGACCTCGAAGGGTGTTCTCTTTGTTGCGCGGTGAAGTGCTCGATTGTAGGCGAACTCGGCGTGTGGGATGCACTCTTCCCAATTCTTCAAGTTAGGCTTGATCAACACACGAAGGAGTGTGGATAGGCTTCGGTTCACCACTTCGGTTTGGCCATCGGTTTGAGGGTGGTATGCGGTGGAGAATAGTGCTTGATTCCCATCTTGGCCATCAAAGTCTTCCAAAAATAGCTCACGAACTTGACGTCACGATCCGACACAATGGTCTTGGGCACTCCATGAAGACGGACGATTTCCCTGAAAAACAAAGTAGCAATGTGTGAAGCATCGTCGCTCTTGTTGCAAGGTATAAAGTGTGCCATTTTAGAGAAGCGATCAATGACGACAAAGATGGAATCCTTGTTTGTTTTAGTGCGTGGGAGTCCTAAGACAAAATCCATAGCTATATCGGACCATGGGTGATGTGGAATAGGCAAAGGTGTGTATAACCATGAGAGTTTAGAGTAGACTTAGCTTTGAGACATGTTGAACATCGTCGCACCAAGCGGTTCACATCACGGTACATCCTTGGCCAATAGTAGTTTGTGGAGAGCATGGCAAAGGTCTTGTCACGTCCAAAGTGTCCCATTAAGACGCCTCCATGTGATTCCTTCAAAAGGACCAAACGAAGCGAAGACTCGGGTATACATAGTTTGTTAGCCTTAAACAAGAAACCTTTGTGCAAATAGAAATCACCAATTCCTTTGTGCTCCGAACATTGAGCGAAAATGTCTCCAAAGAAAGCATCGGTAGCATACAACTCTTTAATCTCATCCAAACCCAAGACACTAATGTCAAGACGTGTAAGTAGGTTGGCCTTGCGGGATAGAGCATCCGCGACCACATTGTCTTTACCTTTCTTGTATTTGATTACAAAAGTGAAAGACTCAATGAACTCAACCCACTTAGCATGTCTTTTGTTCAAATTTGTTTGACTTTTCAAATATTTCAAGGATTCATGGTCGGAATGAATGACAAATTCCTTAGGACGAAGGTAATGTTGCCACACATCCAAAACACGAACCAAAGCAAATAACTCTTTGTCATAAATGGGGTAATTCAAGCGAGCTCCATCTAGTTTCTCACTATGGTATGCGATGGGTCTACCATTTTGCATAAGCACTCCTCCAATGCCCAATCCACTTGCATCGCATTCAATCTCAAATGTCTTAGAGAAATCCGGAAGGGCAAGGAGTGGTGCTTCGGTTAATAACCGTTTGAGCTCATTGAAAGCAAAATCATGTGCATTGCCCCAAATGAAAGGTACATTCTTCTTTGTAAGTTCATGGAGGGGGCAAGCAATTGTGGAAAAATCCTTGATGAAACGGCGATAAAATCCGGCAAAACCAAGAAAACGTCTCAACTCCTCAAGTGATGTCGGAAAAGGCCAAGTCCGAATTGCTTGTATCTTGGCATCATCAACTTCAACTCCATCCGAAGAAACAACAAAACCCAAGAAAACAAGTTTGTTGGTGGCAAAAGTGCACTTAGAAAGATTTGCATAAAGCTTTTCATTGCGAAGAACCAACAAAACTTGAGCAACATGAGAAGTGTGCTCTTCCAAAGACTTGCTATAATAAGGATGTCGTCAAAGTATACCACAACAAATTTGCCAATAAAGGACGCAAAACATGATTCATGAGACGCATAAAGGTAGAAGGTGCATTGGAAAGACCAAATGGCATGACGAGCCACTCATAAAGACCAAGCTTAGTTTTAAATGCGGTCTTCCATTCATCACCTTCACACATGCGTATTTGGTGATATCCACTTTTAAGATCAATTTTGGAGAATATAGCGGAACCACAAAGCTCATCGAGCATATCATCAAGTCGAGGGATAGGATGGCGATACCGAACGGTTATGGCGTTGATGGGGCGACAATCCATGCAAAGGCGAAGAGTGTTGTCGTGCTTGGGTACCAAGATGACGGGCACGGCACACGGACTCAAGCTCTCGCGGATGTGTCCCATGGCAAGAAGTTCTTGTATTTGCCGCTCGATCTCCTTTGTTTCTTCGGGGTTGGTGCGGTAAGGAGCGCGGTTTGGTAGCGGTGCGCCGGGAACAAGGTCGATGCGGTGCTCGATTCCGCGTAGAGGAGGTAGTCCCGGTGGCACGTCTTGAGGGAAGACATCTTCAAAGTCCTTCAAAAGAGACAACAAAGAAGGAGGAAGGTTTGTGAAGTGTTAGTCATAGAAACTTCACCCTTGCATATGAGCACATAGTGTAGGGTGGATGGGTTTTCTCTCAACTCCCTCATCTCTCTCTTTGTGGCAAATAGTGTAAGTTTTGTGGGAACTCTCTTTGAAGTGTCACACTCATTTGGCTTGTGGCTCTCACTCACTTTTGGTGGATCTCTCGCTCACCACTCATCTCACTAGACGAACGATCTTGTTGTGCCCTTGCAATGGTCTTGGCGTTGTCGGCGATGACTTGACTTGGTGTCATGGGACGAAGGACGAAGGTCTTGTCGTTGTTCTTGAAGCTATAGTAGTTTGTCCTTCCATCATGCATAGCACCCTTGTCAAATTGCCATGGACGCCCAAGGAGTAAGTGACAAACGTTCATAGGCACAACATCACAATCAACCGTATCTTCATAGGCTCCAATCTTGAAGGACACTTGCACCATGTGTTGAATCTTGACGGCTCCGGTATCACTCAACCATTGCACATGGTAAGGATGTGGGTGCTTCTTGAACTTCAAGTTGAGCTTATCACAAAGTTCTTTGCTCGCTAGGTTGTGGCAACTTCCACCATCTATGATGACCTTGATGGACTTCCATTGACTCCCGCTCTAGTGTGAAACAAGTTGCATCTTTGGTCTTCTTCTACTTGAACATTGGTGGTTAAGCTCTTGCCACAACCAAGGAAGGGTCTTTGTTGTCGCCATCACAATATATCTCATTTCTTCTTCTTGAGCACTTTGCATTGTGGCGACCTTGTTCAAAGCATTGTACTCATCTTCACTCATAGATTCATACTCTCCCATGTCATTGATGATCATGACCTTCTTGTTGGTGCACTCAAAAGATTTGTGCCCTTGTCCGCCACACTTGTAGCATTGCAATAGTCTTGTGCCGGACGAAGATCCTTGAGGCGCCTTGGAGGAGGGAGGTACTTTCTTGAAAGGTTGAGGCGCTTGAGGTGTCGAAGTAGAGACTCTTGGAGGACCTCGAGTGTTCGCTTGAGGAAGAGCTTGTGAAGGTGTAGGAGTTGACGAAGAAGGCTTGTTGGCGTAGAATGCCTTTGTCTTGAGGTATTTGAGCTCTTCAAGCACGTGGCGCTCGGCCTTGGAAGCTTGATGTACTAGCTCTACCAAAGAGGCATATGGTTGGAACTCCACGATCTTCTTGATGGGATAGTTGAGGCCATTCATGAAACGAGCCATGGATTGCTCTTCGTACTCGTTGACATTGGCTCTCATCATGGAGATTTCCATTTCCTTGTAGTACTCATCAACCGACTTCAAACCTTGCTTCAACTCTTGCAACTTCTTGTATAAGTCTCTAGTGTAATGGCTTGGCACGAAGCGCTTGTACATGGTTTCTTTCATTTCAACCCAAGTGTCAATTGGTTGTTGGTGGTTAGCGACGCGAGCATCTTGTAGTTGTTCCCACCACAAGAGAGCATACTCTTCAAACTCCATCGAGGCTAAGGCAACCTTCTTTTTGTCGGAGAAGCGTTGCACACGGAAGATCTTGTCAACCTTGAGTACCCATGAGAAGTAAGCTTCCGGATCACTTGTGCCGTAGAACTTGGGTATGTCAAAGCGGACGTTGGTCAAGTCATCATAGTCGTCACGTGGCCACCACGTGGGAATGCACGTCCACGTCTCCTTCGGTTGAGTCCATCACCATTGTGTTGGCTTGACTCGTTATCACTTGACTCGGAACGTTGGTGTTGGTGACGATCATGAGGAAGCTCTTGACGAGGCGCATGTTGAGGAGGTAGCTCTTGTTGAGGAACGGGTTGCTCGACATTGTTCGCATTGTCATGGTTTGATGACGTGGCCTTGGAGGATGACGAGGGTGACGTCCTTGTTCACCAAAGTCATTCGCACCCGGAACGCCATTGTCATTAGCCAATGGGTCATGACGATCACGTCGTGGCGGTGGTGGTGATGGTATGCGTGCGCGACGATCATCATTTTGGTGAGGTTGTTCTTGATGCGCATTGGCATTGTTCGCGTGAAGATCATGTGGTTGTTCAACGATAGGAGGAGGTCGTTCATGGGCGTCGCTCCTTGAATCATGTTGACGTTCTTGTCGAGGTTCATGACGTCCATGATGTGCTTGTGTCGACCTTGAGGTGCTTCTTGTACGGCTTGAGCGTGAAGGAGCTCGTTGTCGCGCAAGGTTGTTGATAGCTTCGGTCATCCGCTCCATGTTCGCATTGATTGGTTGAAGTTGGCATCATGAGTTTGGAGACGGCGCTCGTAGCGGCCTAAGCCATCACGAACAAGGTGTCGAAGACCGACGAACTCGGATTGTGTGACATAGCCATGATCACCGCGAACTCCACCATGGATTTCCTCATCCGAGCTTGAGCTTCCGTTTGTACTTCCCCTAAACATTTTCTCAAGAACAAGTGAGATGTGGTAAGGAAAACCAAGACAAACTATATCCCAAGTATAATGTGGCTTGAGAGGAGAGTATCCGGTTCTAACACCCAACACACACACTTATGAGGATAGGAAGGTATGAAGTGGCAAACGAAACAAGCAAACCCGCGACAAGTATATTGTCAAAGGTAGAGAAAATCCACAATGATCAAATTACCAAAGAAACTCCAACCACAAAGTATCAAGAAACACACACAAAAGCGAATGATGGGGTTGGGCAACCAAAGGGCGAGCACTCGAAGATAGACAACCTAACGAAGACTACGTGCTCAAATGTCACCCAACACAAGAAGGACGCTAGCTCAATTGCTTTTTGTGGGCAACGGATTTGCACAAGAGTTAACACTCACACTCACTTTGGCGGTCTTAGCTTTGTCGCAACCTACAAGAGATGAGACTTGGCACCACTTGATTCTTTTCTTTTCTCTCTTTTTTTTTTGATTTTTGCTTTTTGACGATGATTCCTTCTCTTTTGCTAGTGCCAAGCTCTCTAACGATACACACTCGCCAATACTTGAAGACAAACACTCAACACGTGCAATGCCTCGCAATATCACCGAGCTAGTCCAATAGGTTAAGTTGCGCGAAAGGAAGAAGGGCTCACAACGGAAATGATGGTGGGGGAAATGTCGAGTCCTTGGTGGCGTCGTCGCTTGGCGTTGATGAAGTCGCTGCGGAAGCTTGTCGATGTCGTAGACGTGTAGCACACCAGAAAGGACTCAAACAAAGAGGAAATGCCAAAACGAACCGAGGAAAAGAAAAATTTGCTGAAAAACTGACCCTGGCGGTAGTACCGCTGGTCCGCCCGGTAGTACCGCTGCGGCGGTAGTACCGCTGCGCACGAATCTGCGCGATTTTGACTCGAATTTGGGCGGAAATTGGGCTCGAAAATCCTCGAATTCGTGGGAAATTGGCAAAATTAAGGCTAGGGAACGCAAACAAAGGTGGAGGGGGTCCTAAAGCAACAGATCCATGGACAAAAACTACCAAAAACGCAACGAATCGACAGATCGGCTCGAATCAAGGCAAGGCTATTTTTGGTGGAAATTTTCGAATTTCTCAAAAACGAAGAAAAATTTGGTGGATTTCGGTGGAAACACAAAACAAATCCGTGTCAACCTAGAGCTCTGATACCATATGATGCGGGTAGGTCCCGATTTTCACGGATTTGTGCGGAGGGAAGATGAACACGAAGAACACGCGAAGAACGATGAACACAAAGAGGGGAAATCAAACACACAAGGGTAAATAGCAAGTAGCAACCCGGCAAGAATCGACTGGTAACAAATCCCCGAGGGCAGCCCCCAATCCTCCTCTCCCAAGCACACCTTACTCTTAGGATTGTTTGTCCAATTGGTCAATCCAACCAACCCAATCTACACTCTAAGAGGGAAGATTAGCAAGTAATCGCAACTACAAGCGGAGCCTTGGTATCCACGCAGGGATCTTCTCCTCAAGAGGAGGCCTTGGTTCATCTCCACATGTGGAGGTCTTGATTCATCTCCATAGGAGGAAAGAGACACTTTGAGAAGAAGGAGCTAGCTCTACTTTAGTTCCAAATCATAGTCTAACCCTAACCCTAGTCTGAGGAGGAGTATTTATAGTCCACGAGGCGAAGGGGTAAGTTGTGGGCCGTTACATGGGCTTCAGCCCGAATCTTCCAGGTCCAGCGGTAGTACCGCTGCGCCAGCGGTAGTACCGCTGGGATTAAATGCGCTCGCTGGCGGTAGTACGAAGCGGGTACCGGGAGGTACCGTAGGGGTATCCAGTGGCGTTTTCGGACGTGCCGGTACCTCCAGCGGTACCTCTGGCGGTAGTACCGTGATCTGGGCCTGGCGGTAGTACCGCTGGGCGGCGGTAGTACCGCTGCCTGGAACTCCACGCAGATCTGCATCTTCAGCGGTAGTACGCCTGGTGCCGCTGCCTGGGCCCTGGCGGTAGTACCGGCCCTCCTGGCGGTAGTACCGCCGGGCTGATGCTTCGTCTTCTTCATCTTCCTCTTGACTCGTTCCTTGTCCAACTTCTGCACTTGCTTGGTGATCTTCTTGGTAGTTGTTCCTGAGTATGCACAACGTATCCGAATGAAGTAGCAAACCATTCAAAGGAGTGTCGAGATCACACATAGATAGGAGTGAATTCACCTTATCATGGAGAGCTTTGACTCTTGCTCTTGTCATTGGGCCACTTGGTGTTGTGTGCCTAGGTTGCACTACATCATCCTCCCTCCCCTACAACCTCCATCTCCATTGTTGCCCCTCCCGAGCTCCTCCTCCTCCACTATTAGAGCCGCCCCCACACCTCCTCCTCCATCAGATTTGCAAGCCCTCTCCTAGATCCACCTTCCCATCCAAGTGATTTCTCCATTGGTGGAAGTTTGGGGGAGTTCTCCTCCATTGATTGGTGCCCTCTCAAGATTGGATTTCTCTCGGTGAATCTCGAGCAAGATGGATGATGATGATGATTCGGCTTATGATGGCCTTGATGATCTTGATGTTGGTTCCCCTCTCTCAAGGTTCGAGGGCAAGGACAATCTTCGGGAGTCCTCTTCCTCCTACAACCCCAAGGCCAAGAAACTCAAGGTAATCTCTAAGAAGAAAGGTCCTCTCCCTTGTCAATCCGGCGGAACCGGTACGGTCAACTTGGGCCAAAATACCTAGTGATGAGTTTGAGAATGACCGCTTGATCTTCAATCCATATGCTTTTGGCAAGCCCACTTGCACGAGTGATAGCCGGTTCTATTGCAAGGTGCATCATCAAGTGTTTGAACAACTCATTAGTCCTAAGAAGAACTCTCATGTTCCCACCTTTTACTTCAATGTGGATAGTGCAAGGGAATTATGGCCGGAGGTGATGGAAGTTATGGATTTTCATAGTATTACTAATCTCATGCCGGTGAATACTCCTTATGCTCCTGAGCTGCTTCAAGAATTCTATGCCACCGTTTATTTCTCTAGGGAAGGAAAGAGGACCATGACATGGATGAGTGCCGGTATCAAATGTGAAGCCTCTCTTGCTGAATTTGGTGCTCTCTTTGGCATAGAGGAGCTACCTCATTGTCCATGGCTTATGTTCGTATTCACACGTAAAACCTCATGAAAGCCACTCCCGGGTTCCATCATTGCTATCCCCCCGAGTCGGGCTCTCTAGGAAAGATCCCCAAGGTATCTTATATGACTCCTTATTGGAAAGCCATTTATCTCATCCTCCGGAACACTATTTCCGTCAAGTTTGGAGAAAAGGGTTTGGCTCGCATGTACACGGTCAATCTTTTTCATCACATTCTTATCACCAAGGAGAGGAAGAAGAAAATAGATGTTCTAGATTACATGTGGCACGAGATGCAATCTGTGGTTCTTGAGTCCAAGGTTCCAATTTATGGTCCGTATCTTCAGAAGCTCTTTGAACTCAAGTTGGCTCCGACCTCGCTCAATGCCTATGTTCATGCCTTGGTTTCGCCTACTCTGCATGCATTGCCATGTCGCCCCCCGGATGCCGTCATCCCTTCTCAAGAGAAGCGTGCTAGAACTCATGTTGAGGAAGATGCTCGTGATGAGGAAGAAGCTCATGTTGAGGCCTCCCAGAAGAAGCACGGCATCATGGCTGTTTTCAAGAAGATGAATTGCTTCTTTGCGGACAAGCAATCCAAAGACTTCAAGGCATATCGCAAGCAAAAGTCTTATAACCGCAATCAAAGAGAGATAATGAAGAAACTTGATCTTCCCTTGCCTTCTTGCTCAAGCTCAGCCGAGGTTTCGGAGAATACTTACAATTCCAAGTACACCTATTGGTTCGGCGACGATGCTTCCTCTCTTGCTCCCTATTGGCCGGACACTCATGGTGCTTCAAGCTCCGGTCAAGCTTTTGGTGGTAACAATGATGATGATGATGACGATGATGATGAGGACGAGTATGAAGACGAGTGATCTCATGGGCTTACACTTTACTTTCTCCTTTTTGGTGTCTTAATGCCAAAGGGGGAGAGCGATTTCCGGGGATTTGCATCCATGCATTGCATACATTTGTGTTTTTATTTGCATTGCATCGTTTTTAGTTGAACTCTATTTGGTCGATGTTCATGGAACTTGGTTATCTCTATTGTATGAGATGGTTATATTATTGTATGAGACTATGGATTTTGGTATTCGGATGGATTTATCTATGGTTGAGTCTACATGATATTGTGCTTTGGTATAACTATCGACATCTCTTAGCACAAGGTATGATCATCATCTCAAAATCTCAACATAGATGGATATGTCTCATTGTGTTGTTCTTATATCATGTTGACTATATCTTGTTGAAATTGGTTCCCCCCTTTTCTGTGTTCTTGCATTCCAAGGCAAACAAATCCTATGCACACGTTTAGGGGGAGCCTCTTTTTTTTGTTAAGAACATGATCTATTGTGGATACTTTATTGCAAATCCTAGTGTTGTCATATAACACCAAAAAGGAGGAGATTGAAAGGACATTTATTTACCCCTATGAGTTTTGTGTGTTAGATAACAACACTGGTGATATTTTTAATATGATGCTAAGTGGTTTCAGGAAATATTAAGAATACAAAAAGAAGAAAGAAATCGCCGTGGTGGTGAAAAACCTGGGAAACCGGCCCCCAGGCCGGCCAGGCCGGCTCCTAGGCCGGCTGGCTCGGCAGGGTGGCGGCCCCCAGGCCGGCTTCCCTGGGTGTACTATGGCAGTGTTAGGCCGACCCCAGGCCGGCCTCCCAGTTTTCTTCAACGGCCACCTTTTTGGGAGGAGCTATAAATGTTTCTCCACCTACCTTGGGACAGCGAGCTCACACAGCATTCAATTCCACCATTGTTGCAAGCTCAAGAAACACTAGATCTCCCAATCCCTCCACCCAAACTCGTTGATCTTTGGAGGATTGAAAGAGAAGGCCCGGATCTACTGCTTCACCAAGCCGTTCTTCATTTCCCCCTCATTTACTTGAGGGATTCGAGCCTAGGGTTTCCACTAGGAAAACCTAGGCATCTTGTTGTACTTAGTTTCTTGTTACCTTTGTGTAGCAGGTGTTGTGGTGCTTGGGAGCCCCCAATCCTTTTGTGGGTTGAGCCTCAAGTTTGTTGTAAGGGCTCTGGATTCCGCCTTGAAGGATTCCGATAGTGGAAGGTGAACCGAGCTTTTGGGCAAGGTTCATCGGAGAATAGGGTGAGGCCATTTGTGGCGTTTGAGTTTGAAACTCACACCCCTCCAACGAGACGTACTCTCCTAAAAAGGAGGAACTCAGGAATACTTCCTTGTCTCCGCGTGCTTCCCGTTCGGTTATTCCTAACTCGCTAGTTCTTACTTGTATCGTGCCTAGTCTAGTGTTAACTTGTCATATAGGTAAATTCACCATAGTTGCATATCTAGAGAATTTACCTTTGTGTCAAGCCTAAACTCGAAAAAGAGCTAAAAATTGAGTAGCACCTATTCACCCCCCCCCCCCCCCCTCTAGGTGGCCATACATATCCTTTCAACAGGTCAAGACGGAAGTGCCCAAAGCCAGGAAAGAACTGTCAGTGCATAAAGTAAAATCACAGCCGGGATACCCACTCGGCTTACCACATTGGCAAGTGTGGCAGGTGAAGCGGCTCAGAGCCGAAGAGTTGGAGAAGTTGAACATGGCATGGGTTCCTAAAAGAAGCACTCAAATCAAGAACGGTGCACCAGCTTCTGTTGCAAAGCCGGCAGGGGTAAAGGAGGATAAGCAAGAAGTCGGCAGGCGAAGCCGGCGATCTTCATCTCACTATAGGAGACCTCAGGCGGCGCGTCATCCATGTTCTTCAACTATATCATCAAAGCTAGCGCCTCACAATTTATCCCCAGTCGAAACTTCTAATCTATTTCGGCTATTCACACTTTGGTGGACGGGTTCTCCAGGTCCTTCAAGATAAGGACGCAAGGCCGATATTTGCATATCGCCCTAAGAATGCATTGTGTTGACAAAGTCGGCATCTGGCTAGAGGTACTCTTCATGGTTTTATCTCCTCCCTGGAAGCCGGTGCTCAGTTTTGCAAATACTAGTAAAGGACGACTTGATTATTAAGTTGGCCACTAACAAGGATCTAGTGCAGGCCGGATGGACGGTTAGAAGAAATATGTTTTTCTTATCTGCAGGATCAGAGTCAAAAGTTCAGGTGACGTACAGCCCGAGCATACAATAAAGTATTATCGCCCTGAGAACACATGGCCGATGGAGTGTTGGCATCGTCCTTAGCAGCATAATGGTGCAAGTTATTTTTTGGCACGCAAGCTTTACCAAAAAACAGGGGGGACATGTGTTGACGACCAAGTTTGGCTTACAAAAAGGTGCCACCAAGATGAGCTCAAATGAAAATATAATGTGAACGAAAGTTGTGCGTATCATCGAGACAACCAATTTTGGTTTTTGGATCATCTCAATCCGAGGTCATATGCAACTTGTGGAGCGAAAATACTGTGGACACATGACCATAGACATGCTCTGTCCTCGGGAGAGCAGGCAGGGGCGCTGAGCATAGGCGGGTCGCCCTACCATAGACACCCTCTGCCCTCGGGTGAGCGCAATTCGGAAAGGCTAAAAACAAGTCGAATTACTCCCGACTGAATTTAAAGGGTCCAGATGAAGTCAAATGGAAAAACGCATAACATGAAAGTTCTTCGTCTTTTTTAGCTGAACAACTTCTCTTTTTACAAGATTTCGATCCGGAGTTGTTTACTGGCTCAAAAACGACCCGCAAGGCGCAGACCAAACAATTTTGGAAGGTTCGGTCCAGCCCATCCGAATTCGACCCAGATTAGGGTTTTGGACGTGAATCCAAGCCTTTTCTTGCACGGGAAGTCCAGCCACCTCTTATATACGTGAGGGGTGACGGCCGATTGATCCAACACCAATCGAACAAACACATCTACTACTTTTTCATGTTCATCTACTTTTTATCCCTCTCTGTTGTATCTTTCTTCTCGTTCTTCAATATTGGAGGCTGCGAATCCACGAGTCTCTAGGGGCGGTCAGGCCGACCTAGGGCAACCCATAGCCGCCACGAGCCCTGATGGGGTCCCTCCCGGGCGAGCGGGGTTTCGGGTCTACAAAAGTGCCAGTCGGATTGTCTTGCGTATCGCGCTTCCGGCGAGCCTCCCGTGGAGTGAGTTGCGGAGCACCTCCCTCGGCGCCGCGGGTACACGTGACGTGTTCGTGTGTCAACACACTTTTTGGCGACTCCGCTGGGGACGAAGCGAACGGTCTCCAACCCGTTCTTGCTACGAGGAGCGCATCAAGAAACTGCAATCTACATCGGTAACATTCACGATCTCCTTGTGTAGATGCAAATTACTCTTTTTGATATGAGTGTTGTATCGGCTAACCCTAGTTTACACTATGCGCAAAAGCCGATGCAAAATAATCTCTATGCTTCAAATCCTTATAATATTAGCAACGTGCAACATATATATTCGAATTCTCATGCATCGGCTGCCCCATATCTTAGGCCGATGATTAACGTGGGTTATTCGATAGATCAATATGAGACACCTCACGGGCAAGATGATGTCTCACGGTTTTATCCATCGGCTGCCGACTCGCAATATGCGGGGTCGTCCCTAGACAGGCCGATGGATGGAGGAATCGGCTATGCTGGTACCAGCGACTTGGCGGTTACTCCCAACCGACATATACTGCGCCTTATATGATTACTGAATCGGCACCTTATGTTACTAACGTTTCAGCTTCATGTGGAACTAATGAGACACATAATTCGGCTTCGCACTTTCACAGTGTTCATAGCCGAACATGTGAAAATTTAACAGGAGCACATGTGCCTTCATCTTCTACCGACGCATATGAATTTGATGATTGGAAGGAAAAACATGTAGCATATTCAAAAGGGCCAATGCCATTTACCTGAAATACGAAAGAAATCCACATGATCCTGCTGCAATACAAGCTTATGAGGCGTATATGAAGGAACTTGCAGATTGAACTAGTGATGTTGAATGTATAGATTTTTCAATAGGGAGCTTTGAACTCAATAGTGATATGGATTTCCGATATATATGGCGAATATATACTATGCATGCAGTGTTTATTAGTTTGTACTGGCATTCTGCCATAGTAAATCAGACCATGGCAGATTGGTAAGCACCAGATCATGACAGAACTATTGGAAGTAGAATCGAGAGCAAACGAGAAAGACAACAAATGATTCAACTGTGTTCTTTATTGATGATCATCATGCTATTTATACAAGGGGGAACCGACATCCGAAGGGACGCGATGGTTCGATGGTGTCGGTTTCTACAAACTTGGAACCGCTCGGGAGCGGGGATTATTCCCTATTAACTGCTTGGGTTATTTATTTCTAACACTCCCCCTAATCACCGCTTGGTTGCATGAGAGTTCATCATCTTGATTAAGTCTTCTCCAAAAACCCTGTGGAAAAAAAGAGAAGAATAGTGTAGGATATGTTGCTAAAACTCCTTTAACCTTGATTGGAAATAAGGAGAAAATGATGCAACATATAATGTTTATTGTCTCTTTGGTAACTCACACGAGGAAACCTTAGAAAGGAAAACCCCATAAGTGAGTTTAGAGAACAATAAATATGCCTTATATACTTCCTTTAAATACCCCGGTGGGGAAAACAAGAAGTATGACATATGATGTTTGAAGTTCTCCCCCAAAAACCCTTTGGGAAAAATGTGAGGAGAATTGTATTTGATATGTTGTTAAAACTCCTTTAAAACCCAGTGGGAAAAGTAAGGAGAAAATGATACAACATATAATGATTATTGTCTCTGTTAACTCGATATGAATGAAATCCATAGAGTTTAAAGGACAATAAATATGTCGTGTATACTTTCCTAAAAACCCCGGCGAGGAAAACAGAAAGTATGACATATGATCTCATGTTGATACTACCTCATTAAAACCTTGATGAGAACCTAAAAAGTAAACTCATAAAGGGAAAAAGAGTGTAATATGATGCTTTGTGTCGAGGTATCGGTAACGCGGAACTACTATGTGGATTCATATGTACCGTAGAGGAGGTGGGGAAGAACGTGGAGGGTTCCAGTGACGGGATTAAACACACGGTTTTACCCAGCTTCAGACCTCATGACGGTGGCGAGATCCTACGTGCTGCTATAATTCACTCAGGGCCAATATGTGTACAGGTTACAATGAGGTTGTATGCGTGCCCTAAGGCTGCTGGAAGGCTAGCTTATAAAGGCGCCAAGCCTTCCCCTACAAGGAAAGCCTTAACCGACGTAGATCATGAGTCCTAGACTAACACGGTAACAAACCCTAACTTGCTCCCTAAGGCGAACGTAGTCAGGCCTTCGTCTTGGACTTCACTAAGCCAGCCCAGGGCTTATCCTTGCGCCTAAGCCCATGAGGCCTTCTCCACTAAGCCCTCCGGCTTTATCTGATGGGCCTCCTTGGTGGGCCTGGTTTTATCCACCGTGGCAGGTATACCCGTTTGGCATAACCTCCACAGTAGTCCCCGGAAAGGTTTAAGTTCTTCGTTTTCCGTCTTTGTAAGACACGGGCTCTCGCCTTTGCGAAAGGCGGACAGAAGAGCTTGGAGCATTCCAAAATGAAACGTTCAGTCTGCCTTAAGGATTAAGGCGAACTCTCCTGCACTTTGAACAATCTGGCAGAAAGATTCTGTCAGCGTCGAGTCTTGTCATGACGTCATCGTAGTCAAAGCCAGTCCACGACAGTTTGGACAGGCAGAGAGACGTTGTGACGCCATCACTGCTATTCTTCCGCACACGATCTCCGAGGCGTAGGGGAGAAGATACCCACTATCTGACCGTTGCGGGACGCGTGGCGAAAATCGCGCGGACGTTGTGCCACCGCACTAATCGCGGCGCACCTCCCCATATAAGGGAACACATTTTCTTCATTATTCCATCCGATCCATTTCCCTGTTCATCTTCCTCCTCACGCCCGTCCCCATCTAAACTCCGGCGAGCTCCACCACCACCACCTGCGCACCCACTCATGGAGAGCTCCGATGCGACCGCGGGAGCGGCAACGGCGGCGGCGTCGTCGGCGACGGCGGGACAAGATCTGGTCACGAGGAGCTCGGGCGCCACGGATGCATCCGCTTCTCGCGCGGCAACGGCAACAAGCTCGCGGCCACCTCCACCAAAACAGAGAAGATCGCCCAGCCCTCCGACGAGGGTGACGCGGCGGAGGCAGAGGAGGAGGGAGAGGAGGCATCATCCCGCAACTGGGCAGCCTCCACCATCACCGAGGCAGACCTTATGCAGCTGCAAAAGGAGGGCATTCTCCCATCAAAGGAGGACTGCCACTGGCGGTCGGCGTACGGCCACCCCGCTCCAGATCCCACCGGCGATGAACGAGTGCTCCTCGTCTCACATCTCCTCCGCGGTTTGTCTCTGCCACCGCATCCTTTCTTCCAATCTGTCTTAGATTACTATGGTCTTCAGCCTCATAGCGTAGGCCCCAATAGCATCTTGTACATAGCTGGCTTTATGGCCTTATTCGAATGATACTTAGGCATAGAACCCAGCTTAGAATTCTTCAAGTACTGCTTTACTTGCAAGCGCCAAACAGAGAAGGAAGAACTGCTTTCCTTAGGAACGGTTAGCATCAACCTTCGTAGAGGCAGAGACGGTATCCTAAGGTGCCAAAAATAGACTCTATTAAAGGCTGGAACAGCTCCTTTTTCTACTGCAAAGACATGGCGCCCGTAGTCAAAGACATAGGACTCCCTCGCTTTTCTCCTTTGCCTGCGGAGCCCGCCTTTCTTGGGGCGAGAAACCATGAAGGTCCTTCCTGACAACCTCTGTCGCATGCAAAGGCGGATTGAGTACTTGACAAAGACTGTTGTGCCCAAACTCACGGGCGCAGACACCATCTTATGTTGGTTGTCAAGGCGAATCCAGCCTTTGAAGGATCGCAAGGGCCTCTTATGCCACTACACGGACCAGAAGACGGATCCTCTCCGTGTTAGTGAGAGCGACCTCACGCACGATGCCCTCATGTATCGCTTTAAGAGGATTGCTAAGGAAAGGATTCAGCTTGCAGAGCAGCGTCCTATGTACACAGCCGCCAACCCGGCTCCCACGGTAAGGCATTTACCGTCACTGTGTTTTTATACTTCCACGATGTTTGCCTTACTAAAACCACTTTTGTCTCCAGCTCGCACTTTTGCCAGATAATCTGCTGGCTCCTTTGTTTCACGTGCCTGAAGCGGCACCCGAGCCCCCAAAGACTCGGAAACGAAAGGCTTCAGGAGCTTCTGCAGCAACTTCAGCAGCAGAAAGGCGGAAACGTGAGAAAGCCATTCCTGCTAATGCCGAAGTTCTCGACATTGAGGACGATGAAGATGCGGCCTTCAATGCTCCAGTGCAAAAGTAAGCCAAATCTCAATTTATGTAGTAAGGCGAACAGTGTCTATGAATGTTATCTTATTTTGTATATGATTCGCAGGATCAAACCAACTGCGCCTCTCAAGAGGAAGAAAGTACTTTCTTCCAAGCAAAAGAAGGCTGAGCCTTCTCCAGCTGTCGCTCCCCCACCCCTCCGTTCAGAAAGAGACAGCCCCAGGCCCATCTGAAGATCAACATATAGATCTAGACCCGGCCGTCTTACCTAATAAGACGGAAACTGAAAAGTTGGCCAGGGCTGCGCTGCTGGAAAGGCGGCAGTAATTCAGTCAGAAGAGCCGAACGAGCCCATTACCGGGAGGCTATCCGCAACATGGTGAAGCAAGAGCTCTTTGATGACGAGGGGTATATCTTACCCAACATCGCCGCCATGCTTGCCGATGAGAAGGAGCGCAACGAGCCGCCTCCGAAGCTAAGGCCAGTTGGTCAGACATTGACCATATTGAATCTGGAAGACAATTGTGACGAGCTATACGTCACAATGAAGAAGAGCTACAAAGCCTTAAAGGCCATGATGCAGGTAAATACTCCGTCTTTATGTACATACTAGTCCCGGGCATTACGTTGTGCTTTGACTAAGCCGACGTAATGGCCTTTCTTTCATGTTGATAAAGACTCAGTCCCAAGCCCCTTGTAGCTATACCTTATTGTCTTCACTTTTTTTTACTTACTACTGCCCTTGCCTTAGCAGAGCAGCGAGCAACTTACATGCGATCTATGGTACTCACTGAGTAACCAAAGGCAAGTGCTCAAGCAAGCCGTCACCGAAAATAAGGCGAACGAAGGTAAATGTTGTTCTTTCACATGCGTTGTGAGTTTATTTCGTTTTAGGCATAAGATGCTCAACACATGCAATGTGTTTTTGCACAGCTGTTGTGGCGAAGGCGAAACAGATCGTCAGCGAGACTGGCGATATAGAAGTTGTGAGGCGGGAAAATGCCGCCTTGTTTAAGCAGCTGGAGGGAGAACCAAAAGACGGCCGAGGCCAATCTGAAAGCCGTCCAAGACAGCGCCGCTGCAGAGCAAGACAAACTGAAGGCAGAACTTCTGAAACTGCAGCGGCAGGCTGAAAAGGATGGGCTCCTAATCCAGAGCTTACAAGGTCGTCTTGAACGCCGAGCTGATGAGAGCGCCGCCATTGATGAGAAAATGCTAAGTAAGCCTCTCTTCTTTCACTTCTCGCCTTTTCTGTCACTTCTCGCCTTTGTTCAACACTTCATTACGCCTTAACTTTTCCGTTCCTCCTTTCCACAGTTCCAGCTGGGTTTGGGAAAGGCTTACCTCTGAGACGCGTCTGGAGCTTATCTTGGAGTGTGGCGAAATTGTGTCAGGGCTGTATGCTGCGGGAAGAGACGTTGTCGCCAACATCTTCCCAAAACAACTGCCCCAAGTGACGAAACCAGCAACCTGCTGCCACATTTCAGAACTGCGTCCCAGAGGTGGTGGAGCGTCTTCGCTCAGCAGCTAGAGCGGAGCAAAACTTGCTCTAGGACTTGTTCGCGGCACTACCCCGAGGTCAACATGTGGCGCGTTATCAAGTGTTTCCCAGCCAAGGACAGGACGGCAACGAGCTCGTCAAAGAAAAGGTCTATGCCTCTGTCTCTGGCTTTGCTCAGTCGTTGCTGAGATGGTAGACTTGTCTATCTTCTTCTCCAAGAAGCCTGTGCCTCCTCGTCCTGACGACGTGTCTGATGACAAAGCCGAGCACCCACAACTGGTAATGGCGACGAGTCAGAAGACGGAAATGAAGAAGAAGAAGGCGAGTCTGAAGCTGCACTGGATGCATCCAAGTCCCTGCGCCTTCGCTACTCAGTCCCCTGCATAAGATGCGGGAAAAACTATGTATTAAGCGTGTCATGAAAATGGCACAAAAGACTTGTTAGTTATGTTTTGTAATGGCAGGAGCCTTTTTATCTTTTGAACATGTTTGTTTTGCGACGCATGCACTTATTTTGAAAGGCTTGCAAACTATGCTCCTTATCTGTCTTTAAGTTTTTGGCTTATATGCTTTAGCCTTTTCGTATGCTGGCAGAACCTAAGGCACGGAACACTTCGCTGGCAACAGGGTTAGTAACCAATCTGTTTAAACATAAACGGCGCCGGCTTTTGGTGCGTAAAGCATCTACTAAGACAAGCCAGCATATTACGCGATCAGATAAATACTCTTAGACGGACGCAATTTTAACTTTTGTAAGGCCTTAAGGCAAAGCATCATGTGAGTAACCACAAGCACGGAGCAATTCGGGTTAACATTGATATTTTTATCAAAATATATGATCAAATGGAAATAAAAGACGGCGAGAACTCATGCATAAAATAATTGAGGGAACCAAAGTGTTGGGGTATACCTACTAGGGGTATCACCAGCATGGATCAATGGCTAGTCCAGGGTGGCCCGCAGTGGTGGTGAAGGCTTTGCCTACGGGCGGCCCAGATAGCTGACGACCAAGGAAGGCGGATGCCGGCAAGGAGGAGGCCAAGACTGAAGCCATGAAGCCACCAAGACCAAGACGGAAGGCGGCATACTTGCCGGCTAGGTTTAGGACTCCGTATACTTGCTGGATACGTATTCACCTTGTAACCCTAGGTCCAGCGCCTATATAAGCTGGACCTCAGGACGCCTTTAGGGCAACTCTTAGATACACAAACAACTCATTGTAACCTGTTCACGGCGATAATGCCTTATAGTGAGTTAAAGCAGCACGTAGGGCACCGCCACCGCCGTGGTGCCTGAGCAGGGTAAACCGCCGTGTACAATCCCGACCTTGACGACGTCACCTTCTTGCCCTACGTTCACCCTCGGCTAGCAGGACCCCGTCTCTATCCAAGATGCCGATACGACGACAGTTGGCGCCCACGTGGGGCCTAAGGCGTCAGGCGTCACGTTCCAGGCGGGAACTTTGGCCGGCATCGGCGAAAACAATCGCCGTCGGTCGCGCTGTTCGCTACGGCGACAGTCACTACATCAGCTGCGATGAGTCCTACATCCCCGCAGACGACTACATTGTCGGATGCGGAGTTGTGCCGTTTGGCGGCGTCGATGTGTTCATCGGCTACACTTCTGAGGCGTATGGTTTGCCGCGAATTTATTCGCCATCCCACCCGCCCTACAATCAAGACGGATCTGAGTTTGCCTCCTCTGAGGAGTCCGCAGATTCAGATCTACACTTTGTCGGCATGACGGGACTGGGATCAGACTCCCAGCCCAACAGTCAAGATCCCGAATCTATTCTTCCTGCACTCAGGATGATGTGATGTCGGATGCGGATCCAGATCTACCGTTCACGTTAACGTAGACTCTGATTCCGAAGAAGATTCTGCAGCAATGTTTGAGCAACGGGTCAAGAAGTGTTTTATTACACCTGATCCCGCCATCTGAGGCGGCTACGGGCTCTTCCGTCAACATGCAGCCAGATCTTTGTGGCGGATGTCACCGGCGCAGCTTCAGAGAAGGCGGCAACTGACGCCGCCAAACCTGGGGACCCCGGCAACCGATCCACAGTTTCCAGAGCCTCCTGGGGCTCCAAGAAGAAAATCCTGGAGAAGGGCGAGCCCAGCAAGATAGGAAGCATGGCGGCTCTGGCGGAAGTTCTTCACACGCGGTAAACGACAAAACCAATCCGGCTGATTTGAGAGAAACTTCGGAACACCTTGGTGGAGCAAACTGAGTACCTCAAAAGCAAGCAAGCAGAGGTCCAGGAGCCTCCTCGACGAAGCCAAGGAAGAAACGCAAGATAACTGCCAAGTGCGACCCCCAAGCGTAACTCTTTTCACCACCACCCATTGCCCAAGCCGGCAGGACAAGTGGCGGAAGAAGTGAGGTAGGCAAGGGCAGGGATCATGACACCTTCAAATCCCTGCCCAAAAGCTTGGTTTCGAGTGGGCTACAGCGCCGCAGCGTAAGGACAAAAACGGGGACGTCATCCTCGCAACACCTGTCCTCAACACTGCGGCCGCCTTGGACATCCTCAACAATGATGACTATGACAGGCGAGAAGATCTACTACGCATCGGATCCTTGCTCGCAAAGCTCTAGAGCAGCAGGCCCGTGCGATTCCTCGCGCCGACATGGCGGACGCAAGGGGAGGAAAGTTGGAATCAAAATCCAACGCTTGCAAAGCTGCGGCCGGTGGCAACCGGAAGATCCGTCCGGTTCCAGTAGCCACGGAAAAGGGAGGACAAGGAGAAAGACCCACGCAAATCACCACCTCCAAAAAGGCAGCGTGATGAGGCATCCAGGACCGGCAACAGGCGCAAGGCCTCACCTCCTCCGCCTAGGCGGGATGAAGGCGGAAGCAGGGGGCAGCAAGCAGCGCAAGGGGTGGCGGCAACCGCGACGATGCCCCGCCGCCAAGAAGAAGCAGGGACGCACACAGTCCCCACCACCAGTGCCTAGGCACGAAGGCGGAAGCCGGGGACACAACAATGAGCCTAGGCACAGCCGGGCAGCGCAGGACGAGCCACATGCTGATAGATCTGGCAAACAGCTCAGTCCGCAAGACGCGAGACATCGTCTCAATGACATCAAGGCTGGAAAGCAAGATGCCTATCTAGGACCTGAGTGCTTTGGCCCAGCCATCCGCAACGTTCAAGTACCCAGAGACATGACGTCAGTGTCAAAAACTCATCAAAGGTACAATGGAGCGGACAAGCCAAACTCATGGTTTGTCCTGCTCGTACGCATGCAAGTCAAGGATCTCGGAGTCATGCTCGAAGTAGCAGCCATGTACGCACAGGCGGATGACGATGCACGCGATGGAGATGGCGCACATGATATGGCGCCAAACAGGCGAGCAAGTACAAACGCAAGGCTCCCCAGGATGACAAAGCCGGACCATCAAACGAGGTCGCCGCCGCCTTCGAAGGCAAAGGCAGCAACCGCAAGTGGAAAGGAAAGGGTAAAGATGGCGGCTCCAGCAAGCAGCGCCTGACGTATGATCAGGCGAAAGCCTTGCCTTGCCCAATCCACGCGTCCTTAGGCAAAGTCAACCACACATTAGGGGAATGCCGGTTCATGGAGGACTTCAAGAAAGACCCCGAGGTTGGCTGGAAATCAAAAAAGAGCAAAAAGGCTGAGAAGACAAAGAAGGAAGACGATGATGGGGCTATGTCCATGTCAGAGGATGAGGAACCCAAGCTGATGCGTAAAGAAAGGAAATATCCCAAGGTACATGGCCAATTGGTGTGCTTCCTGGGCACTCCTTCGGCAAAAGAAGAAAAGGCGGAGATGCGCGAGCTAAACGCCACAGTACCAGACGTTCCCCAGTATCTAGACTGGTCAGAGGAGCCAATAACTGGGATAGAGATGATCATCCAGATCACGTTCCTCACCCCGGCAAATACGCCTTGTCGTCGACCCTATTGTCGATAACTTCAGGCTCACCAAGGTGTTGATGGATGGCGGCAGTAGCCTCAACATCATCTACGCGGACACTCTGAAGCGCATGAACTTGTCGGAAAGCCAGCTTGACTATAGCAAAGTCAAGTTTCATGGCATTGTTCCGGGAAAGCAAGGCAAGTCAATGGGAAGCATCAGATTGGAGGTTACTTTTGGGCCTGAGACAAACTACCGCTCGGAGTATCTCAGGTTCGAAGTAGTCCCCTTCAAAAGTGCCTACCACGCCATTTTTGGACGGCCAGCTTTCGCCAAATTCATGGCTCGCCCGTGTTACATATACAGCAAGCTGAAGATGCCGGGACCCAATGGTACAATTACCATCAGTGGCAACTTCAAGAAAGCAAAGGAGTGTGAGCGTGGCAATGCCGCCTTCGCTGAGGCAGTCCTCCACGCAGAGGAGTTAGCCATGTTGAAGAAAGAGCTCGATACATCACAGTTGCCGGAGCATGTAAAGACCGCTGAGCAAAAGAACACTTTCAAGGCGTCCGAAGACACAAAGAAGGCGGATCTGGTCCCAGGTGACAGCTCCAAGCAAGTCACCATAGGGGCTGGCTTGGACGACAAATAGGAAAGCGCGCTCGTCAGGTTCCTCCGTGAGAATCAGGACATCTTTGCATGGTCGTCAGCCGACATGCCAGGTGTCCCGAGGGAACTTGCCGAGCATTCTCTTAACGTCTACGAAGGAGCCAAACCAGTGAAGCAAGGAATAAGACGCTACGGTGAGAAGAAGCGGACAGCAATAGGCAAGGAGATCATCAAGTTGCAAGAAGCCAAGTTCATTAGGGAGGTAGTACACACTGATTGGTTGGCAAATCCTGTAATGGTTCCAAAACCTAATAAGGAAATGAGAATGTGCATTGATTATACCGGTTTGAACAAGTGCTGTCCTAAGGACCACTTTGCTTTGCCTCGTATAGATCAGGTCATAGACTCCACAGCCGGCTCCGAGCTGCTGTGCTTTTTGGATGCGTACTCCGGGTACCACCAAATCAAAATGCGAGAATCCGACCAAATCAAAACAGCGTTCACTACACCCTATGGGACCTTCTGCTACATCACGATGCCCTTCGGTCTAAAAAATGCCGGCGCAACGTATCAGCGGTGTATGCAAAGATGCCTTCACGAGCAAATTGGCCGCAATGTTCACGTCTATGTTGACGACATTGCCGTCATGTCAAGAAAGAAGGCAGATTTGCTTGATGATTTGAGAGAAACCTTTGATAGCCTCCGGGTATACAGGATGAAACTCAACCCGAAAAAATGCGTCTTCGGGGTTCCTGCCGGCAAATTGCTTGGCTTTATCGTTTCCGAACGAGGGATAGAGGTGAATCCAGAAAAAATCAAAGCGATCCTCAACATATCCAGGCCCAAGGACCTGAAGGACGTGCAGCGACTTGCCGGATCGGCGGCTGCCGTCAGTCGTTTCATTAGCCGTCTTGGTGAGAAGGCGCTGCCTCTCTACCGGCTTCTGAAGAAATCCGACAACTTCGAGTGGACAGACGAAGCAGACGCCGCCTTGCAGCAACTCAAGGACGCGTTAACGTCTGCTCCAATTTTGGCAGCTCCTCGTTCGCAGGAACCAATGCTGCTCTATATTGCCGCAACTAACTTAGTTGTTAGTGTGGTACTGGTTGTGGAACGCAAGACGGAAATTTCAGACTTGCCGGAACAACGTCCGGTTTACTTCATCAGTGAAGTATTTTCCGCCTCAAAACAGCGTTATCCGCATTACCAGAAATTGGTCTACGGTGTTTTTTACGCCGCCAGGAAGTTAAGGCACTACTTCCAGGAACATTCAATAACCGTGGTGAGCAAGGCACCTCTGGGGGATATCATCAATAATACAGATGCAACAGGCCGCGTTGCCAAATGGGGCATTGAACTTGCCGCCTTCGACATCTCGTATAAGCCCAGAACGGCCATTAAGTCTCAAGCCTTAGCAGATTTCGTAGCTGATTGGACGGAGGCCATGGACGAAGTACCTCTCCCTGAAGATGCATACTGGATCATGCACTTTGATGGATCAAAAATGCTCCAGGGCTCGGGGGCTGGCATTGTTTTAAGAAACCCTCAAGGAGACAAGCTTAGTTATGTGTTACAAATACACTTCAAGGCAACTAATAATGTTGCTGAGTACGAAGCTCTCCTTCATGGTTTACACATTGCCAAGGAACTTGGCGTCCAACGTGTCCTCTGCTACGGAGATTCAGATTTGGTGGCGCAACAGATACGTGGTACTTGGGACACAAAGAGCGAAACAATGGCGGCATATCGAGCTACCGTTGACGAATTCGCCAAGTGTTTTCTAGGCTACGAGGTCCGCCATATCCCAAGAACTCAAAATGAGGCGGCAGATACACTTGCCAGAATGGGTCTGAACGCAAAAAGGTACCAAAAGATGTTTTCCTGGAACACCTACACAAGCCGTCAATTAAAGGAGCAGACCTCCTTGACCCAGAGTCGGCAGAACCAGTTGATAGTGCTAGCTATGCCGTCTACTTGGTAAAGCCGGATTGGACGACGCCATATTTGGACTTCCTGATCAATCAGGAGTTACCGGATGATGAGGTTTTGAAAAGGCAAATAATAAGAAGAGCCAAGGCATTTACAATAATCAAAGGTGAATTGTACAAGCGTAGCACCACTGGTGTTTACCAACGCTGCATTTCGCCCGAAGAAGGCAGAGAATTGTTGGATGAGATACATGCCGGCGTATGTGGACATCATGCTTCTTCACGCGCCCTTGTTTCAAAAGCCTTCCGACAAGGTTTCTATTGGTTGACAGCCAAGCAAGATGCAGAAGACATTGTTAAAAGGTGCAGGGGCTGCCAACTTTATGCCAGACAATCACATATGCCGGCTCAAGAGCTTAAAACAATACCCATCACGTGGCCTTTCGCAGTCTGGGGCTTGGACATGGTTGGTCCGTTTAAAACGGCGCCTGGTGGCTACACACATTTACTTGTGGCTGTAGACAAGTTTACCAAATGGGTTGAAGCTAAGCCTATCAAAAAGCTAGACGGCGCCACAGCCGCAAACTTTCTGTGGGGAATAATCTCTCGGTTCGGGGTGCCTCATAGCATTATCACCGACAATGGCACTAACTTGTCGCAAGGCGAAGTCGAGGAATACTGTTATAAGCATGGTATCCGCCTAGATCTAGCCTCCGTCGCGCATCCGCAAGCAAACGGTCAAGTAGAGCGTACAAATGGTTTAGTCCTACAAGGAATCAAACCACGTCTCGAAGTACCATTGCACAGAGCGGCTGGGGCTTGGGTGGATGAATTGCAGTCTGTCCTTTGGAGTTTACGCACAACTCCAAACAGATCAACCAAGTTTACTCCTTTCTTCTTAGTCTATGGCGCAGAAGCAGTGTTGCCAACCGACATGATGTACGATTCTCCCAGAATCCAAGCCTACGTCCAGGAGGACGCAGAAGATGCAAGACAGGATGGCCTTGACCTACTTGATGAAGAACGAGATGTTGCCCTTGCGCGATCCGCCATCTATCAGCAAAGTTTGAGGCGTTATCACAGCAGAAGGGTGAGGCAAAGAAGTTTTAGAGTGGGTGACCTGGTTCTCCGCCTAATCCAAGATAGAAAGGGCTTGCATAAGTTATCCCCGCCTTGGGAAGGACCTTTTGTGGTCAGTAAGGTGTTGCTCAATGGTTCTTATTACTTGGTCGATGCACGTGACGGATACAAGAAGAAGCGAGGTCGCAAGCGCAAAAGGAAGGTTGACGACAAGTACGAAGAAACCAAGCGACCCTGGAACATTGAGCAGCTACGTCCTTTTTACACTTAGCAATTTCCACATTGTAATAAGTACTATATGATTATGAAATAAAAGTCTGTGGTTTGCTCATTCAGTTTTGGGATCATGCCATCTTTTGTCTTTTCTCGCAATCATATATCTGTTGTCATAAAAGTTACCAAATAAAATAAGTTTTGCTCCGTGCTAAGGTCCAAACTTTTTTGACATTTGCCGTCTGCCGGCTAAAAACGCAAACAATCTTTGCACCGCCTAATATGCTTATCTGTCTGTTTGTATGTGGGTCGCCTAGTAGTATGTCGTTGGCACCAACATGCTGGCTTTGGTCTCTGAGTCTAAATTAGTTGGTATTGCACCTGGTTGGCTCAGCTAAAGTAACTAAGATGAGGTTCCGCCAACATATGAAAAAGCTAAACATGCAGGCGAGATACATATTAAGGCGGGCCACTTAAGTAAGCCTACCGCCAAGTGTAGCATAAAAGTTGGCCCATAAATATTTACAACCCAAAATAAAGTTTTATGCGTTAACAGATTAACGCAGTGTTTTGTGCTGCCTTTGCAGGAGGAAGTCTAAGGGATTGCCGCCTTCGTAGAGCTGGTGGAGAGATCCTGGGGGCTAACGCCGGCATTCTTGGGGCTGGCTCCGCCATCCTTGGGGCTGCGCTTGTCGGTTCCGGCTTCGCCTTCTTCGCCGCGGGAAGCTTCAGGATCTGCCAAGGAGGGATCAGCAACGGCAACATGCGGGTCCGGGTGTTCCTTGTAGAACTTGCGGATGTCAACCATGTTGGCAACCCGGGTCGCATAGCCGCGAACAGACCGCAGCACGTCCTGCATCACGATGGCTTGGCTGTTTTCGTCTTCGGTGGGGAAGTACTCGGTGACTTGATGAATATCAGCCTCCGGGTACCACGCCGCCGTCATCGCCAATGCCAACTTGGCACCGCCTCGTGCTGCTGAGCGTAGTGTGTTGTCGTGTTCAGCTGTCGCCTTCTCCAGCAACTCCGGCAGAGCATCGAAGATGACGGGATCGCCGTCTTCCCCAGGGTAGAACTTGGCGGCAAATGATTTGCCGGCGCCGACAATCTGGTTGACGATTTCGCCAATTTTCAAGATCCGAGCAAGGCGCGGCGTTGTGGCCAGGTCATCTCCCAAGCAGCCGGCACTGCACAAACACAAAGTTACACACTGCAGCTTCAAGTATCAAGAAAGCAAGGTGACAAAAATGAAGGACTGGAGGCATACCCAAGACATGGTCGTGGATGGCGTTGACCTCATCCAGATGGTTCTCAAGCGTTTCTTGGGCTAGCTGGACCGCCTTTGACAGTTGGTCCTGCTGCTCCTTGGCGTTCTTGTTCACCTGGTCAAGGTTGTTGCTCATGGCCTCAAGTTGTCCAGTCAACTTGCTAACTTCGGCAGCATGAGCCAACGCACGATCATCCAGCTCCTTGGCGTGATCCGCCTTCAGCTTGGTCACCAGCCCGGCAAGATCTGCAGCTTCGTTCATCAAAGCTTGCATGTCAGTGGAGTTCTTGAGAATATCTTGCGCAGTGTTTAATAATTCTACAAATAAAAAGAAAAGACGACTAAAATACTTGTCGGAAAAGGAAAAGAAGTCGGACGAAAAGAAGGCAAAGAAAGCTTTGTCACCTTCATCCTTCTTGCGAGCTTCTTCCAAACTCGCAATTTGGGCGTTCTTCAACTCCACGTCCTGCTGCAGTTCCTCGCATTCCTTCTTCTTCATCTCTTGAGCACGAAATAGCTCAAGATTGGAAGCAAGAACGGCCTGCATGCACGAAAGCAACATTATGGTTAGCGCTATTTAGTCAACGAGACCACTTTGCCGGCTAAATTTTTCAGCCGCCAAAGTGCTCGGGGGCTGGGACCATAGGCTATTTTACCTCAAGTTGTCCGTGCAGGGTGTCGTGGAGTTCGTCCATGTGTGCGTACCAGTTGCGGGTACCGTCACGCATGGTCTTCAGTGTTTGCCGGGGGTCTTGCAACCCTTTGCCAGGTTGGGAGCCAGGATGAGTGGACGATCCGCCTTGTTCGGCCGCCATCTGGTCATCCATCTCCTGCTTCATGGCGATAAATCGAGCGGCATCACTAGCCGAAGCTTCAGCCGTCTTGGAAAAAGTTATGCCGGCAACTGATTTCTTGCCCGCCATCTTCTCTGTAGCCGCCTCTGCGGTACCGGCAGCTGTGTACGTTCCCTGGCACACAACCACGGGAACGCCAACTGTGGGCGTTGTCGGCGCAGCAGCTGGAGAAGAACGTGGTGGCTTGCCCCTGCCGGCAGCAATCTTCAAGTTGGAGCGGAGTTTGGGCATGGTAGGCTTGCCTCTGTAAGCAGAAACATGCAAGTTTGTCAGCACAAACATATTAAAATATCCAAGTCAGGGAAGCCAAAGTTTGCTAACCGCTTCAAGGGAACGTTCCCCACGGTCTCATCCTCTGCGTCGGCAGAGGTGGCCGCCTTCTTCCTCTTCTCCAAATCCTTGGTGGAGGAGATCAGCTTGCGCTTCTTCGACTTGCTGGCACCTGTATCATACCAGTTTGGGGCCAGCTCGTCCTCTCCCAAGGTTTGTAGCTGAAAAGGAAGCAAGACAATATTAATTCAGTACCTAGTGGGCAAGGATGTTAGTGAAATAACAAAGTAGCTTTCACTTACCGCTGGGGCTGGGTTGTTATGAGTGAACATGGCGACGCCTTCAGCCGCCTTCACCGACAGAGGCTTGATAAGCTCTCTAAGCCGGTACTCCAAGGCATCCTGATCAAGGGTGCTGTTGCCGGCGTCGTCCGCCTTGTACTCGCACATCTTCAGTGGGCGATGGCGGAGAGGCATAATCTTCCTCGACACCCAGCAATGACGGTGTCAACTCCGTCAAGTCGTGGAGCCAACATCGTCTTCGTCAAGAACTCGATCCGCCTAACGGCAACTCGAAGTTCTTCCGGCAAGCTGCTGAGCGGCACTTTTGCTGTCCAGCAAGCCTTGTGGGTTGGCGGACCGTTGACGAAGGCTGGCATCCCTTGCGTGCTGCCAGGTGTCGGGATGTCCTTGCAGTAAAAGAAAGTGCTGGTCCAGTGCTTCACCGACTCGATGTATGGTATTTTTGGGTACCAGTCGGGTTGGCGGCAGTTGAACGTAACACTACCGCAGGTTGCTAGGTGGCCGCCTGGTATGGTTTGCCGGCGGCACAGGAAGCAGTACTTAAACAGCTCTATGGACGCAGCTATGCCTAAGTACCCTTCGCACAAAGCCTGGAAGCCGGCTAGCACTAGAATACTGTTGGGCGCTATGTTGTGTGGCTGCAGCCCATAAAAACTAAGCACCGCCAAGAAGAAGGCGGAAAGCGGCAGAGACATACCGCGAAGGCTATGCGAAGCCAACATGACACGCTCGCCGTCTTGGGGGTCAGGCACCGCCTCGTCGCCTGGAACCCTCCAGGAGCATTCCGTCTTTGGCGGAATGTATCCGCCTTCCTCCAGTTCCTTCAGATATGCTGACGTCATAACTGACGGCAGCCAGTACCTGGAACCCAGGTCTCCAGCCTCTTCCTCTTCCTCGACGTCGTCATCCTCGTCGGCGGCAGATTCCGCCGCGGCCTCTGAGCTGGTAGCCGCGAGGGATGGGAGGGGAAAAGTTGGAGCGGCGGTCGCAGGCGTCGTCGGAGCTGGGGAAGAAGTAGAAACCCCGCCCGTGGCCACGGTGGCCGCGGAGGAGGTAATCGATGCACCTGCGGGCGCCGCCGCCGCCGCTGGGATAGATCCAGATCCGGCGGGGGTCGTTGAAGCCGCAGCCAGTGCCGCCGTCGCCGCCGCATCCTGCTGAGTGCTCGCCATTTGGGGGAGAGGGCGCTGCTCGTGCTCGCCGGAGTTGAGTTCGAGGAGGAGTTGAGCTCGGGAAGGTGAGGAGGCCACGGTGGGTGTGCGAATGAAGAAGAAGTGCATCGATGTGCCCTTTGGGGTATTTATCCCCACGCGCCAAGATCGTGCCTGATTGGGGGACGCGAGATTTCCGCCACGTGCCCACGATTTGCACGTCGTGGCAACGGCGTCTGCGGCCTCGCTCCGATTTCTGTGCGTAGTGGAGAAACCATCATGACGCATGCCCAAGTCCAAACTGTCGTGGACTGCATGGCGTCATCCGTCAACATTTGACGGTCCAGTCAATTGACAAGACTGGTGCCAGGAAGATTCCTGACAATGGTCAGGCCGTCTTTCCCATGATGGCGGCAAGTTGTCCGACTACTTTAGGCGGACCGCCGCTTACTTTCAACTATGGAATGCTTCAAGCTCTTCAGACGCTTACAAGACAAGGCGGACGTTGCCGACAAAGAAGACGGCGCCTGAAGAACTCGAACCCTCCCAGGGGCTAATGTTGGGGATATACCTACTAGGGGTATCACCAGCATGGATCAATCCGGCTAGTCCAGGGTGGCCCGCAGTGGTGGTGAAGGCTTTGCCTACCGGGCGGCCCAGATAGCTGACGACCAAGGAAGGCGGATGCCGGCAAGGAGGAGGCCCAAGACTGAAGCCCATGAAGCCACCAAGACCAAGACGGAAGGCGGCATACTTGCCGGCTAGGTTTAGGACTCCGTATACTTGCTGGATACGTATTCACCTTGTAACCCTAGGTCCAGCCGCCTATATAAGCTGGACCTCGGGACGCCTTTAGGGCAACTCTTAGATACACAACAACTCATTGTAACCTGTTCACGGCGATATTGCCTTATAGTGAGTTATAGCAGCACGTAGGGCACCGCCACCGCCGTGGTGCCTGAAGCTGGGTAAACCGCCGTGTACAATCCCGACCTTGACGACGTCCACCTTCTTGCCCTACGTTCACCCTCGGCTAGCAGGACCCCGTCTCCTATCCAAGATGCCGATACGACGACACAAAGACTTTTATTTCATAATCATATATGGTGTGATTACAATAGAATTGCTAAGTGTAAAAAGGACGTAGCTGCTCAATGTTCCAAGGACGTTTTGTCTCTTGAGCACTGCTTCTTCGTTCCTTTTCCTTTTGCGGCCTCTTTTCTTCTTCTTCTTGATATCACGGAGGTCCACAAGATAATATGCCCCGTTCTTAAGCGCTTTGCTGATAACGAAGGGTCCTTCCCATGTGGGAGATAGTTTGTGCTCTTTTTGCTGAACAAGGCGAAGCACCAAATCGCCTTCCGAAACGATCTCCGTCTTACCTTACGGCTATGATAACGCCGCATGTTCTGCTGATAAATGGCGGAGCGCTGAAGCGCTATATCACGCTCTTCTTCGAGAAGGTCTAAGCCGTCATGTCGGGCTTCTTCTGCGTCTGCTTCGACGTAGGCTGTTACACGAGGTGTGTCGTGCAGGACATCTGTTGGGAGTACCGCTTCAGCGCCATATATGAGAAAGAAGGGGTATAGCCTGTTGCGCTGCTTGGAGTTGTGCGTATGCTCCATAAAACAGCAGGTAATTCTTCTACCCATGCTCCAGCTGCTCTATGCAAAGGCACCTCTAATCTTGGCTTTATTCCCTGTAGAATTATACTGTTGGTTCGCTCAACTTGGCCATTCGATTGTGGATGAGCCACAGATGCTAAGTCCAAACGAATACCAACTTCACCACAGTACTTTGCCAATTCTCCTACGGCGAAGTTTGTCCCATTGTCCGTAATGATACTGTGAGGGACGCCAAATCTCGTTATAACCTCAATGACAAACTTCTTGGCTGTTGCCCCATCAAGCTTTTTTATGGGCTTAGCTTCAACCCACTTGGTGTATTTATCCACCGCAACTAAGAGATGTTTGACGCCGCCTCGCGCAGTCCTGAATGGACCTACCATGTCCAGTCCCCAGACCGCAAATGGCCACGTGATTGGAATGGTGCGCAACTCCTGGGCTGGCATCTTTGGCTGTCTTGCATACTTTTGGCATCCAACGCATTTCTTGACGAGTTCTTCTGCGTCTTGCTTTGCTGTGAGCCAGTAGAATCCATGTCTAAACGCTTTGGCGACAATTGCTCGGGCAGAGGCATGATGACCACAACATCCACCATGGATCTCTTCTAGTATGTCCTGTCCTTCTTCTGGCGAAACGCATCGTTGATATACACCTGTGGTACTCCGCTTGTATAGCTCTCCATTTATTATTGTGTATGCCTTAGCTCTGCGCACAACTTGCCGCCTTAAGACTTCATCCTCTGGCTCTTCCTTGTTAAGGAGGAAATTTATGTAGGGCTGTGTCCAATCGGGTGTACCAGCATGACGGAAACAGATTGCGAAGCCATGGGGTCATCCTCATCTCCGCCTTTAATAGACGGCACGTATAGGTGCTCCAAAAATATATCGGAGGGCACCTTCGATCTTTTCGAGCCCATTCTGGCTAAGGCATCCGCTGCTTCATTTTCCTCCCTTTTGATATGCTTGACTTCTAAGCCGATAAAACACCGACCAAACTCGTCTACCGTGCGTCGGTATTCAGCCATTGTAGGGCTTTTCGCGTCCCATGTCCCTTCTAACTGTTGAACAACGAGGTCTGAATCGCCATAACACAAAAGACGGCTAATGCCCAAATCCTTTGCGACGTGCAATCCATGCAACAGAGCCTCGTATTCTGCAACGTTATTAGTGGCATTGAAGTGTATCTGCAAGACATAGCACATCTTGTCTCCTTTAGGGTTCTTCAGTACCACGCCAGCTCCCGATCCCTGCAACATTTTGGAGCCGTCAAAGTGCATAACCCAGTATTCTTCGTCAGGGAGGGGAAGTTCATCCATTGCTTTTGTCCAGTCTGCGATAAAATCGGCTAAAGACTGGGATTTAATGGCTGTGCGCGGCTTGTACTGGATATCGAAGGCTGCCAATTCAATTCCCCACTTAGCCACACGTCCAGTGGCATCAGTGTTGTTTATAATGTCACCCAATGGCGCCTTACTGACTACCGTGATTGGGTGCTCTTGGAAATAATGGCGTAATTTTCTGGCTGCGAAGAAAACTCCATAAGCCAGCTTCTGATAGTGAGGGTATCGTTGTTTGGATTCGGAGAAGACTTCGCTGATATAATATACCGGCCTTTGTTCCGGTAGCTCTTTTCCTTCTTCCTTTCGTTCAACAACAACCACTGCACTGATAACTAGGTTGGTAGCCGCCATGTAAAGTAGCATCGGCTCCTGGGGTAGAGGAGACGCTAATATTGGTGCTGAAACTAAGGCGTCTTTTAACTGTGCTAAGGCTGCATCTGCCTCTTCAGTCCAGACGAACGTCTTAGTTTTCTTCAACAACCTGTATAGGGGTAAAGCTTTATCCCCAAGCCTACTAATAAATCGGCTTACAGCTGCTGCAGATCCTGCGAGCCTTTGAACATCTTTAAGACAAGTAGGCTTTTTGATGTCCATGATAGCTCGAATCTTTTCTGGGTTAACCTCAAGACCTCTCTCTGAAACAATGAAGCCTAAAAGTTTTCCTGCTGGGACGCCAAAAAAGCATTTTCCCGGATTTAGCTTCATGTTATATTTTCTTAAGTTATCGAAGGTTTCTTGAAGGTCAACGATGAGATCGCCGCGTTTTCGCGACATAACGGCAATGTCATCGACATAAGCGTGAACATTGCGGCCTATTTGATCGTGTAGGCAACGTTGTATGCACCGTTGGTACGTTGAGCCAGCGTTTTTAAGCCCGAAAGGCATAGTTATGTAGCAAAACGTTCCGAAAGGTGTGATGAAGGAAGTCTTAATTTGGTCAGACTCCTTCATCTTAATTTGGTGGTAGCCAGAGTAAGCGTCCAAAAAGCATAGTAATTCAGAACCTGATACAGCATCTACGACCTGATCAATTCGCGGCAATGCGAAGGGGTCTTTAGGACAGGCTTTGTTTAAGCCGGTGAAATCTATGCACATGCGCAAGTCTTTCACGTCCTTCTTAGGTACTAATACAGGATTTGCTAGCCAATCTGTGTGGATAACCTCTCTAATGAAATTAGCGGCACTAAGCCGAGCTACCTCTTTTCCTATTGCTTTCTTCTTCTCTGGACCGAAGCGACGAAGACCTTGTTTTACTGGCTTGGCACCTTTGGCGACATTAAGGCTGTGCTCGGCAAGTTCCCGGGGTACTCCTGGCATGTCTGATGGTGACCATGCAAAAATATCCCGTTGCTCACGGAGGAACTTGACGAGCGCGCCTTCCTATGCGTCACTGAGGTCCGCGCCTATGTTCGTCGTCTTGCTTGCATCGGCGTTGTCCAGCACGATCTTCTTCGAGTTTGAGCTGGCCTTGAAAGTGACATCCGAGGCGCAAGGAGGCTTCTTACCATCCGGCATTTCGTTGGTGTTAACTTCTTTCTTGTACTGCTCCAGCTCTTCCTTGCTGATGACTGCTTCTGCTAAGACGGCGTTTCCTGCTTCGCATTCCTTCGCCTTCTTGAAGTCGCCATTGACCGTGATGACGCCGTTTGGTCCAGGTATTTTGAGCTTGCTGTAGATGTAACACGGGCGTGCCATGAATTTGGCAAAGGCTGGGCGGCCAAAGATTGCGTGATACGCACTTTTGAATTCCACCACCTCAAAGGCAACTTCCTCAGTCCTATAGTTTGTTTCGTCACCAAAGGTGACGTCTAAGACGATTGTTCCCATAGAACTGGCCTGCCTGCCTGGCACTATGCCGTGAAACTTGACTGTGCTATGTTTTAGCTGTGTCTCAGAAAGGCGCATGCGCTTTAAGGTTTCAAGATAGAGGATGTTGATGCTACTCCCTCCATCCATAAGCACCTTAGAAAGCCTGCATTGCTGCACAATTGGGTTTACAACGAGCGCGTAATTCCCTGGGTTCTGTGGAATATGATCAGGATGATCGTTGCGGTCCCATGTAATGGGATGCTCGGACCAGTTGAGATACTGGGGAACCGCTGGCATAGTGGCATTGAGTTCCCTCCAGGCTGCCTTTTCCTTTTTGGCCGAAGGAGTGGCAAGGAAAGTAACAAGGCTTGTTTCGACCCTTGGAAACTTGTTGCTCCTCTTGTGCTTTGGCTCCTGATCTTCCGGCTCCGAAGCACTTTCCTCGTTGTCCTTCTGCTCTTTTTTGTCTTTACGATTCTTGCGCTTGAACTGCTTTGCCTTGAAGCCAGCGTCAGGATCCTTCTTGATATCATCGTTAAGGCGGCACTGCCTGTTGGTATGGGTGCATTTGCCAAGCTTGCTATGATGGGCACAAGGTTCATCTTTGATGTCGTCATAGGTGATTTTAATGGGTCTTGACCCTTGACTGTCATCGCCTTCTTCTGCCATCTGCTAGCCCCGCTCTGGCCACCCTTCTTATTGGCAAAGGCTACCTCCTTTGATGGTCCTGGCGCATCGTTGGCTTCCTTCTTTTTCCGGCTTTGATTGTTGTTTCGCTTTTCCGGGTTAACAGCTATGTCCATGCGCAGATCGCCGTCGTCAGCTCGAGCGTCGTCTTCTGCTGCAGCGTAATTGTTCGCGCTGTCTAAGAGCTCGCCGAGGTGTTTGATGTTTTGGCTGGCTAACATGTATCTCATCATGTTGCCTTTCTTCAGGCTGTTCATAAAAGCATGTATGGCCTGGATCTCAGAAACGTCTTCACATGCATTCTTTGTCTCTGTCCATCGAGCTATGAAAGCTCTGCTTGACTCCCCCTCCACTTGAGCGCACTTTAGTAGATCTGAGTAAGCCTTTGGACGTTTGTATGTGCATGAGAAGTGTTGCATGAATGTTTTCTGCATGTCTTGCCAATTGTGGATACTCTTTTCTGGCAAAGTGTCGATCCATAACCGGGCCGTTCCCTCCAACATGAGTGGAAGAAAACGTACAGCTGCGTTGTAATCACCGTCATTAATACCAACGGCGTGGATATAATCAGGCAGCCATATGTCCGGTTTGTCAATGCCATTGTACTTGTTCACAATTTTCTTGACATTGCCTAGCGAGGATGGGAGTTGCACCTTGCGAATCGCCGGTCCAAAGCACACAGGGCCCAGGTAAGACTCCTCTCTGGCCGCTTTAATCTCATCGAGACGAATGCGGGCGTCTGAGATATGAGTGTTTTCCCTGGCTGACCCTTTGTTGGATTGGCTACGCCTTGGCTCCTCCTGACGGCTTTGGCGATGAGGGGAGCGGGAGCGAGATCGCCTTTGAGGCGGATCTCTGTTGCCCCTGTTTCCTTCGTCTCTTGCCCGTGTTGCGGGTGGAGGTGGCATGTTAAGCCGGTCGCTCCCACGCCGTGCGTCCTTCCCCTTGTCTTGATCTCTTTCACGGCGAGGCGGATCATTCTTATGGCGTGTGTTATCCTTTTGCCGGTGGTCGTCCTTGCCTTTGTCACTATGGCGGTTGGACCCAGTCTTTGACTCATCCCTGTGCTTGTCAGGAATTTTGTCCTTCCTGGGTTCCTTACCCTTATTGCCATGGCTACTGGAACCAGCTGGTTCCTCTGGATCCCCACCGCCGGCAACGGCCGTCTTGCAAAGACGCGTGTCGTCCGCCAGTTTGAGTTTGAGTCCGCCTTAGCCTGCTGCTCTACCGCCTTTTCGATGAGCATCTTAGAATAATGGTGGCGCTCTTCAATTGGGACTGTTTCGTCTCCCATGATTTCCCTGGCCGCCTCTATATTTTTGGCCGGGGTGGAGAAGAATATGACTCCATCAGGGTTAACTTGAAAGGGTATTTCTGCCAAGGCTTTAAAGACTTTTGGGCAGAAGGCTTCTCGAAGTTTCCCTGCAGATCCCGATGCAGAAGAGGGTCACGTATACTTCGTACTTTGCGGAATTTCTCAACATCGCGCTCACGCTGATACTCTTCCTCTTCTAGAGCCTTTCCAACTAGGATTACTCTTTTTCCTTGTTAAGGAGGGACAACTTATACTTGATGTTGACTTCAGTCTCAGCTAGGAGCGCTTTCCGTCTTTCCTCAAGTTCAGCCGCGGTTGGATTTGGCCCCAAAGGTGTTTTGAGAGCTCCAACGCGCGCATGTGTCCTCCTTTGACCGTTCCAGGTCTTCTTCAATAGGCGTAGCCGGGGAGGCCCTTTGGGTCCAATATCCTCTGGCTTTTCCGCCTTGTCACCAATGTGTTTGATGCTAGAGGAAACTTCAGCTTCGTCTGGCTTAGCCGCGGCAGCGCCATCCTCCACAGCTATCTGTGCCGGGAAAGTCATTAAGACTTCGTTTGGATCGGATGAGCCATAGCCGCGTGCAGCAACCTGTGCTGCAAAGTCTTCCTCCTTATGTTCATCGAGATCTGAATCTTCCGCCATTGGAGCGGTGCCATCAGATCCGGCTTCTGAGTCTGCTCCTGTCTGTAAGGCAGGTAATATGACTCAGGGTCAGATTCGGCCGGCTTAGGGCCAGATGTGTCAATGACACCGACAAAGCGAGAGGCGGGCTCCATAAGCTCATAAGAGCTGGAGTCAGAATCGCTTTGGGTATCAGAGTCACTCAGATCGCGATAGACAAAGGCCTGATCCGATCTGTGTTGTTGCTCGATTGCATAATCGATGGGGTGGTGGGTGGGCCAAAAGGCGGCGGATCCCCTGGGGAATCCATATGCCTCAGCCGTAAAACCCATGAAGATGTTGATGGTGCCGAAGGGGACGACGAAGCTTGATACAGTGCGTCGTTTGCTGGGACGTAGGATCCGTCGTCTTCGATGCACCCGAAGTTGTTGATGATGCGGGCGCGACCAACCGCCATAGACTTGCCGATCTCGCCCAATGCTCCCGCCTGAAACAAAACTCCCGACGCCTTGGGCCCCACGGTGGGCGCCAACTGTCGAGGTATTGGTAACGCGGAACTACTATGTGGATTCATACGTACCGTAGAGGAGGTGGGGAAGAACGTGGAGGGTTCCAGTGACGGGATTGCACACACGTTTTACCCAGCTTCGGATCTCACGACGGTGGCGAGATCCTACGTGCTGCTATAATTCACTCAAGGCGAATATGTGTACAGGTTACAATGAGGTTGTATGCGTGCCCTAAGGCTGCTGGAAGGCTGGCTTATAAAGGCGCCAAGCCTTCCCCTACAAGGAAAGCCTTAACCGACTAGATCATGAGTCCTAGACTAACACGGTAACAAACCCTAACTTGCTCCCTAAGGCGAACGTAGTCATGCCTTCGTCTTGGACTTCACTAAGCCAGCCCAGGCTTATCCTTGCGCCTAAGCCCATGAGGCCTTCTCCACTAAGCCCTCCGGCTTTATCTGATGGGCCTCCTTGGTGGGCCTGGTTTTATCCACCGTGGCAGGTATACCCGTTCGGCATAACCTCCACACTTTGAACAGGAATAGTTCAGGAAGATACTCCCCCGACTCTTGCAAATCCCTAAGCCATCGCATACCAATCCTATGAATCATTTCTAGAATCTTATAGTTGGTAGAGGCTTGGTGAATAGATCAGCGAGGATATCACATGATTTTAATTGCAAGATGTTTATTCCCGACTCGTCATGAGTTTATGGGGATAAAACAATTTAGCGCAATATGCTTAACGATATTGCTCTTTATGTAACCTGTTTTGCATCTATGCAACATAAGCAACATTATCTGTGTAGATAATGATAGGTGATTCGAGAGAACCAACACCACATGACTAATGTATGCGGTTTGTCATTCCGTGAAGCCACATGTGTTAACATGAAGCATTGCATCTTAGAATGATTGTGGTAGTATAGTCACCAGAGTCTATTTGAAGACATCAATGGAGTGACAGCTCTACCATGTATGTACACATTGTAGGATCATGTAAGTACCAATACCAGTGTCTAACTTGGAGTTCAGATTTCTCCGAAATTGATACAATATGTCAAGATATTTGATGCCTTGGAGATATCGAAAGATATTCTTGATCCCCTAACCAATTATGTTGGTAGGTCCAATGGCATTGAGATATGGAACATTATGTGCCAACATCTCTTCTCCATCTTCCCATGGATCTTTCTCTACGTCTAGAGATCGAACAATCCCTAGGAGATGGACATGACTTGTCTATATCAAGTTTCTCCAATTTTCTGGATATAGGCATCTTAGTGTACCATAATACTTGAGTGAAGGTGCTCGAGTTGTAGTCCCAAGCAACATTTGGGTTTATCTAAATTCTTCATCTCAAATCCGTCTTTTAGATGATCACGTGGTTCGTCATTTCAGGAGATATCCTTATGTATGACAAACACACATGGGTGATCATTATAGTAGGAGTAACCCTTGTGTATAAGGTACTCACTACGTCGGTTGTACCAAAATATACCGACAACAATAAGAATTGGAGTGACTTATTGATTTTTATACAATACATGTTGCATTTGCATTTCGATTCGGACAGAGATTCCATCGGGAACCATACATGTCGGAATCTAGTGATCCACATGGATATGTTGTCACTACACCTGTCAACCGCACAGATAGATGATTTTGTACTGCCAATGATATATGTATCGGAACGAGATTTCACTCATGTCTGGAGAGTAGGTCTCAGATCTCTGCGGAAACCCGACCTTATGCTACAAGCCTTGCTTTCTCACCACCTTGCATTTCTCATTCCGTTGCCGGAAGAAAAACACATTGAATAATCCCATAGGAATTCATTTGGAAGAGCGAGGCTATATCTGCTTGGATTGCATCCTTTGATGAGTTCAGTCCTAGCAAGTGTGTTCACACTCTGCCATGGCCATGGTCTTTGGATCTGAATCATTGTGAAGGTTGTTTGCAATCATACAAGAGATGTTTGTCGACAGTTGTAGGTTTTGGTTATATGATTCTCCAGAATCGATATAGTTGGAGCAAATATCATGCACCCATGATGACTCTTCGTGATTTCCCAATACGCGTGAGTCTGGGTGTTCCGATGTCCCAGCCAGTGTGTGCAAGCTGGAGCTGGGGTTGTGGAGGTTTCCCTTCCACTGGGTGTATACTACCCATTAGGTGTTCATCAACGCAAGGTTGACTTGCATTTATTGATTTAGAGGAATTATCCTCGATATCCTTTTGTTGCTTTGCGAAAAGCTGGATCCTGGTTAGAGGTCGTACTACTCCCCCTCTTTTTATAAAACAGGGAGTTGAATGGTTTTTGTTGGTACCTCCACTCTTTCGGGCGCATTTCTAACCGGGTTGAAGGATTTTGTAACACCTTTGATATCAGTAAATGAATCTGGCAGGTTATTTGCATGTGTTCAAATTTATGAATCGAACGTAGAGTCCCGATTCTTGAGTACGTGGGTATGAGGAGGAACTCGTGAAGTCCCAATTGATTTCCTGGCATTTGATGTGGTACTTGAAATCTCCCCCTAATGCCTGGAAATAATCCTCCTTAAATATAAGCAATCAGCGTACTGGGCTATGAATACATCCCTGATGAGGGGTTCAAGGTACTTGTTGATTGACGGACATAGGTACCACCACATAGATCCCTAATATGTGGGCCCATGATGTACGCTGCGGTGGTGAGATCGGTACGCGTGAAGCGCTTCTGAACTTACGCAGATGGGAAATGCTCGGAGGATTTCACGTATCAATTGTAGAGGGGAAGTACTGCGATATGCAGTTAGTCAGTAGCAGCGTGTAAAACTGCATGACTCCAACGTGAAGTTGGTAAATTGCAATTCATTAACATGGGTCGTGCATTGAGAAAAATCCTTTGATCAGAGATGGAACCCAAAAAATTGTGCATGGACACATAGGACATTCTGCTGAACTTCGATCCTCGGAGCCATGCACTAAATAGTGGAGGCATGCGAAGAGAATTCTGCAACATTTGTCCATACGAATTGATTTAATTCAATTTTTAGTCCAAACAATGGTTAGTTGGGACCACAAATATCACCTTTGAATGTGTTCAAGGGACTGAAATGATCATTTGGTGCAGTATATGCACACAAAATCTCATGACTAGGAAAGTTTAGCTCATGCAAATCATGACCGATGGAATTGCATTATATGCAACATGAGCTACGAGTTGGGTGTACGTCTAGTACAATCCAGACAATAGAGTGGGTACATTATCATATACTTGTTCCACATCCATCGGATTGGCACTCGTAGAATTCTATATATAGAATTGAAGAAGTTCCAATATGGAAATCTTTATCAGATATATAGAATGTATACAATCTTATTTATATAAGTGCTGATACAATATATATGTTCTACTACAACAAACACAAATGGACATTAATAAAACGACCACTAAGGAGATAGTGGGACTAGTTTAAGTCTCCAAACACTTTGGTTGAGGCGTACTCAACCATCATGTTCTCCGTGCCTGTAGGGTCCTCTGACTTATGGAGAGTTATGGCGTTGCAAGGTCCAGTAGGAACATCTCGTGAACAAGCAGCTCCATTGGTGTCATCTGGAGGAAGGTTGAAGTTGGCATCAAACCTTTTCCCTTGAGGTGTTTTGCATCCCTGAGATTGCTGGTACAGAATGGCCAGATGCTTTGGGGTCTTGCACTTGTTAGTGGGATGCGTGTAGTAGCCACACTTGTCACAAAGCTTAGTTATTTAAAACTCATGCTTTGCGGTGCCTTTCCCACGGTCTGAATTTTTAGGCTTCTTATGAACCTCCTCCAAGTACTCAGACTTGAGATCTGGATGAATATAGTGCCTTATGATGTCCAAAGCAGCATATTTTTGCTCATCTGTCAGCGGCGTGACTCCAGTCGGGAGTGGAACCTCCGGGGCCTGGATTGCACGCACTAACCCACGGGACGCAAGGGCGATCTTTATGTCCATGACCCATTTAGGATAGTTCTGGCTATTGAGAGGAAGTGCATAAACTCTCGAGCCATCGTTTATCTATATGGATAAACCAGAGAATATTATCTATATGGTAAATTAAAATCCATCATGGTTATGTTGTAATGAACTATGCAAAATGAATGAAGTTTCAAGAAGTGGGCTTGAACTCATTAGTGTGAACCTCAAATTGTTAAGTATGACACGTTGTAGATAATCTCCAATTGAAATTTTTGGAGTAGATCTAGCAGCATTAGCGGAGTATAAGATACTCACACTTCGAATGCCTTATGTCATAACTTAATTAAAATGTATGGGAGAGCACATTGGCAATCATAATGTCAAAATGACAAAATGTAGGCTTAAACAGTAGTGGTAGATAAATCTACACACCACCTCATGATCCCAAAACATCAATTTGAAGAAATCACTTTGAATTTTGCATCTATATTTGCAAGAAATTGAAAATCTCAATTGCAAATAGATCGTAATTAATCTCGACACGTGACAAACGTGAAAATATATTAAATCTTAGAAAGTTTCCGGAGTACATCGTACTCGACAGAGAAACAGTACTACAGAGGTACTAAACTTATATTTGCAAGAAATTAAAAATCTTAATTGCAAATAGACGTAATTAATCTCGACACGTGAAAAACGTGGAAATATATTACATCAAAATAGGATCTGGAATACATCTGTACTCAACAAAAAACAGTACTGAAATAGATGTACTGAATTAACAGGTCCAAAGCAAGGATAAAAACACTGCTACAAGCTATTGATAGAATACTAATTTGCTAAAGGCTCAAACTAGTGAAGCATATTATTAAGCAAATTAGTGCAGGAGCGCTGGTGGCTCAACATGCGGATGGACACACATGGAGCAATTAATTATATCCACGTAACGCTGCCCAGCCTGGTCAACCGGAGCAGATAAAGGAGAGCGACCGAGAAAAAAAAAATCCCCCAACTTCAATCCCAATCCACACCGAGACAGGCAAGGCCCTCACGGCCGGCCGGCCGGCCGGCCACATAACCGGCGGTGAGAGAGCTCCCACAGCGTTCCTCCTCGTCAGAAGAACCTCCAGGAAGGAGGGTGCCGGGCGCAACGCCCTTGGAGGCGCCGTTCACCAGCCCGAGCGCCGTCGGGCTCCATGTGCCCGCGCGGCCAGAGCGGCTGCTCGACGGCGGGCTCGCCAGCGGGACGCCGAGCGCCAAGAGCGGCGGAGAAGGAAGAGGGGCAGGGAAGCGGCGGCCCGTGGAGGACGGCATACGCGTGTATCCCGGTGGCACGAAGGCGAGCGCGTGACTGCCGGCGACCTCGACGACCGCGGGGGTCGGAGATGGCAGCGGTGCGGCCTCGTACTCGTCGTTGGACACGCCGGGGCGTCGCCGGGGCCGAGGACGCATGTCACGGCGACCACGACCACGGAAAACTTTGGTGACGAATCTGATTTTCGAGATGCAATCGATGTTCTTACCGATTAGCAGTGGAGATTTGGGGATTGTTGCCTCTGTTCTTCCTCTGTTCTTAATGTTGTCGTGAACGAGTAGAAGAAACAGCGACTCCAAACAATTTTTCTTACCGATTTGCTTGTTCTTCCTATATCCCGATCTTATATGTCGTTCTTCTCTGTTCCGGCGATCGCCGGCGAGTTCCTGCTCTTTCCCTGTTCTTCTTCTTCTTTGTTCCGGCGACTTCGCCGGCGATTTTGGCTCTATCGACTCGCTCAACGGCGAGCGTGCTGATAACATATTGGAAGTAGAATCGAGAGCAAACGAGAAAGACAACAAATGATTCAACTGTGTTCTTTATTGATGATCATCATGCTATTTATACAAGGGGGAACCGACATCCGAAGGGACGCGATGGTTCGATGGTGTCGGTTTCTACAAACTTGGAACCGCTCGGGAGCAGGGATTATTCCCTATTAACCGCTTGGGTTATTTATTTCTAACAAGAACATCCAAAGTAAACAAGCAGCTTTCATTTACAAGATTGCTACTTACTACACTAAGATTAGCGTAAACCCTTACAAACGAAAAGGCTCAAAAGCCGTATGAGCGAGAGGTTAGGGGAGCTCTCAGGGCAGTCTTTTTCTTATGTCAGAGATTAAGAGCTGCTCACGGAGGGACTCCCCATGTCAGGGAACATAATAAGAGGTATAAAAAGGGCTTCTTCTAAACATCTAACATTAGATCAGCTGACACCTAACAGACTAGCATTTGAATCGTGATAGGTCGTGGCGATACCGCAGCAGAAGCTAAGAGTCTGGCTGCTCACATTTTACTGGCGTCTTGGTGCCAACAACCGTCAACACAGCAGGGCCACCATTTTGGTCGCTGAGACTTCTGGCGACGACCAGATCACTGACAACATCGAAGTTGAGCCTTCCATTAACTTTCTTCCCGCTGCACAAATTGCAAGTATTCTGGAGATAAGTATTGGTCTCTCCTTGATAGTCGAATGACATAAACTTTTCCAAACTCCTCTGAATTTTTACCTGTTTAGGCGGGTGTTAATCGCCGTCAAGTCCTTGGAAGGGCTCTGGAATGCATGGGTACTCTCCCCGACACAGGCGTAATAGCTCTTGGAGCTCGGCGAAAGCAATGTATCCATCTGAAATGGTCAATTGACAATAACATGATCAAGGACTAGCATAACAATTTAGAGTCAGGTTATCATACAGAAGCTAACACATGGAAAATTTTCAATGCAGAACAAATTATTTTGGATGCATACCTTTGATGTTCGTAGTGGCGAGACATATACATTACGAGTAGCAGAAACTTTCTTTGGAGACATGTCTGGAAGGTTTGGAAACCTAGCCAGCCGAGGAGATTCTGGAAATGGGGCTGCTGATATGACAAAAATGAACACTTTAGAAAAATCATTAACAAATCCAGCATTTGAACAGTATTTCCCTATTTCAGTACATCCATACATACCATCAGCAGCACTTTTTTCCTCCTTGTTTTTATTTGGACTGGTGCAAGGTCCAAGATCCACTAACAGAGGCTTGACAGTCGGAATGAAAACTTCATTGTAGAAAGTGATAATATCAACATGGTCCGCTCCTATTTTCTGGTGTGAAAAGAATTTGTTAGGTACTCCAGAATAACAGCCATATGAACAAGAAACAGTCCTCACACAATAAAAACAAGGTGGAGCTTTACCCCGCTGCGGCTTCTTGATGGCCAATGAACATAAACACTACGGAAAACCTGTGGCTTGCAATGAGGCTGTTTTCTGTAGCTGAAAATAATCTCCTTGAATGTAAGGGACAGTTGAGATATCTGCAGACAATGATAAAGGAACAGTTAAATATTGTAACAAACGAGACCTTTACCGGCAGATTCTCTTAGTACAGTAAATTAAACGTACCTTTGCAACTCCATATATGCTGCACAGTATAATCTGGTCGATGTGTCTATTGAAAAAGAGTGCAGTCTGGTGGCTGATGATTTGCTGGACAAGGGAGTATACACGCTCCACAATTTGCTGAGTAAGTTGCAATCTTTCACAGAGACCTTTGATTCTAATAGCTGCAAGTTTTGCTATCTGCATGGGGCAAAAGGTGTAATGTGATCAGCAAGGATTTTAGTGCACCACAGTACATCACACCAAAAGCACTTACCTTGCTCAAGAATACACCTATTCCTGTCTCTGCACATGTTTCTCCTGCTGCTGCAGGATTAGGTCTTGTTGGGCTGCAATTAAGACAAAAGGCGAAGTTGCAATTTAGCATCTCGCTGACCTGACGAGTTTACCAAGGAATAAGGAAGGAATGCAAACCTTGCAAACGCTGATTGAAGAGGAGGTAGAAACTTTGATTTGATGGTATCTTTCACTGGTGATCTAAATGAGATGTCCACCAACACATTTCTTCTTTCAGTACAAGCTCTTTTGGGCGATCTAACTTCATCTTTATCTACATAAAACATTGGCACACAGGAAGTTCAATAACATTTAGCGACACTTAAACCATGATGAAACAGGCATATGTTAGTGGTGGCTTTGTAAAATTGCTACCTTGTGAGCGTTCTTGCTTTTGAAATGGAAGAGGTGGAAGGCCCCCCAGCGAAATATCATGATGCACCACAATAGCATCAAGTGATGGCATTGGCTCAGCCAGTAAAGCTAGCCGGTTTATTTCTGCAGATAATGCTGGTCTAGCAACAATTAAGGAATTGTACATTGAGGAGCCTTTCTCCCATGCCAGGCTTTCCAGAAGCCGCTCCTCGAGTGAATTCAAATGGCGCTTCAACTCTCGTGGAAGTGTGTCTTCATGCCTAACAAAGCTCTCTATGACTTTACTCAAGTCAAAAGCTGTTATGCCAGTTTTCTCTAGCACAGCTGGAAACATCATTGTGACTGTCTTGTGAGTGGCCAGGACTAACTCAGCAGAACAGGCAATCATACACCGATGAAACTGCTCATTGGACAGAAGTGATGTAAGATTGCTCCCACTCAAGATCTGTGACTCTGCTCTGCACATCGACTCCAGGACTCTATAATACAGCTTAAGAGCTTCCATTTTCCTTTGCTCTGTCCAGATAGCATCCATCCCATTTGTGTTCCGCACACTAGTACACATACGCTCACCGAAAGAACTGCCTGTGAATATGGCTCCAAGTATAATGGCAGCTCTGCATGTAATGTCATCTGTTACATCCTTATCACATGCCAAGAAGAAGCGCAGCAACTCCCCAGAAGGTCTTGAGCAAAGGGGTGATATTGTACTCCGAAGCCACTTGGCAGTTGTCATGGCTGTGCTCACTGGGGTGGAAGGAGCAATCTTCGAGTTGCAAAAGCTATTTCCGGTAGGCGATGCACAGAAACGAGGAGGAGACATTGGGCCTCGGCTTGTTGTTGATCTTGTAGGTGAGGCCATAACATCATACTTTCTCTGCAATGTCACAGATAATCTTGTTAATGATTACAAATTTCGAGCTCTGAAGGAATGAAGGAACATGTATAGGGTTATTAGTAATTACCTTTGTGCCCGGTAACTTGATGGCACCTCCTGACAGGCTTCCACTGCCAAGCAAACTATCCTCATCATTAGCGAACATGCGCTCATCTAGTTCTCCCTTAGTGTTAAGTGCATTATCATATTCCTTTTCCAGGGTCTGCAAACTTGATTTCAATGAATCTTCCTCGAGAAAATTCTTAAAAAATGTCAAGCCCGCTGCATCAAATAACAAAGTAGTTGTGATATTGGGCAGCAAAAGTGTCTTGAAGACATACATTCATTGCAAAATTTTAAACTTTTATCTGCAGACCAGACTCATACCTGGATCAATAAACGACAAATTGCCCTGCTGGAACTCTGTAGCATCCAAGCATGGTTTCTTTTTAAGAATATCCATAATGAGAGTGTTTGTCTTCTCCAGTGCTTTGTGCAACTCGTCTTCTGAAGTAAGATATCTTTCACAGAGGGATGCAATAAGATTTACTCCCTTATCTGACTTTTTAGCTGATTCACATTATAAACAGCATCCATCAGCTTAAAGCTGTAAATACCAAACAAACTATGCATGAATATAGAAAAGTCAAAATAAAGAGGTAGTCATTACCAAAGCAGGACGAATCCTCGATCCTGAAGTTCCTTAGCCGCACAGGCATATGAATAATAAGTACGGCCTGCAGCCAGTAAGAAGTAAACATTATTTACAAGTTGACTAATATTATACATCGATATCTTGTTGCATGAGAAGAGAAGATCAGAAGACACGTGTGAAATTGATCATAGTAGGGAGTCCTTACCAACACAGAAACTAGCTCGGTTGTGGATGTTAAAAGATTCTTGACTCGGCTATTTGTTTGGATTCTAAGAGATAAGAAGAGTAACCATCCAAAGGAATAATATTCAGAAGCTTGTTGAGCATTTGGTTCTGAAGAATTATCTGCAGGCTTGGCATCATATGACAGGAATAGCTCCTGGTACGCACGTTTGTAATGCCTGAACCAAACAAACATTGGTGTCGTGTATCAAAACATACTAGTTCATAAATGATCAAAACCAAAGAAAAGGCTACAAGAAAGAGGGAGATGGGCAAATGAGCTACCATTCAGTGAACATAATTGCTAGATGGGCATTTTCGGTTACATGTAGCCAAAAGTAAAATGATCAGGCAGACAAAAGACACAATAAGAAATTACAACTTACCGGCCTAGCGAGCATAAATGGACAATATCGGCTTGCATCTCCTGTAACTGAGCATAAAACAAAGAAAATGCACTAATCAGGTAAGGGATGAACGCCTAAAATGTGTTTCAGTACTGAAACAGGGGAGAAAACTTTTTTGTGTGCATAAATACCTCAAGCTTCTTCTCCCAATCTGAACCATACAGACCAGTGAGAATGAATCCAACCTTTATGCAGAACTGAGGCATCTCCTTGAAAAAATCAACAAGTCTGCAGGGTGTCAACAGAGAAAATAATCAGATTAGCACAAGCGAGCACTTGCTTATAGACAAAAAAATGCACATGTAGCATACAACAAAATCAAAAAAATGCAGTGCTTACTTGAGTTCAAATGCCCTCAAGATCTGGCGCAGAGTGATGCCACCATCTACCTTCGCCTTCGACCCTGTGCTGAGCTTTGACACGCAGTAGAGAACGCAAGCGGACCAGGACCTCTCGATCTCCTCGGGCTATAAAGCACAAGAAACACAAAGTTTAGCAACATGACATGTTGCCGAACTGGAAGCAACTGAAACGTGGATGAAGAACACGAGATCTACTTACCGATCCACTGCCCAAGGACGACATGCTGGAGAGGAGGATGATAGTGGTCTCCTTGAACAGCTGCAGCGCCTGCCTCGTCGTGCTCTCGTTGAGCGCTAGCTTGCTCTGTTCGCCAGGAAACAGAGTAGTTCAGAAATTAGATGACAAAACAGAACTCTAGGCATAAAAATAGCGCACAAGATGGAAACTTGTTGTCTCGTTTCTCCTAAATCATGGTAAAATCACAAGCAGAATAAGTTCCCTCGTGTTTAGACGGATAACGCGCAGAAACTAATAAGGGGAACAGAATAAGAATAAAAACGTCATCTTTTTCAAGGATTTGGAAGAAGTAGCCATGGATCGTACAACTTTACCCCTAAAAGATCATTCACAGTCATAACCTAAAGAACATATCACTAATATAATCACGAATAGCGTCCCCCCCAAGGTCTCAGGAAACAGAGCAAAACGGGCGAACCTTATCCCCTCCTCGTCTGTCTCTCGCGAAAGGCGAAAGGGAGGCGACCGTAGGTCCACCGTTCTCCGCCGGCGGGTTCGGGGGTTCTCCTTCCCTCCGCTGGCCGCTTCGGCGGCGGCGGGAGGGGGGGGGGGGAACCCCGGCGACTCGTGCCTGGCGTGTAGATAGTTTAGGGTTAGGGTTCCGTGGGGGCGCCGTTTTCCTGGTGGCGGCGGCGGTCCTCGGTGGAATAAGCTTGCTCCGGATCCAGCCCAGGCTCGACTTGTTCGAGGGATCGGTGAGCTCTGGTTCCCGTGCGGTCGTCGGGGAGGCGGTGGCGGCGACGACCTGCTGGGATTTTGTTCTCCAGTCCGTTCCCCGTCTCGATGGCGCTCCCTCCGGCGTTGTCGACGAGCTGGGTGACCCTGTTCAGGAGGGTGGTGTTGGGTGCTGGCCGATCTACGGATCTGGCAGCTTTTGGTGCCCTGGCCGTGGTCGTGGCGGCGGTGGTGACGACTTCGGCTTGGTGTTTTGTCCCCTGTCTCCGGCTCCGCGGCGGTGTGGTGGGCTCCGGCCTCATCGTGGAGTTTCTGGGGGTGGTCCTGGAGCGGGTGTTGCTGGCGTGCGCCTCTGGCTTCCCTGGCCGGCCGTGGTGGCGAGGGGTGGAGTTGCAGTGGTGGTGTGCTTGCAAATGGTGGCTCCGGCGCTCTGTTTCTTTGTGTCTTCTCCGGCCGGCCGTGGAGGCGAGGGGAGGAGGCACGGGGAGGTGAAGCTCTGGAGCGGGGAGGCTTGGTGCTTGGCTCGGGCGCAGGGATGGACGGCGCGAAGTTGGTGGTTTGGGCACGGCTTGGCCGCTCCGGCGGCAGGTGGTGCTCGTGCTGGACGTGCGGACGGCTTGGCCGTGCTCCTTCATCGACAAGATCTCGTCGCTTGCGTCGAGTGGCTCATGCGGTCGTCTTCAAAGTTGGAGGTCTTCCCGCATCCAGTTGGCAGGAGGTTTGTGCTCTTCTCCTCCAGCGATCGTCGGCGAAGTGGAGCTCTGGTGGTTCAGCTTCGCTGCTGTTGTGCTCTTTGCTGAGTACCTGTTGTATGAATTTGCGTTTGTTTCTTCTAGTTGTACGCAAATTTGTACTCCTCTCGTTCAAAAAAAAAAAGAAATAGCGTCCCCCCACTTTCCCCCCAAAGGATTTCAGAGCGCGAACGCTAAAGCACACTGAACCCGCAGAGGAATCTCGTAAGATGCGAAAATTGGTCAAGGTAAATCTAATCCAAGAGCACGAGGGCGCAGAATCCCAAAGAACCGGAGCACTAGGACAACAAAGATCGCACATTTTCCTCCAAACAATCGAGCACGAAGAACATAGGCGAGAACCAAATCCAGCGCAGAACGGGGAAATCTGAGATTGGCGCCACACCGGCCGTGGTTTTTCCGCGCAAGAACCTACACGGAGAAACCAGAACAGATCGCCACAAGAAGCAGAAGAAACGCCGGCATAGAGAGAACGAGAGAGGGCGAAAAATCCAAAATCCGTACTGAAATCCCCAACCCCGCCCACCCGCAGAGAGTCGAACCGTACCTTGCAGAGGGCAGCGAAGCGCTGCTCCATGGCGGCGGCGGCTGCGGCGGCAGCCGAGGGGGCAGAGGAGCCGCCGTCCATCCGAGCGGAGGTCCCCGAGCACACATCCGTGACTCCCGACCCCGAGCTCGCGGGGGCTGCTCCGTCCATACCAACCAATACCAATCTCAGCCCTACCGACGACCCAGAATATCTCCGGCGAGCGGCGGCGGCGAGGGCGCTAGGGTTGTGGCGGCTGGCTGCCTGTGCGGTGGGGGCGTGGCGGAGAGCCGGAGAAGGAGTCGAGTCGAACAGGGGAGGCGGCGGTGTGGGTGGGAGTGCGCGCCAAAAAGATACGATTTTTATTTCCTGGGCGGCGGCAGCGGGGCGCTTTTCTATGTTTGGCGGGTTGGTTTGCGCGGCAAGGAGGCTGCGGGGTGGGCCCAGCGGCGGAGACTCGGAGGATTTTTGGCGGGAGAGGAGGGGGAGAGATGGCGGGAAATTTGTGTGGGACTGGGACGGGATGGGTTCGTGTCAGGTTGTCGGGATCCGAGGCCACGTGCGCCGAGCGGCGGCAGCGGAGGGGCAAATGTGTCCGAGCAGAAAAACAGATCCTCTGCGATCTGAGACGGTGGGAAGCTTGCAAGGCACGATGGCGTGGCATTTCTTCGAGTTCAGTACTGCAGAGTACGAATTTCTTCACCATGCACAAAATTAAACAAAGGTTCAAATCCATAATTTGAAATTCTCTGAGTTTAAATTTAAAAATAAATTAGACAAATAATTTAAAGAAAACAAGAATAGACAATGAACAAGGGCAATAAAATCATCTCACATGTAGTGTTGCGCAGTGCAGAAGAAGCTGAAGTGATGGCCGGTCTGGAAGGCATCCGATACCTGGAGGCAAACACACAGTTTGCTAGTATCCTTGAGTCTGATTGCGCACGGATGATTGATGTTCTGACTTCCACGGCTAGAGACCAATCAAGCCATTGGAGTCTGTTCCATGAAGCTAAGGAAAGGCTGCAATTTCTGCCTGAGGTGAAACTATGCAAAGTTCTGAGGGTGAGCAACAGAGTAGCTCACGGTTTAGCGCAACTAGGCAAGCGTGAGTGTGGTGTGTCGCATGGGATCCTTCCTTCCTGTGTGTCGGATGCCCTTTTGCAAGATTGTAAGAACGTTATTGGTTAATCTATAAAGCTCTGAAAATTCAAAAAAAAATCATCTCGCATGTAGACGCCACTAATGCTCAATCGAGATTGTCACCAGCCGAATTGGACATCGGAGAATGACATAGGTCACACAGGAAGGGGAGAAGAGGCACCGGAGACCCAAGAGCTCGAACCAAGCACGAGCGGATCAATCCGACGCGGTGAGCATGAATAGTCAGCGACGTTGCTTAGAGACTCGAGGGTTCGTCGGAGAGGTGGGCACTAGATAAAAAATTCCCCCCACCAACATTTTGTGCATACGGTACACTGATTTTACAATATACAAAAAAATAGGCCTTTATATTTTTTGTCCTTGAAATATATTTTCGCCCGCTTTATAATAAGCAAGCACCAAATCCATACAAGGGCACAAGGTGCAAGAAAAAGTAAACATAGTTTGCTTAGAGAACAGTACAAAAATGTCCAGCTAGAAAGGAAAACAAAACAGTTTTTTGCCCATCATACTTGAAATAGCAGTGATGGTCTTTTTTTTCTGTTTTACAAGACCTGCTAGACTTGCTCTAAGGTCAACACCGGCCGTTCGTACAGCCATGGACAAGCTTAAAATTTTGCTCTTTGGACATGATCTACCATATGTGGAATATTGCAATAAATAAAAAAAGGTGGGGACGACATGGGCATACCTAGAGGGTGGCCCGGGTGGGCCGTGGCCCACCCAGAATTTTTGAGATTTTTTTTGACTACCCATAGTCTTTGACTATCGCTAGTGTTCCAGTCGTTGTTCATGCGTGAAATTGTGACTCGTTCGTCTCTGGAGTCTAGATTCGTTTCTCGACAGAAAGGGGATTAGAAAAGGAGACCTAATGCCGGCGGTTGTCGTCGGCTCACTCCTCGGCGGTTGCCCCTTTCCGATTACCCACGCCGGTCCGCTGCCCCAATTCTTGCTGGCGCGAGCGCAGAGCCGCTCGGCCGCTCCCTGCTCGACCGGACCATCACTGTCCGTGGTGTTAGCAGAGGCGTATCGCGCAGAGCAGGAGCGGACAAGCAACACTTGTAGTACGATCCTCTAAATTTCGACGTAACTCTCACGTCCGAAATCCGATTTAAGTCATCTTCATATCTATCTTTATCTTTTGGGAGAGAGCTATCCAATGGTGGACTTCAATCTTCAATTTAATTCCATTAAATTCATGGCATCATTTGTGTTTCATATTATCTCGTTCCAGTGCCACTTTTGGGTGCAAACACATGCCTTTTTTCCGGCAAAACTTACATGCCAAAAAATAACTTGCACATTTTTGTTCTAAGGACGATCTCAACACTTCATCTGTCATTTTTATTTTTAGACATACGCTTAGGATGATTATTATATATCTGCCATTGTATGTTCACGGTTGTTGCAACATGTGTAAAATTTCTTCGGATAACTGTTTTTGAGAGCAACCATTTCATCTCGATTATAGATGGATACCTTGAATTCGTTCATGTACGGCTCACATGCTCACATGGAAACCTTCCGCTATGCTTCGTCCAAATGGTCCAGTAGAATATAACCAACTATCCAGCAATAAGAGTCATGCCTATTAACGTGTATTTGAGAGCCACCCGCCGAATGTTATCCTCTTTCTAATATTTAATATGTAATCAACAAGGGGTTTCATTTGGTCCTGCATCTTCACCTGCATTAGCTTTTTAATTAGTGGCTGAAGTGGTGGGCTCTGATCCGGCCTTACCTATATCGACGAGACAAAGCAACGGCTCGTGGATATATGTGATACACCATGATTAACATAGTAGTTAGATGCCTGTTGCACCAACTCATTTTCTTTTTAGTTTTCGTGTCTAGATTTGTGAGAAATAATAAAGCAATCCCAGATGAAAATTACATCTAGACACATGTATCAAGATAAACCTTGGACACTTGTTGCACTACTCACAAACAATCACCAGAACTTGGTACCAATATTTACAATAATTTAATTACTTAGAATCACCATAGATAATTTAATTTCCAACCTTGAGAGCAAGTGAGATAGAAAACTTTGAGAACATAGAAAAAAATTAGTTGCATTGTACGAGCTACGATGAGGCACAAAAGATGCCATGAGCTTACTGGAATCAAACTGAAGATTACATTCCACCATTGGGTATCCCTCTCCGGCAAGATCAAGATAGATACGAAAATGACTCAAATCTTATCTCTGAAATGTGTGTTACGATGAAATTTGGAGGATCTTATGTTGACTACCAGTTCTTACTTGCACCAAACCGCCCTCAAGATTGTCTCAAATGAAAAGGTGACAAAAACAAAAGTTCGTCATCCTTTTGAGACAACAATTTTGCTTTTTTGAATCATCTTAATCCAAAGTAGTACGTGTTAATAAGTTGACGTGGCATGGTCAACGGGGTGCATGACGTCTTTGATAGGGGCATCATGCTGGGGGCGCCATGAAAAAGTGTTAGAACGTGAGTTCCTTTTGAATCTGGTTCATTTTGTGTTCAAAATGCAATTTTAGATCAAAAATTTCAAATTCCACCTAGAATCGTGACGATTGCTCTCCCTCACTCTCGTCTCTTACTCCCAGCGCATCTCTCTCCTCGTTACTTTTTTTCCATTCCACATCGCACCCCCGATTGATTTCTCTCCTCTCCCCACCATGGTTGTTTCTCCTTTCATCCTCATCCCACCTCGCCGGAGCGGGCGAGCCTTGAGCAAGCCTAAACTTAGGTTGGGGTGCAAGGTGCGGTTGCCGCGCCGGACATTCGGTTTGGAAGAGTCGGGTGGGCTTAGAAGAATGACCGGAGCGGCGGCAGGCCGATGGAGGCGGATATTTGAGGAGGCTGGGCCACGAGGCAACGCCGACATGGTGCCGGTGACCTTCAATTCGACCAATACCTGTGGCGAGCGTATGGAGGTGGCGGGGGATTTCGTCGACGGCAGTCTTCTTCCTCCCTTCCGACAACAAAACGACACGATTTGGCTACTCGGAAAAAGCACGAGTGACCCTGGTTAGCCATGCCCCACACACGCACCTTGGTTAGGTAACTCGAGAAAAACAAGCATGGTCCTTATCGTGCTTCGCTTGTCTGCACTAGTAAAAGGGCACGTGCAATGCACGTATGGACTAATATAAATTTAATGATGCATACAAGTACAAAAGTGTCTGTAACAATAAAGATTATGTCTACACTCTTATCGATAGTTGTACATACAACTTTAAACTTATGTCATAACTTATTATCAACAAATCTGAGGGTGAACTACCTTAGAAGGATTTTGTGTATATCAGGAGATTGATTGCTAACTATAGAAAAACATAACATGCTGATGACATTTCAAGAAAACCACAACTATTTTGCAGATCAAGATTAAATGCAGCAAGAACACACCATGTAAATGATCAAGCTCATACCAAGTATAGAAAGACTGGTTCAAAGGTATTAGATGTTTAAGAAGGTTTAGGTTCAGCAGCTCTGTCAGCATTCATCACCACTAATATAAAAAGGGAGAGAGGTGACAGATCCAGCACATCGTGGCCGTCTAACCGACTAATCCAACGATTCAGAACGCTACCGTGATTAGCGCTAAAACAAGGCAGAGCGGAGCGCACAGCAACCGCTAATCGATTCTCGCTCAAGAAAAAAAAGTATCCACCCCCAAAACTGCGCCCGCCGCCTCACCGCCTGCACAACCTGTCCAACGCCTCCGCACCTCCCGGACGCCGACGCCCGCAACCGCCCGCGGGAGGACTCCACCGTCGCCTCACTGCCCGCCGGAGGACACTGTGACTGCCTGGAATAGGACGACAGCCGCCTGCACGCCTTGTCCAACGCCTCCGCGCAGCCCGGGCGACGACGTCGCAACCGCCCGGGAAGACGTTGTCGCAATGCCTGCCGGAGGACGCCACAGCCTCCGCACTCCACGGACGACCACGCTGGAACCGCCCGCGGGAGAACTCGACCGCGGCCGTGCTGCCCGCGGGAGGATGCCGCAACTGCCGGGACAAAACGACCACACCGCCGCACTGCCCATGCGAGCTGCACGACGCCGCACTTCCCGGGCGTCCAAGGTATCCGAATTGCTCATCTCAATTGCCCTTGTACTGTAGTAACATTCAGGTTTCTGTGTAATACTCCTGCAAACTAGCTACAACCTGAATCTGAATCTTAGGAAGAGCACGTAGCAGTTAGTTGGAGCTGTGTAACACTCCTGCAAAGTAGCTACAGTTTGATTCTTAGGGAGAGCATGTAGCAGTTAGTTTGAGTGATGTGCATCGTGAGAAGACCACGTCCTATAGTCTGACAGAATTCAATGCTTCATATGCACAATGGTTGCCTGTGTAAGCAGTTGCATCTGCAAGACTGAACATTGTTATCAGGTTGCTCTGCAGGACTGAACTTTGTTAACTGGCACTTGTGGTGAGAAGCAGCATGCGAAAAATTCATCTAGGTTTTGATTATATCCGGTGGATTTAGGTTAGCATGCCCACATCAACCCTCCTTTGGTCAAATCCAGTTCCACCGACAAACCGGGGTCCCAACCAGGTCAAACGCCACCTCGATTCCACCCTCAGTTCCCCATTGCTCTGGCATGAGGAAGTCGTGCTTGATGATTAATTTAATCATTGTTTGGTTAATTATTTATAGGGGTAGGAGTATTGGTGCTTGATAATGATGTTGTTTGTTCAAGTCCTTGCTGACAGTTGATACATAAAGTGTTTAATAAATTTTCCGTAGTATGCTGTCCTATTTCAACAATAACTCGAATTGTATTTGAGAACTAAACTTTCATGAACTGAATTCTGCTATCATTTGGTGTGCTCGAGCTGATACATCGCCGTGAGTGGTGCTTTTTAATATTGACGTGAATCTACTTTACTGTCCTCATAAGCACATGGTGAAGTGTGTACAATGTCTGGTGCCATCGATGGTCAGTGGCAGAGCTTACCAATATTGGGTGACAATGCTTTCCTCTATTGTTAGTTTACATCTGTCGCCTGCTATATTTCATGGCTACAAATTTAATAATTTGCATTGTGACAGTGCAGGAGGTTTATGTTTTCTATGGATACTAGTAAAAGGGCACGTGCAATGCACGTATGGACTAATATAAATTTAATGATGCATACAAGTACAAAAGTGTCTGTAACAATAAAGATTATGTCTACACTCTTATCGATAGTTGTACATACAACTTTAAACTTATGTCATAACTTATTATCAACAAATCTGAGGGTGAACTACCTTAGAAGGATTTTGTGTATATCAGGAGATTGATTGCTAACTATAGAAAAACATAACATGCTGATGACATTTCAAGAAAACCACAACTATTTTGCAGATCAAGATTAAATGCAGCAAGAACACACCATGTAAATGATCAAGCTCATACCAAGTATAGAAAGACTGGTTCAAAGGCATTAGATGTTTAAGAAGGTTTAGGTTCAGCAGCTCTGTCAGCATTCATATCCATAGAAAACATAAACCTCCTGCACTGTCACAATGCAAATTATTAAATTTGTAGCCATGAAATATAGCAGGCGACAGATGTAAACTAACAATAGAGGAAAGCATTGTCACCCAATATTGGTAAGCTCTGCCACTGACCATCGATGGCACCAGACATTGTACACACTTCACCATGTGCTTATGAGGACAGTAAAGTAGATTCACGTCAATATTAAAAAGCACCACTCACGGCGATGTATCAGCTCGAGCACACCAAATGATAGCAGAATTCAGTTCATGAAAGTTTAGTTCTCAAATACAATTCGAGTTATTGTTGAAATAGGACAGCATACTACGGAAAATTTATTAAACACTTTATGTATCAACTGTCAGCAAGGACTTGAACAAACAACATCATTATCAAGCACCAATACTCCTACCCCTATAAATAATTAACCAAACAATGATTAAATTAATCATCAAGCACGACTTCCTCATGCCAGAGCAATGGGGAACTGAGGGTGGAATCGAGGTGGCGTTTGACCTGGTTGGGACCCCGGTTTGTCGGTGGAACTGGATTTGACCAAAGGAGGGTTGATGTGGGCATGCTAACCTAAATCCACCGGATATAATCAAAACCTAGATGAATTTTTCGCATGCTGCTTCTCACCACAAGTGCCAGTTAACAAAGTTCAGTCCTGCAGAGCAACCTGATAACAATGTTCAGTCTTGCAGATGCAACTGCTTACACAGGCAACCATTGTGCATATGAAGCATTGAATTCTGTCAGACTATAGGACGTGGTCTTCTCACGATGCACATCACTCAAACTAACTGCTACATGCTCTCCCTAAGAATCAAACTGTAGCTACTTTGCAGGAGTGTTACACAGCTCCAACTAACTGCTACGTGCTCTTCCTAAGATTCAGATTCAGGTTGTAGCTAGTTTGCAGGAGTATTACACAGAAACCTGAATGTTACTACAGTACAAGGGCAATTGAGATGAGCAATTCGGATACCTTGGACGCCCGGGAAGTGCGGCGTCGTGCAGCTCGCATGGGCAGTGCGGCGGTGTGGTCGTTTTGTCCCGGCAGTTGCGGCATCCTCCCGCGGGCAGCACGGCCGCGGTCGAGTTCTCCCGCGGGCGGTTCCAGCGTGGTCGTCCGTGGAGTGCGGAGGCTGTGGCGTCCTCCGGCAGGCATTGCGACAACGTCTTCCCGGGCGGTTGCGACGTCGTCGCCCGGGCTGCGCGGAGGCGTTGGACAAGGCGTGCAGGCGGCTGTCGTCCTATTCCAGGCAGTCACAGTGTCCTCCGGCGGGCAGTGAGGCGACGGTGGAGTCCTCCCGCGGGCGGTTGCGGCGTCGGCGTCCGGGAGGTGCGGAGGCGTTGGACAGGTTGTGCAGGCGGTGAGGCGGCGGGCGCAGTTTTGGGGGTGGATACTTTTTTTTCTTGAGCGAGAATCGATTAGCGGTTGCTGTGCGCTCTGCTCTGCCTTGTTTTAGCGCTAATCACAGTAGCGTTCTGAATCGTTGGATTAGTCGGTTAGACGGCCACGATGTGCTGGATCTGCCATCTCTCTCCCTTTTTATATTAGTGGTGATACTACTTGCCCGTGTTACTTGTCCACCATTTGCAAAACTTTCAGCCACTTTTTTCTGTCCTGTGGGAAAACTTTCAACTACCTATAATTCCTTGAAGTTCCGGTAATGGGATTGGCGTGTTTGGATAGTACAGACACGCCCGGCAGGTTGGATATTTTCCAGGGGTTTATCCACTTTCGCTATAAACTTTGCCCAGTTCACACCACGCTAGGTCGAAAACGGCAAAATCCTTTGAAAATATCTAACACGATTTGCGTGTCTATACTGGCCAACGTGCTTGGCTGGACATTGAGGAGTGACTGGAATTTTTCCCACTGGCAGAAGTGGTTAAATTTGCAAAGCATTTAGGACAAATAACACTACTTATCCTGTTGTACTAGCATTTCTGCACCTGAAAGGACTGTTTTGTTTCTATCAATGACTCGCTGAATCTAGTAGGTGGTAGTGTCGAACCGAGGGCAGTACAAACGTACTATGCGCACCCTTATCTTCCAAACGGCCTCAGCAATCAGCATGTTCCCTCATCCCCTGTTCAGACACTCCAGTGGACCGTCAGAGAAAAAAGAAAAGACCGATAGAGAGCCTTGCCAATTCCACAAATGGGATTCATTCAAGTGCTCCAAGAGAATCCTTCAACCAGAACAACAAACTAACACCCACCCAGTACAAGAGAAACAGGAGCCTTGTTCGTCAAAAGCTACATACCCCATCTCATAACCCGCCGTGAGACTACATGTTGTGTTTGACTACATTCATACAATACAGTATGGTACAAGAGAGGCCACGCCGTTACGGAGCGGGATCCTTGGCCTCCTCGGGGCTAGGTTGCTCCAGGTAGAGCTGCATCTTCAGAGGATCGCAGCCCATCGACTTGATGGGGGTTATCTGTGGCGCTTGCATCCACATCTTGGTGTCCGTGGGGATCCACATCTGAGCGTCGTCCTCCTTGTCCTTGACACCGTCTGCGGGGAGGGACCGGAAGTAGGCGGCGATCTCCCAGCTGCTATCTGCCACAAGGCAAGGACGTGTGTCGCTTATGAGCTCTCCCGGTCTTGTTGGCCTTACAAGAAAATCTATTGCATGATGGTTGAAATCTTCGAAGAAAGGGAGCGTGTCGACTACCTACCTGGTGGAAGGGGTTTTGTGAGTGGTTCGGCCACGGTCAGTTTGATCAAGAAAGCTCGCAGAGCGAACTCCAGGCTGGACTGCTCTATATTTGAGCCGTAGGATTGGCTCACTGCAAGCTTGAACACAAACTTCTCGATTGGTATGTGATCTTTGTCATAGAAGATCACTACGACCCTCTCGACCAGTCCCTGGATTGTGACAGAACTATGGTTAGTTACCAAGACCTGACCAAATAGAAACTTGTATACTACAATGGAGACCGTTAAACACCAGGGGATCCTGAGATCTCAAAGTTGTTGCTCAAGCATGAAGTTAAGGGCAAACATGTTATATTTAGTTTCCTTCGTGCATGTTACATGATACAAGAGCCAAGTATGCAGCGGTCAAATGCTCAAAACAATTGTGCAAGACTTCAAGGCTCAGCAATGCAAGTTACATAACATATCGAGTAACCATACACATGTCATGGAGAAAGATGGCTGGATTTCAAAATTGCACAAGAAAAGGCAACGAAGGGCTGACGTTCAGTTAATTAAGGTCTTAGTTCCTTTTTTAAGGTTGTTAAGGTCATCCAATTTACAACCACTAGATCACATGAGGTAAATCTCAAGTGTAGCCAGCATGAAATATTTTTGTAAACTTAATATTCATTGCCATAGCTAAAATGAATCTCGTTAAAAATATGATTACTTTTAGAGTGCATTTCGTTGCAGGTGGAGGAAGAACCAATGGAACAAAAACACACCTTCTGTATGAAAGGTAGAAGGCCAGTAGTCACAGAGTGGATATAGCCAGCAAGCTGGGGGTGCACAGCTTTCTGGACAACTACATTCATGTACCTTCTCCTCTCAAATGCACCTACACACATGCATTGTGTTTAATCCATGTCCAGCGGAAATAATCACAAACACCAAAGTTACTAATTAATGTGGCTTAAACACAAAATGAGAGGAATTCTTACGAGTAGGATAAAATCCTTTGAGGAAGACAATGCAGCTAACAGCTACTTCTAGAAATTCAACAACCACTTGTGCAATTTGACCTTTAAAAGCCAACCAAAGTTTTAGCCAAGATGACAGTAGGTAACTATTCAAACATAAACTCCAGCTTTCGGAGAAACAAGCATGGATTAAACATAAGCACTTTACCCTGTGGAGTTTGATTCTTCCGATCCATGGCTCAGTTGGTAAATGAATAAATTCTGGAGTTTAGGAACCTGTCAGACTGCTGTTTTACATCCGAATGATCAGCTTGGGTATACAAGTGAGTGGGCACATGATACCCTGAATTGAAGACAGTGAAATCAGAACTGGGTTAGTAGATTCTAAATAAAAATATACTGTCAGGCAAGAGCACGATAGAAGAACAGATAATAGATACAATTTACAGCTAATTTCTTCTGACATAGTAGCATCGCAGCAACACTTGTGGGTATTACACTATTACCTAGCAAAGTTTAGAGTACCAGAAGAAAACATTTTCAGACATTATTGCCAATAAAATAGGGATGATAGTGTACACTCAATTGCACACTAAAATGGCTAATGCTGTAATGTCTGGAGAAAAACTCCCCTCCTCGGATGGAAATGCAAATACGTAGACATACTATGGATTTCATCAATTCATAAATAGAAGATCATAGAATCACAAGTACGGTTTCCACAGAAAAGTATTAACTTTCACACCAGGAAGGATTCTGCTACTAAAAGTTCATTAATCCCTAAAAGAATGTTGTATATGGCTTCAGTCTCAGAATGTGAATCATCTCCTGAAAAGAACTCATGCACACATCCGTCCACTTCAATGAAAGAGCAACCAGGTCGCTTAGTCACTCTCCTACTGCGCATCCCTGTCCTCAGTTTATACGCATCAACCCACCTTGATGTGGTAGCATAGACATTAGAAAGTAAAACATTCCCCCACACATGTTTGGCTCCAACTCTTGGATCCTTTCAGCTACATACTCTGCAATTTGCACCTCTCCACAGGCTCTGCAGGCAAACAGCAACGACCGCCATATTACCACATCAGGAGTGATAGGCATATCTTCAATGAATTGGTGTGCCTCTGCAAATAGCTTTGCACGCCCCAGGAGATCAACCATGCATCCGTAGTGTTCGATCCTTGGAGCAATACTGTAAATCTTGGACATGCGATGAAAGTGATGGTATCCTAGTTCAACTAACCCTCCATGGCTGCAAGAAGTTAGGACCCCCAAGAAAGTGATCTCAGTTGGCATGACTTCACCCTCTTCTTCCATCTGTGCGAACAAATCTAGTGCCTCACCGGAGAGGCCATTCACAGCAAAGCCCATTATCATCACTGTCCAAGAAAATTCATCCCTCTTGACCAATCCACGAAATATCTCGTAGGCCTTTTTGATATCCCCACACTTCGAGTACATGTCAATCAATGAATTTCTGGCAGAAATCTGCTTCCCTAAACCATGAACATCACAGTAAGCATGGACATACCGTCCCAAGTCCAGTGCTCCCATCTGGCCACATGAAGATACAACAGTAGCAATTGCTGAGTCATCAGGTTTCATTCCAGCAATCTGCATGTCTCTGAATAGCTTCACAGCCTCTTTAGACTTACCTAACTGTGTGTACCCAGAGATCATTGAGGTCCAGCAAACCACATTCCTCTCATGCATTCGATCAAAAACCCTGCGAGCATCTTCAACCAGCCCACACTTTGCATACATACTGATCAAAGAGGAACCCATGTAACAGTTAACCTCAAAACCATTAATCACAAGTAGTGAATGACACAGCTTTCCGACCTCCACAGTGCACGTCTTCGCACAAGCAACTAGAGCATTCAGCAAGGTGACATCATCCAGCCTAACTTGCACCTTGGCCATCTGGCTAAAAGCCTGCAATGCCTTATTAGGCAGCCCACCATGTATGTATCCACCGATGATGGTATTCCAAGAAACAGTATCCGAGGCACCTTGGGGAGCAGAATCAAGAACTGACCTTGCAGCAGATGGATGACTACAAGTCGAGTACATGTTGATAAGAGTATTGAGGACAAACGTATCAGAACCTAGGCCGAGCTTCACAGAAAGGGCATGTAGCTGGGCACCAGTAACAACAGAGGGCAGGCGGGCGGCAGTCGATAGAGCAGCGCAAAGGGAGTAGTTATCGAGGGGCATGTGACCAGACCGGCGGAGTAGGGAGAGGAATGAGAGGGAGAGAGATGGGACAGGCCCCGAGGAGAGCGAACGAAGGACGGAGTGGAGAAGGGGTGTCTTGAGCAAAAGACCCGAGACGGTGGCATAGGAGAGCAGGAGGGGGAGATGGCAGTGAGTGAGGCGGGGTATCGGGATAGAATGGACACTTCCATTTTCAGGGCAGTAGTTTCTGACAGTGGAGAAGCGCCGCATCTTCCCACAGAGCATTTGTGAAGACAAGGACATCTAAATCCTCAATATGGAGCTGGCAGGAGGGAAATGGAGCCGTCACTGCCGTGAAGCAATCGGAGAGTACAGGAAGCTGCCATCCAACACTGAGACCTACATTGAAGGAACCTGGCATGAGAGATCGTTACCATCCAAACCGGGGCGAATCCCCATTCCCATCAACGCCAACGAAAGTAACATTGTTTACATCAGGACCGGAGTAACCACATATTGCAACCGAATTAAGAAAAAACAACCACTGAACTCTAGCAACATCCCAAGACCGATGTTTCTTCAGGGATGCCAAGAACAGCAAGGGATGGATACAAAAAATAGGGCATTATTTACTTTTTATTGGTTGTATCGAATAGTCCTATCGGTGGGATGAATTAATGGGTCCTAAAGAATAAACATCAAAAATACTACTACTGTGGAGCCAAAACGAACAACAATCAATCCAGGCAAGCTAGGGCTTCCTTACCACTAAGGGCGGGCCGTGCAGGCGGGATAGATCTTCGCTCCGAGCCAGTCCAGTGAAAGGAAGAAGGAGGGGGAGGCGTAGGAGAGAAGCGAGCTCCTTCGCTTCGAGGCGGCGGGGGCGCCTCCGTCGGCGGAAGGCAGAGGGCTAGAGGCGGCGGGACGGTGGGGGTTTCAGCGGTCTTGTGAGGACGAACAGGAAGTGGGGGAACCGTATGCCAGTGACTGATCGGGACCGTCTAAGAATAATCCAACGTCCACGGAATTAAGGCCAGCGACTCTGCAGCTCATACTCATCTTTTGTTCACGTTTGGGCAAACACAACACGTTGGATTTCACACAAAAGGTCAGCACCAGACTACCAGAGCAGATGTAGATGTTTGTCAATATGAGAAATGGTTGTATTTTGCCAACATGAGAAATGGACGTATTTGCTCACAACCCACTTAAATTTGTGTTGCAAAGACACCTGGATCCACTGTGATTTTTTAAGGTACAGTGAGCAACATCCTTATTCAATAAAATAACTAATCTCGTAAACATTTAGTACAAACGCACATGTTCTCTGCTAATTGTGAATTTTGATATGCGTTGTCCAATCATCGCAGAAAAAAATGTCATCCATCTTCTAAGCGTTTCCAGAACTCAACCACTCATGTTACAGAACTCATCGAGAATTGTCAAATTTTACCAGAAAAACTCAAAGGCAGCTCTCAGATAACACACCAACCATTTCCCCAGTATATCTAGCTGGTTAAAGTCTAAAGAGCACAAGGCAGTAGCGCCTCGGTCAAAGAACGAAGCAGGACCTGCTGGTGAGATAATATCATAGAAATCAACTAAAAAAACTCAAAGGGCATTGAAATTATATTTCCCATCATGTGGAGTTAAGAACTGCCTGAACTTTGATGCGACGGACGGAAGGAGTGTCCTCTTCCTCTCGCTCAAAGTTCTCCTCTTGGAGACCTTTGAGGGAGAAGAAGGGGAAACCCCTTGAAGAGCCCCTCTTCTTCCTCTCCGATAGTGCTTCTTGTGTTGGGAGGAGACCATGCAAATGCCTGGCTTTATATAGGCCAGATGGTGCAAAATATATTCCCCTAATCGGCAGTGTCGTCTCTTGGAATCACATAGGTGTTCATATTCTTCCTCATCTTTCTTCCCAGTTGCGTAGTAGCCTGGAGTCTTTCACTTCAAGAGTATGGACTGTGGGCAACACCAAGGAACACCACCTTATCATGTGGACCAATGATGGTAGTGATTGAAATGAGATGCTGAATGCTCCACCATTTCTTTACAGCACTCTGTAAGAGATGAGTATCGTTAATTCACACGAATAATACAGCAAGAGTAAGTAGATGGTTCCTATTATCATATATAATGTGTATACATGATAAGAGTAAAAGAGTTCATCTACAGGATAAATCAGAATAATCTTATGTGGTGATAGTAAAACACAATTGGCATGTATCCATTGGTAACACTAAAGGGGGGAAACTCTAAAAAACACATTAGCTAGTATCACTGAAAGTAACTACAGAAGATTTGGATAAGATAGCTTTAGGCATCCAAGAAAGTTCCAAATCTGTTATTGCTTTCGGAGATTCTGCCAAAGCTTCAAGCTGGCAGCCGTCACACAGTTGACACTGGTTATGAGCAAGAAGAGAGAGCATACAGAAAACAAGGAAAGCCTAGCATCACGTAGAAAAGGTTAGGCACCAAGTCTTATTTGACATCCCTCTGCAGGCTTGTATACTTCATGTTTCCAACAATGACCACCACCACCACATGTCTTCTAGTTAAAAAATAATGTCCTCATAACACTTTGTAGTTTGATTTTCAATCTGAAAACTCAACCCCACGGTGTAGCATTTCTATGCATGGTTGCGATTTTAACTAAAAAAATATCCTGAGCTATAAACACAGCATGATTCCTTTTTACTGGCTAGACTACACACACCTCTTGTAGGCAGGTATGATCCCAGAGACTCAGAAATGTTGTCAAGAGTAAATTTGTCAGCCACGTGTTCCGTTCTCAGATCGTTAAAAGTGGAATTTGGATGGCATATCTGTTCTTTGTTGATGCAACAGGGAGTAGGGCGCCAACATGGAGATGGATCCATTATGAGGTGCAGAGTCCTCACTCTTCAGTCTTGATTTTAAGTTTTTCCCATATGCAGAAATGACTGATTTTGATGGCATGGACAATCAAAAACTGGAGAATAACACTCTGGAAAGAAAAGGTATCTTCAATTATTCATTCAACTTCTATGATTGGGGTGTAACCATGATCCTTGAGCTCCCAATTCAGTATCTCCATGACTGGCTCTAGCACATTGTCATGAAGCTCACTGGTGATAAATTCTCTAAGACTGCCTTCAGCATCAATTTGGCTCCACCCAGGAGGCTTTTTCGTTCCTTGTCTTCTCATGAGGGTCCGAACCTTTTGGACTCCATCCCACTTCTCTGCCTTTGCATATATATTTGAAAGCAGAACATAATTTCCCATGTTATTTGGTTCCAACTTGTACAGTTGACTTGCTGCCACCTCCCCAATCTCCACATTTGAGTAAGTCCTACATGCACTTAGCAGAGCGCCCCAAATGCCAGCATGTGATTGGAAATCCGTTGGCATCTCATGTGCAATCATTTGGTAAGCTTCATCAACGCACCCAGCACGACCAAGTAGGTCCACCACACACAAGTAGTGCTCTACTGTAGGAATAATGTGATACTCATCCTTCATCATCTGAAAGTAACGGCGTCCCTCATCCAATAGACCTGTATGACTGCAAGCATTCAGGACTGACACAAAACATATGCCATCAGGGTTGAAGCCATCGTTGAGCAATTCGTTGAAAACTGCAATTGCGTCCTTTCCACGGCCATGCATGCCCAACGCAGAAATCATAGAACTATAGCAGATCAGATCTCTTTGTGTCCACCTGGAAAACAAGTTCAGTGCCTTCTCTATATTGCCACACTTCGAGTGCATATCAATGAGGGCAGCTACAGTATGGTTGTTCAACAACATCGTGTGACGACGATCCACATAATCCTGTATCCAACTAGCTTGGGTCGGTAGCCCACATTGCGCGCATGCAGCTGCCACAACGGAGATTGTAGTGTGATTTGCTCCACCTTCAGGGTGGCTCTACTCTCCAGCATAATCTTGAAGAGATCCACTGCTTCTGCAGCCCGACCAGCACCTGAATAAACGCCGATCATCACATTCCAGGTTGCAACATCTCTCTCTCTCATTCCATCAAAGACAGCCCTAGCATCATCCGCTTTGCCAGTTTTTGCATACCCAGATATCATAGCAGTGCACACGACCATGTTTGCTGCTCCATTTGCCACTGCTATTTCGAAGACACGCTTCGCAGAGTCCATATCACCATGAACAGAATACCCGCTAACCATCTCCACAAGCGTGTATGCGTTCTTCTCCGGCATTGTCTCAAACAAATTTTCTGCCCGCTCCACCTCGCCCACCTCCATATACGCAGTAATCATAGTATTATACAGCTGAGCATCCTTATTGAACAATCGGTCGAACACCCTGCGGGCATCGTCCAGCCTGCCGCACTTGGCATAGAGATCCACCAATGTCGTCGCGATGCGTTCGTCGGTCTGGAACCCATTCTTGAAAACGTGCACGTGCACCTGTTCGCCCTCCGGAAGCATCTTGCGTCGAGCCGCCGCCTTGAGCACGGAGGAAACGGTGAAGGTGAGCGGCTGGATCCCGGGGCAGCCGTGGTGCATCTGGGCGTAGAGCGCCACGGCGTCACGCGCGGCGGCGTCCGACTGGGAGTGCGCTCGCACGAGCGCGGTCCAGACGAAGGCGTTGGCAGAGGCCCCGAGCGCGGCCGCCACGGCGCGCGCGCGGCGGAGGTGGCCGAGGTCGGAGAAGGCGCGGACGAGCTTGGCGGCGACGAAGCTGTTGCAGGCGTGGCCGAGGAGGACGGCGCGGGCGTGGAGCTGGTCGAGCTGGCGCGCGGACGCGCACCGCGCGGCCAGGCGTACGAGGCTGTTCTCCTCCTCGACGCGGGCGCTCGGCCGGGGCGGCGGCATTGGTTCCTCTCCGGAAATTTGCCGGGCATGTGGCATGCAAACGACGCAGGTCAAACTTGCAGCTTGAAAGTTTCTTCCAAACAAAATAAAATAAGCAGTACTCGTACACTAGCCTCGGAAAATATCTAGTGTATCACAACTCACATGATAACACTCGTATTTAAAATTATACTAAGTGTCAAGAAATTTCAAAACAAATTTGTGCGTGTTCACAAGATATGTGTTTACAATCCCTAGAATTTTCAAGACCACAATCAAAATACACTCAGAGAACGAACTTCGCGTGTATTTTGAATTTGATCTTGAAAATTGTTCTATGCGTGTATTTTGAATTTGGTCTTGGAAATTCTGGGATACTAACACACATCTTCTCAACACCCACAAATTTATTTCGGAATTTCCGAAATTTGGAAAGTTATATTTTGAATAGTGGTATCATGATATGTATCGCTAGATATGCTCTCCAGTTTCCACTAGCCTCTAGTCACCTGGCATCTGCGCGAATCCTAAAGCCCTACATGCGGTACATCTATGGTAAGTACTAAGTAGGCCGCATTTGACATTGCGATGGTGTGTTTCTTTTTTGATGTAATCATTTCCACTAAAAAAGCTGAAACAATCTTTTGTTTAGATCATTAGATGTATAAACAAGAGCATACCGAATTTAGTAAACAGGAGATCTCTAACTAGTTAGATTCCACATTTTAGCACAACAAGATTCAACAACCGCAGACCAAAGTCATTTGCTCATTGGCATATGTCCGGTTGCTATGCTACCTCGAGCCGTGGAATTTAGTTACTTTTAGAGGAATATTTGCTAATTGAAAATATGCTTTTGTCACATATTTCAAAATGATATCTCCAGCTACTGTGACATCCCAAAAAAATCTAAGTAAATAAGTGTATTTCTAGAACTGCGTGTTTCACAAAGATCGCATCATGATTTTGACTTGGTAAGAGAAGCATTTCCTAACATGTCATGAACAAAAGAAGCATCTCCTAACATGTCGTGAACAACGCGAAATGGCATTTTGTGTTTTCGTTGGATCCAAGATGTTGACAAAAGTGAACATATGATATTTGATCAGTACAATACACTAGCCAGGTTAATGTCACAAGTTATAACATCAGTCAATCAGTGATAACTGTGCCGCACACGCACAAATAACCTACAACATGTGACTAACAGGTAGAGCCCATATCTCTAGCAATACAACACATTCTAAACCAATGAAACCGTACAACACATGCTTATGTTGCTAATCACTTAATGTACAAAATAACATCTAAATTCATCGAAAATAGAGAATATCTGTTCTACCATGTGACCTTCATTTTTTCCATTCTTTCACAAGCTTTGCTGCTCTGAGACAGGGATGGATATCGACCAGGGGATAAGTGGGCATTTGTGAGATAAGCGCCTAAGGAATATCATTTGTATGCCGCTCGAGCTTTTTCCTCTCAGTGAACCTGTCCTCCATGCCAAACTCATCTGCGAATGTCCCTATGTCAGATGCAATTTCAGAGCAACCCTTCCGACCGACCAAATGTGGGGGTTCCATGCCACATTGCTCAAGCCTCATAGAACTGCCAATCTGGCTGTGTAAGTCCTCCATGTCTTCCGCAGCTACAGCCTGCCTTTTGGTGCCCATCTCAAGGTCCATGCTCATCTTTGGTGGACTTAGAACCCGTCCCATACTCAGCGATGAGGTGAAAGCTGCAGAATCCTCCTTAGCTTTAGCCCTGAAATTATTTCTGGAGCTTGGGATCCTTGAACATAAGGTCTCGATGAAATTCTGGACCAATCCAAGGTTGTAAGGATTAGTTCTCCTATCATAGCGGTACCGGAAGTTCTCGTAAGTAGTCTGCAAGTATTATTCCTTGGATGAGCAGTGCACATAAATTACAAAGAGAACTAAATCTTACTACATCTACTGGAAAAAAAAACCTGACCTGATTGGTGGAAATCAAGTAGAGGTGGAATGAGGTCAATCCTCCGACAAACCACACAGCAACAAATGTGTATAACATGAGAATGGCGGAGATGGGCGAATTCAGAATAGCTCTACCTACTGTGCAATCATGTGTGTCCATTATTTTCCCGATGTTGACCCAGCAGAATGCAAACACGTATATGCATAGCACAGTCGCTGAAGATACGAACATAAGGAAGAAGCGGTAGTTTCTCTGCAGGAAAAAGAGAAGTCAAAGCTATAATGAGTAAAATGTGTTGTTATTATGGGTAATGAAAGCTTCCATTTTATGGAAGAGAAAAACATCTATAAAACATATATGTAACTGCATGCGTCCCCATTATTTTTCTTTGTCCAATTTCCTTAACATAATTCAGATTTCGCACGACTGCCATGTGAACTGCTGCCTCAGCAATCCAGAAAATCTTTCAAAAATTAAAAGAACCCATATATAAAACAAATAAACGGAAACTAACTACTCATGTTTTTTCAGTGGAGAGCCTTATATGACTGATGATCTTGTTAACACAAAATAATGCATACCTTTCCAATGCACTGGCCTACCCAAGGACAGTGATGATCAAAACGTTCGACACAGTTGTTGCAGATTGAGCAATGGGAGCACCTTGGTGGACGATAAAGCATACATGTATGGCAGTATTTGACCTTAACTATAACACGATTAACAAGAACATCCTTGGTGGGTGGTAAACCAGCCGAGCCATGTTGACCACCTGGCCAATCTGATAAGTTGGAGGATTCACCAATATCTTCAGGTTCTGGAGGATGAGCATTTCGAGGAACAATTCCAGGATCACGACCAGATGTGAGAAGTAGAAGAACAAGAATCTGCGCAACAAAAACAGTAATATTGTCAAGCTACAGTTACAAAATTGCAGACATGGCATCACTTCTGCTTCAATACATCCTGACTAAACTGCATAACTTAACATGGTAGAAGCCAAGCAAAGGATTTCAGTTTTAAAGCAGATGTGTAACATATGACAAGGTTGTGATCATCCATACGCTGCATATACAAATTACGAAAGTCATAAATGTGCGTATAGCTAACTGCTTGCACATCTCATAGACTTACATATGCTGTAAAGATGATAGATACAGATGCAACCCAACCTCCAATTTGGTTTTGGTACCCATGGAAAGCTGTTGAGGAACAACGGCAGCAAAGACAATCACTGGGATTACAATCAAACATACTGTGGCAATGAGTGACCTCACATCAGGCCCAAATATAAGTCTCCCTCCAAGAAAAAATATCTGCAGGAACATGTGCAAGAATGCCGTAAGAGGAAGATAGTACCATAAATGCTGAATTTAAAAAATTGAAGAATATAAGACGATGAAGCTACAAAAAAAAAATCCCCTTTCCCGCTATTAAGTTTGTGTAGTGCATTTCTAATCACGGTGAAGTTGTACAGATGCGAGTAAACTTTTCTCTCTAATTAAGGATAAAAATTCCAATGCATGGAGGGAAATGAATAATATTTTATTCCTTAAAAAGGGAGAGCTGATGAAATGTACAAATAGACACCACCATTCTGAATTACACACTATGAATCAACACAAACTCCCACACTGATATGGTCCAAACCTAAAATCCACAGGCACCTACATCAAATGCTCAGACAACATTAAGACCCCAACCACTCATGGCCCCATCTTTTTAAACTAGTAAAAAAACCATCCCTAATTTCCTGCCCTACAGACTAAGTTAGTACTGCACAATCACAAACCCAGAATAAAGGGGAAGAAGCCCTCACATTGCTCCCTTTCCACGCCTGGTACACGTGCCGTGGCGGCGCCGCATCAGCCTCCATGATCCGGCGGTTGGAGTCCGACAGCTGCTGCACCTTCCCCTGCATCCTCCCCTCCATCCACGCTCGCAGCCACCCCCAAACGCTCCCTGTTCTGTTCACCAAAGCCCCAAAATCTTCAGAACCCTAAGCTAAGCCCGGCTCGCCGCGACCTCAAAGATTCGCCGAAATCAAGCGAAATGGAAGCTACATCACCTGCAAGAACAAGAAGCAGGCCGCTCTCACGGATCCCAGCACGAGAAGAGGCGCGACTTGGATCAAACGAGCCGGTGGGGGAAGGCGAGTCCGCACCTGAGGAGGAGGGTTGACGACGAGGGGCAGCTTCCCGGGAACCAAGGGGGCGAGACGACAGGGGGCGCGTGGTGATGTCACCTTGGGATCCGAAGAGAGCGAGTGCTTGCTCGGCTGCTCGCTGAGAAGAAGGGTGGAAAAGTTTCAGTCTGAAGAACTGTGGACTGTACTAGTATCTCTTTTGCAGATGAAACCCTAACGTCTTTGTAATCTTACAGATGGCTTCTGCTCGGGCTCCAGTAATATATTTAGGAAAAGTATTATGCGGTTGGATGCAAGAAGTTGTAACAAATTCTCTACGGTCTAAACGTGATTAAACAAGATCGAGGTAAGTGCGCAGGATAACACATTAACTAATAGGAACATTTCACTACCAAAAATTGAGTGTAAAGAGACTAAACAAATAAAAATATTTAGAAAGAAATAGTGTGATATTATGTCTGTGTTTTGTGCTTATCTAAATCGTTTGTATCAGTTTATTTTCTCCATGGCCAACAAATAATTTGCAATTTTTGCACTTGCATTATCTTTGAATAAATATGATTGGGATGACTGCAACTGTGCAACAGAAAGATCAAAGAACCGTTCACTGAAAAAGAAAAGCGCATAAAAGATAAGCTAGAGAAAAGCTGCAAACTTGCTGGCCTTCCCGAAGACACTGCATCTTGAATTAGGAAGGCAAAGTGTAGAAGCTTTGGTAGTAGGTATTGGCTGTGGCACACACACATCCCACTCCAATTCGATTTGATAAATCACTCAAATAGCTTCCGAGTCTCTGCTAGAATGGATTACAATTTCTTTTTTTCTAGAAAATATAATTTACTAGTATTACTTTTGGTTGCACGACAGTTTGTTTTTCATTATGCATAACTTGACCATTCGCACTTTAAGTCAAGTTTCTGCAAGTTGGAAAGTGAAGTCAAAAGTGACAAAGCATAAAAAAAAGTCAAAAGTGACATGGTGTTTCTTGTTACAAGTGCCGTCTTTACCGGCTAGTGGAGTTGAAAAAGGACAAATTAAAGCACTAACTCTGTCTTGTGCATACTGCACATGAAGTCATGAAGTTTAAACTGATGATGTATTGCTCGTATGTTTAAGCACGAACAAACATCAGTTGAGTCAAGGGTCCAACTTACGCAAATAAAAGAAGAATTTTCCCGTGAATTGAGGACTTCATCCTTTTGTTTTGTGAGGAGGAGAGGACTTCATCTTTTGTGCAATAAAAGAGAAAACTAACAAGCACTTCCAAGTGATGGAAACCAAAAGGACCAGCGCAAATTTAAAGTACCGAATTACTATGCTACTCTCTCCGTTTCAAAATATTTGATGTTGTGTTGTCCAAATTCGAAGTATCTACACACTAAAACACATCTCGATACATCCCAATTTGAACAAAGCCACGTCAAGTATTTCGTAACGGAGGGGGTACTTGTTAAACTAAAAAGTAAGAGTTCGTTCAAGGACCAGGAGGCTCCCAGGGGCCAGGTCAGCGATGCCACGCTACCTAGCATTACTATGTAGAAGAGTTCATATGCAATAAGTTTGTGTGTCGACAGTTTGCTCCTCTCAACTCTTTGCGCCGCTGAAAGCTCATACATGAGCTGACATGGCAGCCAACCAAGCAAGTGCATATCTTACATCGACGGAAACTAGATACAAAGTGAGCTCGCTTTTGGAGTGCACACAGCACACGCAACTCATCATATAATACATGCATACATGCTCATCTATGTTCATCTTTATATCTTACTGCTCCGCTAAGCAACCTCCCGTCTAAACCCCGCGGCGCCGTCTTCTTGGTGAGCTTCCTGTTGATAATGGAGCACGACTGACTCAGAATAATTGGAGTTGCATAGACCGACACGAATCGGATAGGGAAATCAGTTAGGCAGGCAACTGATGGAAACGTAAGTACAACAGGTTCATTGTAAAAGCCAAGGAGATCAAAAGCACAGGAGGAATGCTGGTGTTTCAGGTGCTCCCTTGCTTTTGGCATCCATATCATCATGGCAAGGATTAATTTAGGAGACACGCTACAGATTAGGTGGGTTAGCTGCTTGACTAATCTGTCTAGTATATCCCCTTTGGTTTTAAAGGATTTGAGATCATCATTGAATTGTCATGGTCAATTCTGTAAATAATTTTTTTGATAATTTGAGATCTATAGAAGACAATTGTATTCCATACTCTGATTATACCTCTCGGGTGGAAGGGTTTTTCGATACAACAGCTCGCGAGAACAATTTTCTTTTGGATTTACGACACGTTATACCCTTTCCGAGCACATAACTTCCTATGAAACATGCATCCAAACATTTTTTTAAAACTTTAACTATTAACAGGTTTTTGCAACAAAAAAACAGGTATAAACATATTGCATATTATGTTCCACACGGAGATTCCATTTCACACATATGAATCACTGATCCTTATGCAGATTGCATATTATATATGTTCATAATTTTGGACCAAATATTAACTGCAACAATTCAAATTACACCATGGTGTATGTATTACAAACTAAAATATTTCATTGCATTCGAGATTTGAAATATGTACTTTGAATACTGGTGGACATGCATACAGGAGTTTTATTCACGACGAATAACTTTTTGTTTTTTAGAAGTTTGGTTGGACCGTGCTTCTCTTGCTATGGCATGGAGCCTTTTGCTTTGTCGAGCTCCCAAGTTTCTTAGTACTTTTACATTCTTTTGATCTTCCTTGTTGCTTTGAGTTGGCTAGCTACACCTATAAATAATTGAGCTCCTAGGACAAGGCCCACATGTCCCACTCTCCTATCCATGAACTCTTCACAATCGCTGATCATTACCACGCGCTTGTTTTTGTTTGCGGGCAAAAGGGGATATATTAAGCAGTAGGGGGCTTACAACGAGGTCATGGTTTAGTTCCTGAACAGCACAATCAGGAATTAACAACTTATTATTCTCTCACGTTTGCATTTCTGCAGTCTCTCCCTTGAAAACTAGCTAGCCAACTAAGAGAACGAAGATGAAAGCGAAGGCGAAGATCAGCAAGGCTGCCGAGTTGTTGAGGAAGGCGCTACGAGCTCTGAGGGGCAAGGCTAGCGTACTGAGGGCGCGGCTCCTCTTCCTCGCCTCGCTCCGCCGCAGGACGGCGATGGTAGGCTCGGCCTCGCGCCACCTCCGCGGCCTCATGTCGGGCTGCCAGAGAGACGCGGTGGACGACCACCGCAAGGCCCTGGCCCCGTCGACGGCGGCGGCGGCGGCGCCGGAGGACGAGCTCGTGCCGCCGCATGGCGTCGACGCCGCCGACCTCTCTGAGCTGCTCCAAGAAATCGTCGGCGACGACGATGACGGCGCCTACCCGGACTGGACGCACTCGCTGTTCGACGACGACGACGACCTCCAGGATGGCGACGGCGACGAGGAGGAGGAGCGCAGTGGTGGTGGCGAAACCGTGGAGGAGGATCGACTGGTTGTCGACGAGCCGTCGGTGATGGACGTCATCAGGAGGCGCAGGGAAGGGGACGGGGCGGAGTTCAACGTCGAGGAGGAGATCGACCACGCCGCCGACATGTTCATACGCCGGGTCCGCTGCCGGATGAACAACCGGAGCTTCTAGCCGCCCGGGGCCTCCAATTGTTTCGTTTCTTCATGTCTGAATTTCAGCGTGTGTGTGTGTGTGTTTGGTTAGGTCCGTTCCTTGGCCGTGATTTTATCCTGGTGCAACCTTTTATTTTTGCAACTTGATTCCGCTCGGGCAAACGAATCATATACTCCTTGGAGTAAATAAGTCTTGTTATTTACAGTATATCATACACATAGTATAGTTTGATTTATAGTATTTCAAAATTCAAACAACTTTGCTTTTATTGTACTTTCTCCTAATTATTGACTAACTGAATAATTGAGTATTCCAAATAACTTCGCTCTTATGGTGAGACTTTATCTGATTATCGACCAACTAAATAATTGTGCATGGCATTCGATCAATAAAACATAACCAATCATGTCAAACCAAATGTTTCTCTTGCGAGTTCAGTCTAGGTCAGTGGCATACTTCTCTAATGCATTATGTTTGTTTGACATTGTTTAAGAGATGGACAACAATATTTTACGGATTAATTTGCGATATTGTGAAGGGGCTCTATTATATGTTTGTGTGCATCTTAGCATCTACCACTTCTAGATACATTTGTGTGAATGTTAGCATCTTAAAATGGCATAAATGGTATCTTCAAATGATAAACAATGTGTCCACCGGCTGATCTTCTAAAGTTACCAGGAATGTGATCATCAAAGTACAAACACCTCAAGTTTCACAATTTCACAATAATTGCCCACTCAAAACAACTCAAATTTACAATTGCAAACTTCAAACATAGATCATACCCACTTCAACCTTTCTTACACTAGATAACAACCAGCAACAACAAGACCATATCACTTCATCCCTTACAATCTACCACTTCATCCCTTACAATCTACCACTCCAGTTCCTTAGAATAAACAAAAAACCTAACACACCTCCAAAAGCAACTAAAATCTTTAGAAGAGTGACTTGTTCTTTGAGCATCTCCAACTAAGTTCTGTCTAGGTGATATTGCAGCAACTTTTTCTTTCCTAAGTTTCAGTTATTTTCTTTCGTCCTCTTCCCATCCGTGCAGCAACATCCCCTTAATGTAGTTGTTTTCAAACAAGTAGCCTATATATTCAAGCCCACAGTAGAAACTGCAACCATGTTGTGAAACTGAAGACAAAATTAAGTTAGACAGTGACAAAGTTCAACCGAATACCTCAAATTTCGTTAAAGAAGCTAACCGTTTTTCGTTCCGAAAACTCACCCCATGCTTCACATACTAGCAGAACACCCAACCGTCGTGGTACGACGTGCCGTGGGTTTGCTGCTTCACCACACGCCCACATTCCGGGCTCCGGGCAGGGGATGCCCACAATAGAGGGCTGCTGATGACCTAGATTAGAACGTGACGAGCTTGCGGCGAACATGGTGGCGAAACGGCGACGAGCTCTGGTGGCAGCGGACCAGCTCCGGACAGAGCTATGAGGCCAACAGCTCTAGGGTTTTGGACTTGAGAATATGGTGATTTCGGGTCGCACAGACTTAAAATAAACATACTGCATGTTGGCTGGCTTTCACTTACTGTTCATGTCAGGGAAATATCCAGTGATTCCATACCTTAAATGATACCATGATACCAATTTTCAGAATTCTAATTTATAAGCACCGAAAAAATCCAATAAATGGTGGATATTCGCAAGATGTGTGTTTACATTCCCTATAATTTTTAGAACCAAATTCAAAATACACACAAATTACAATGTGAATAGTGTCATTTTGTGTTTTTGTGACACTATGTTCAATTTTATCTGTTTTGTTTCTTTGTGTGTATTTCGAACTTTTTTTTTTGCAAATTCTAGGAATCGTAAATGCCAACCTGTACAACACCCACAAATTTATTTCGGAACTTTTAAAATTTAAAATTTTGAATTTTGAGAAGCGCTCATATAAGTTAGTAGATATGCACTCCACACATGTCTCTCGATAGATGGGTACACAACCCGCCTTGTCATCGAATACATCTTACACCCTAACCAGTGATTGTCGTTGGGCCACTAACTCATATTCCATTACACATACAATTTCGTGCAAAATAATATATCAGTATTCAATATACACATACAATTTTGTTCATATATGTATCAAGTTTTATATTGTCCAAACTCAATAAAACATCCAATTCCAAGGTTTATACATCCAAACAGGAATTAGAATCATGTGCTACCCTTTGGTTCCAACTGTAAATTCCATTCACAACGAAACAACAGAATTCAAATTGGAGCCCATTTCCTTTCCATTTTAGAAATGGAATCGCTACCAATTCAATTCCAAGCAAACTTTGCTACATCCAAACATAGTGTTACACTAAATCGCGTCTTTTTTGTCTACGATGACCAAGGCGGGGCAGGTAGACAAGTACAAATGATAGATGGATGATAACAAAATCATGCGTATTCTACAATCACCATACACGCACGAACAACACACGAATAAAAATGCAAAATTTACAAAAGTTCGTCCAGCGCAACCGCACATTCTTATCCATCCTTTTGTTTTCGTTATCATTTCAGTCAGCAAATTCCAACCCACCCCATTCCGTCCGTTCGGACACACCCTCCTCCCCTCTCTCCCTCTCTCTCTACGGACAGCACAACACCTCCCCCTTTCTGCCTCTCCTCTCCCGTGCGAGCTGCCGCCCCCCACGAGCGCGCCCGCGAGACAGGCTGGGGGAGCCCGGGCGCTGTGGGGGAGGAGGCGATGGATCTGGAGAGGTCGCCGCCGCCCGATCAGGCTGCGGACGCGGCGTGCTCCATCTGCCTGGATCCGGTGGCGGGACGCGCCGGGTGCAGGTCCGTCGCCAAGCTGCAATGCGGCCACGAGTTCCACCTAGGTCCGATTACCTTGCCCCAACCTTCTCTGCTTTCTTTTCTTTTTAATTTTAGGAAAAAAATAAGCAAACCTCGACCTTCTCTGTTAGCTAGCCTATGCTTTTTTTTAAAAAAACCGGATCTGTGCACGAGGGATGGACGAGGCTTAGATACTGTAATTTAATGTAGCGGGAAGCTTAGGTGGTTAGATTTTAGGTTATGAATTGTACAGGGGGCGATCGGTGTGGTTTGAATTGAATCAGGAAGAGTTTGCAGGTGTGGATGGGTGGTGATGGAGTGGAATTGCGGTTGCTTTATTATAAAGCGGGGCGAAAGCCTGTTTCGAGGATGGAGTAGAATTGCATGTCAAAATACTTGCAATTGTAGTGAGTTTGCGTGCACCTGTTGGAGCTATGAGGTCTGCGTGAGCAATGTGATTTAGCGATGATTTGAATTCAAGATGTGTTGCGTCGAGGATAATTAGCAGTATTTCCTTCAAAAGGTGTGATTTTTAAAAGGCAATACGACATTTCATGGCATTCTTTGAGCAGCTTATTGTGGCTCCAATTGATCTATGCCTTCTATGCATTGTAATGGCTATTTAGTCCCTGATTGCTGTTCACCGGTTGAACACGGTGCTTCGGTTATCATCATTTATCCATCTTGTTCCCTGAAAAGCAGTTAAGTGTTGTGGCGGTTGCCTAAATCACGAGTGGTTCTTGAGAGTTTTGTCGCTGCCTGGTGTGTTATTTGACCGTTTCTTCGTCAGCTAAATATTTTTTATTGTAAAATGTGCATGTTGTCTGTTTCGGGAACTAAACTCCCAAGGTACGATGCATTAATCTTAGAATGACAGAGGTGCATGCTCTATGATAGAGAATGCACGAATAATGTAACCTACCATACATAGTAAATTCTACCAGAAAGACTATTTGGACAATGATACAATATAGTGAAATGAGGGAATTAAATAACTTTACGCACTTAAAAGTTTAGGAAGCAAATTAGACATTATGTTTTCAAGTCCTGTGACCTATCATGTAATCTGCCAGATAAATATGTATGCATGGAGTGGCACATTATTCTGGAATGGATTGAACATCTTCAAAAACTGTAACTTTGAGCTACAAGTCTACAAATCATGTAGTTGTGCTAGTGAATAAATTTACCTTATATACCATGAAAAGACTAGCTTGAATTACCCCATCTTCAGCTTATATTTCTCATCTGATTTAAATTTTGGGACTACCACTTTAAAATTTGTCCACTTTTGTGTTGCTATTATATACTATCTCCGTTCCGAATTATTAGATGTTTTGGATATTTCAGTGTGGAGTACATACGGACTAAAATGAGTGAACAAACACACTGAAATGCGTCTAGATAAATGCGGTTAAAAAAAGCTAAAACATCTTATAATTCGGAACAGAGGGAGTAGTACTCTAACTTTTACTGTGGGTGTTTAGTGCTGACAAGTCTGTGTGCATCTGTATCCATGTGTGAAAATACGCACCGGCATGCTACACAGTTGTTGAACTAAAGAACTCCTTTTTCTGCTAGATTGCATTGGATCAGCATTCAATGCGAAAGGAGCAATGCAATGCCCTAATTGCCGGAAGATAGAGAAAGGTCGCTGGCTTTATGCAAGTGGACATCGTCCATCTCCTGATATTGATATAGGTGGCTGGGTGACTGGTGAAACCTATGACATCACATCCGATCTTGTAAGTGCTCTTTCGATGGTACATACACGCGTAAGGGATCAAAACAATATTGACTTGTGTTTTGCTGTTCAAGTTTCTTATTTAATAGTGACATTTATTTTGTATAGCATATTCACGCGAGGAGGTTTCATATGAGTCGTGTGTCTTACAGTTTCTGTGTGTTAATCAGATCACATTCATTTTGCTGTTATAGAAGGCTGTTTAAGTTTTGGCATGCCACCATTGGCTGACATCATTTCGCATGTCTCATTTTTTTATAGTTCTGCTGTATTATTTGCAGCCATTTGGATTCCAGTGGTGCCCCTTTAATGGATTGACACAACTATCATCCGTATTTGAGTAAGGATGTCTCATCACATCTTATTATATATGGTTTTTGAAACATGTGGTTACTGATCTAAAAGCAAGAAGAGAAATATGTGCTAACTAATTTTCATAAGAGAATATGCTGTTATCTTATGTCATATCGATGAATATGTTGGTATTGTTTTTTCACACTGTCTGAGATGTTTCTTTCCTGGTTATTTTTTCTTAAGTTATGTGTGTCTAAACGTTAAATTGAAGGCTAAAATCACAAGTTGAATGGAACCTATCTTTCCACAACATACTACCTTGAGGGAAGCAATTTTATTGTTCCTGCTATGACACCACCAGTGTTTTTTCATGCATGATTTGGGATAATGCTTGCAGTTTTTGCCGAGCACAATTTCATAGCGAATAATTAGATTCTTATTTGTAATATGTCTTGTCCATGTTGTGCATTGCCCTTTCCTTTGTTTGTGGGCGGCAGCCAGTTCTTAATAAGTTTCCATGTTAGAAAACCTAGCTTGTTTACCCTGTGTTGGTACTTGGTACTGCACATTTCCTCAGGTTCTTCAAAGAATTATTTATTTCAAATCTTCACGTTCTAAATTTAGCCAGTGTTTTTTGCAGGGAGGGTGAAGTGGAGCCAACAACTTGTAAGCATGTGGACCCAGTCTTTAAACTCCCTAAATTTTAATCTTATTTATTGATTTTTTCCTGTTATGAAGATCATACAGCCGGAGATCATTCAAATGCTGCAAGCAGTTCACTTGTTTGCCCATATCTTTCACTGCGTGGTTTTCTCCATCCCATGCATGTGCCTTCTAGCTCAAATTCGGGTGCTGAAGGCCCTTCATTTCATCGCCATCCAACTGGCGCGGAAGGCCATGCAATTCCTGATTTGAGCAATGCCCAAGGTTTCCATGCAACTGAGTCAAGAAATCTTGATAACGAGCACAGATATTTGAGTAATCTTCCTGTATCAGGAATCCCGGATCATTCCGTAGCTCCATTTGGCATCGGACTACCCAGATATGAAACTAGCACCCAACAACGATCGAGACCATATGTACATCACCATCCCCTAGTCCACAGGTATGCCCAATTCATGAAAATACCATTTAACTCTACTCTCTAGATAGAACCCACTTCAGAACATCGAAGTACAGATGCTTCATCACATAGGTTATGTCTAATAGCGTGCGATGATCAAAATCTTTGTTGAAATTTTCATTTACAAAATACCAAGAACCTGATTTTTTTGTCTGCTAAATGGTTTATATAGGCTGTATGGAAAGCTAAGTAAATTTAGCTAATTAGCTCTTACAAAGTTAACTTGTTCAAACACTGCAGGCCCACACCTCGCAACGGAAGCAATCTGGTGGCACCACCACTAGGGTCAGTACCAGCTGTTATGGCCGAAACTAGAGGCCACGGTCATGGTGCAAGGGGTCATATGTATCAACAGTCGATGCACTCCTCAATGCAGAGCAGCCCTTTTCCTCCTACAACTCGGAGGGTCAGGCCAAGGGCTTTGGCAATCACGTCTTTCATTGCAGCAGCGGCATCCTCAGCTGAGGTCGGAGTGCCCCATGGATTTGCCCCATCTGCAGCTGTGAACAGGAACCTTTCCTCTGATGGTGAAGGTGTCACTAGACCTGTTGATCGACCGTACGGGTGGGGTCGGGAGGGCTTTGCACCGTTTCCCTGGGTCCCTGTTGACAGCGAACCTCACTGGTGGAGCACGTTCAATCCAATCCCGAACCATACGCACGGAAGTTTTACTCGAAGACCTGCTGCTGGAGAGCGGATACTGCAGAGCCACCCGGATAATGTCTACCAGCCTGTGCCTCCCCAGAGGATGCCGCCGTTCTTGTGAAGGCTATTTCTCCCATCGCTGTGTATATGTCTACATTAGTCGGGAATTGTTTGTTTCGAGAGAAATCGAGTTAGACTGTCGAAGGGACCCGAATGATGCCACCAATGTGCTCGGTGTTGTTTTCGGTTTTCCTGCCATCATCCCTGGAGTTCACTAAAATGGCTGTGGTTTATCCTATCACATATGTTGCGGTGGCCAGAACTTTTGTAAAAAACATGTGCTTAAACTGCGTTGAACTGGAATTGCTGCCATTGGACATAATTGTGCTGTCGTTCCTTGTTACCATGGTTTGTTTCTGTCAGATAGACATTCCTGGATGCTGCATAAATATCAATTATACTATCATTGTTTGCTTCCTCTACACATCATTGTTGTGGTGCCAGAACATTGCATCCTGAAAATGATATAGTTTTATGTTGATGTAGTGTACTGTCAAATCAAATTAAGGAGGACTATCTAGGCTTAGTAAAGCAAAAGCAGAACTGATTGTTTTTGAAGAAGTACAGCAGATAACAACAACATAAGGAGAGACAATGCAGTGCACGACTCTAAAAGTTGTTGCTGAAGCATAACGAAACATAGTATAGTCTGAAGCTCTCTTCATGGATATGACGGTGAAGAATTGAAGATAGATGTGTTGTGCCCTGCCCTGGACGCCCTGGACACTCGGTTTAAAAGCAACATCATTTCAGCATACCCAAAAAGACCAACACACCGCAAGGGACCTAAATGCCTGAATGATGCCACCAATGTGCTCGGTGATGTTTAAAGGTTATCTTGCCAGCATCCCTGGATTACATTGAAATGGATGTGGTTTATCCTGTCGCATATCGCGGTGGCCACAACTATATGCGCTTAAACGCGATGAAACTGCAATTGCTGCTATCGGACATGATTGTTTTGGTCCATGTTATGGAAGTTGTGCGTCGTTGAATGCTGCAAATGTTCTACAAAAGTGAATTTTGACGACACGAAAAGCAAGACAAGAGATGAATAACCGTACAAAAGCTTAAGGTTCGGAGTTCAGTATGGTTATAGTCTTATTAAAAAGAGCTTGGCCTAGCATCTGGGTGAGCAGTAAGGTCACACCCCGACTGATATTGACCACCACCGTCGCCGCTACAAGTTCTACAAAAGTTAACTTGGCTCGATAGAAAGTGAACAATGATTATGCAGTCGCTTCTAATAGGTAGTTTGTTTCACGGTCACTCGAGTCTATGATCGTTATTTTTTTTTTACTATATGATATCTGCCTCACAGCCGCGCCCCAAAGTGCGCACCATGGATCAAGCGTGTATGAACCGGCTTTGTTTTCTCAAAATGTAGTTCAGATATATAGCTTTCGGGTCCATTGATTCAGATAATCTCAGACTGCTGATGCATGACCGTATTGGGTTGAGATTCAGGATGTAGCTCCATCTGAAAAAACTCTGGCATGCGGAATTCTTCTTGTACACTTAATAATATTGCAGCCACCGTCACGGGGTCTTTATGAGCAATGCAGATCCCAAACAGCAACGAATAAACGAGAGAAAGTCTCAATTTTTTTCCAAATAGGACAGTACTGAACATATTCCAAAAGTAAAAAACTGAACCACGAAGAAAAAAGAGTATGCAGACCATCCGTGTTACAATTGAGGTCATCAAGAAGCAAACAATTGTTCAGCAAGATTTATTAATTATGAATGCAACAAAAATAAGACATCCAACCTCCGTTCCAAACTACCCTGCGGTGTGGGTTTAGTAAAAATCAAACTTTGTCAAGTTTGACCAAGTTATAGGGGAAAAAACAACATCCAACAATATGGATTTTATACTGCAAATGCTGATATTTTTCTAGTATATTTGGCCAAACTTTATAAAGTTTAACTTTGACTATACCCAAAATTACAGGGTAATCTAGAAAGGAGGGAATACTTGACTGTTTTTACAGTGCCTTCTCATATCATTTGGTAACTACTGCATTACTCTCATTTTAACCAAAGCTGAACCCAAAATGCCTTTAGATGCTTATTGATGGCCAGAGTGATGTTAATCCTTTCTGACTCCATTATTCCAAGCACCCGGCCCTCCGATGGCTGTACAACATAAATGTTAGGCTTGCATATTTGCTGGGAAACTATGACGGGGAATTTAACTCCAATAAGAATATCATGCATGAAACTGAAATGCTGTTAGGTTTACAAAATAATAAAACATCCTCGCAAATAAAATAACAATGAAACGTGACATTAGTTTGGTGAAGGAGACTGTCAGGGTATGGTTGTTGCCTATTTCTGAAGGTACATCCGTACTTGACACACTGTTATGCATCATGTAAAGTAAAACATTTTATACAAGATAATTACAAAAAACTACAACAATTGGGGAAAGTTATCAATGCTTCAATTAAAAACCACCACTCTTGATGCATTTTGCAGGGTCTTTGTCGACATTTTCCCAATTGTGGTGGGTTTTTGCAATTTACTCCTTGTATACAGGTTGAAAAACCAGATCTGATGTTCATAATAACAGCGGTTGTCTATCAAAACAGTGTAACCAACAGAAGGTAAGATGCGAAAGGACAATCACATTGAAAACGCAAGAAGAGAGCAAGTTCATACGGAAATACTAACACACATCAGAAACATTTATGATGATGTAGTACACATGCAAAGCAAGTTCGACTAACGTAGTTGGAACATAAAAAAATCTTTCACCTAGATATTTACAATTATAATTTCTTTAAATGTTTACATGATCTTTTATACCGTGAATACTGCTGATCTTTTATGCCTAAGTCAACATAGGCTGATCACCCAAGAGTTTCAAGTTAAGTTCAAATATTGTTCAAGAACTTCAGGTAATATGCACATCTGTAGAGCAAAGACATAAACATGTCTTCTATTAAACAAATAAGTAAGTACAACAAATAGCAATTCTCATGTATATAAAACAAAAATAGAGTTATAGGCAATAGGTACAATTAAGAAACTATAAGTATAGGAGTGATTAGAGGAGCACAAACGATTTGTCCATATCCAGCAGATTTACAATTATAAAATGCCAAGAATAAATATTTTAGATGGTTCAGATCAAAAGAATCCATTCTAACGCGTGCTTTCTGTAGTTGTATAGAAAAAAAACCGTACTTCAAGAAATAAGGTGTCCACCAACTGGGATTTTATCATATTATTAAGATACTTAAAAGCATACTGTAAAAAAAAAGAGAGGAGAAGATACTTGAAATCATACCTTGTTTTCGAAGTATTGGGCGTCAACCACACTGGAGGTAACCAGGTCAGCCAAAGCTCGGGAGACACGATATCCGTCACAATATTACTTTCCAAATGATAAATTCCCATATCACGGTTGGCTTGTGGTTCAAATAAATATTCGACAACGTGATCAGTATAATAAACACAATTGGACATCAACTGGGGATGATCACTCACTGGAAGGCATAGGGAAGCATTATGCCCAATAAACAGCACATGGTCACCTATTCCTGTCATCTTGATAAGTTTCTTATCATCGGGATCAACCTTATACACTATAATTTCAAAAGTACCCTGCGTGTTATAATTTAATGTTCTCGATCTTCTACTAATTAGGAGCTTATCACCCCATGGGGCTTGAACAATGTAGACTAGCATCTCAGACGGCATTAGCATCTGATATCCAATCCTTTTATGAATGATAGATGGACCATTTAAATAGAAGCTGTCAATTGTTCCCTCAGTATTAACAGCATAGAACCATCCGTCGTGATGAATGCAGTCAGTATAATCGTTCTCTGTTGTGATCCAATGCCATCTGTCTCCTCCAACTTTGGCAAATGAGAGTTGCCAGTATGGCTGATGGATTAGCATAACAGTACAATCCCCGGCAGAAGGATCAGCCGACAAGACAGCTTTGGCATACACCTTTTCACGATATTCATCCAAACGGAAAGTATAGGTTGGTTCTTCAGGATGTGGAAATAACAGATGGTAGTAAGACATCTCATATCCTTCAAGGACCCCATTGCTGCTCATAATGGGCTTGATATGCTCCATGGTAGTTACCGGTGGGAGTCTCATCTGCTCGCCAGTGATGGGGTTGAGCAGCACCAAATCAGATTTATCGTCGGCAGTGACAAGCCAGCCATGGGATGAGCCGATCAAATATCGCTCGGCCATTGGTGGGTCTGGCAGGGTAATCGTGTATGCTCTTTGCTCCGAGAGGATGTACATGCCGACAGCGCTTGGGCCGGCGGCCTCAGTGCAGTAGAGTAAACAGGTGGTCTGGCGGACGCGGCAGACCTTGGAGGACGCCTTGTGCCAATCCGTGCAGACAGCGGCAGCTCGGAGGTGGTCCGGGCACTCAAGCAAGTCGAGCACACTGCGCAGTATATCCGCCGGCAGCTCCGACCAATCTGGGATGGAGCTTCCATCGTGGAGAACTAACACCAAGGGCAGATGGACCAGCCGATCAATGGATTCAATCTGCGGCGCCGGGAGAGCAGCGCGAGGCGCCGCCGCCGGTGGGACTGAGCAGCGGAGGCCACACGGTTTGAGGGAGGCGGTTTTGCGAACCGAGCAGGGGAAGACGATGCGGAGGAGCTAGCGGCAGTGGGACACGACGCAGCGGCGGCGGGGTACGGTGGAGCGGCGGCGGGGCATGGGGACCTGGGTGTGGCGCGCCGCCATGGATGGGGATTGGGGAACAGAGAAGCTGCGGGGGAGGAGACGGGGTCTTTTCTTTTTTTCCTTAGATGAAGTGAAGGGCATTTACGGTATAGCAGAAAAATCTGACAGTCCGCCCTGTGATGACAAACGGGATGAACTTGACAATTGACGGTACTGCTATTTTGGCACTTTGGTTTTAACTAGTGGTATTTTGGCTCTTTCGGTTTCCACTAGTGATATTTTAGCTATTCTCTCGAGACGAAAAAATGACTAGTGTTAGGTTGACTGGCCGGCTCCATTTGTTTAAATCGGGATGAACAGCGATCGTACGATCATAATGGGCGCCCTAGCTGGGCCACCTTTGAGCAATTTTGTAAAACAAATTTCTAACCTTTAGTTACAATCAATAAAGTTGGATCGTCAGTCAATCGAGCCATTTATCCAATCTACGACGAATCTAGCTACAGTATGTGCACAGTGCACCTTATTTGCTTCTCTCGGGCAATTTGTCAGTTGTGTCGTCTCCGACCCTGTCATGATCGGTCAACATTCTTCTTAAAAGTTTGTACCGACCAACAGATGGATCTTTGGATCTGACAGAATTTTCACAACCTTATTGAATACTAGCAAACGTGCCCATGCGTTGCTACGGGGTGAAAAGTAAGTTTTGATTGCAAAACATTGACAAATATCAAATTTTACCCCCCACCCATATAATAATATGACCTCTTGCTATACATTGATGGTAGATGTGCTAACTTTCTCTTCCGTTGCCACATATGCAGGATGCTCCATCACAATTGAATCTTTGCATGGTGTGTTGCACCTAAGCTCTATTAAATCTTCTTATTTCTCTACCTGCATATTTGCATATTTCTGCTTTTCTAACATGAAGTTTTTTGTCTTCTATTCTGGCTCTAAAAATCTAGATGCATTTTTATTTTTTCTTGTTTTTATTCGTTGGTCATGTGTGCATACCAATCTCTATATATTTTCCTTCTTTGATCTTTGATATCCATGACTAAATATTGTACTCCCCAATTGCTTGGCTGCATGAGAGTTTCCTATACTGTATGAATATGTCATTGACAGAAAAATAAGAAACTTATTAGATTTTGTGCCGCACTCGGTCCGCCGAGATGCGCACATACAAGCTATCTAGCAATCATGCTGGTTGCTGGATCAGGTGGACATGCACGTATTGGCGCTTTGCTATTAGCCTATCTCATTACTTTTCTAGCTTGACGTACAGATCGAACTGGGACTGCACGTCCGTGTTATTTCCAACAACGCACTATAGAAGCTCCCTGTTGGTGCCGGCCTGCTGCATGACTCAGAAGCAGGTGGTGCGGCCGCGCACGCAGGCGAGCAGCACGCCTCCACCGCTGCACGACCCTAGCTGGTGAGGAGAAAGTAATTAACCCACTAATCGCGCCTGGCAATCCATCTAATTACTACAAACCCATGCCATGCACCCTGGGCCCTCTCGCGCGCCACACGCCGCCATTGATCTCGAAGGCGCCATCGATAGAAGTCGGTGGAGAAAACTGCAACTTATCGCCGAGGCCCTTGGCTAATATCTCGCGGCGATGCACATAATCGGTTCGTCAGCTATGCGGCGTCATGGTGTTCTCCAGGTATAAGTACCTCCGATCGGCCACCTTCGGCTGCTGCCCGAGAAACTTGAGGTTCCTGTCGAACTTGGTCTCCATAGGTCCGTGTCGATTAAATTTTCTCTCAGGTACCCGGCGCTCCACGGCGTCTCGACGTGCACGACGCCGGGCGGTGACTTTCTCGGCTTCTACACGCATATCACCCTTCTCGTGAACAACTCGACGATGGTCTTCCAGAACACGCCGTCGTCCTGATTGATCAGGTTCTCTTTCCGGAGTTGCTCGATGTGGTACTTGGCGGGCTCTCTCCCCTCGCGGTCGTACTTCCTACCATTGCTGAAAGGAGGCGGCTGCCCTTGTTCGTTCGTTCCTTGGCTATATGGGTGGGAGGAAGGATCCGTTTCAAACTACCGTGGTGGAAGGATCCGTTCACGATATGAAAGCATGCGGGAGCCAGGAATTCCACACCGATCAGGTCTTTTCGACGTACCAACGACGGACGAAAAACGTACCAAAAATTAGGAGGAAGAAACCTTCCTAATATTATATAGTAGAGATGTCTCTATGTATAGCTTGTTCAATCCAATGCGGCCAATCGGAACCCATCGCGCAAGGCTTGCACAGTATGGCGCATTTAGTTCGATCCTAGGCCGATGAACCATTTTTAGTTTTATTTTATGCGATTTATTTATTGGGCTGTGGGCTTGTTTGATGCGCAGGAAAAAAATGGTTAGCCGTTTTAGCTATTTTTGTTTTGTTTTTATTTTATTTTTATGTTTTTGTTATTTTAATTGTTGTTTTAAGTTTTCCTATTTATTGAGTTGTTAATTGGTGTGTTAAACTGACCAACACCCAACATGAAATTTTAATTAGAGGTTGATTTTGTAGATGATTATTGTATTGATTACTTATCTTGTCAGCTGTGTCAATGTTGTGATGCTCAATTTCCGCCGGCGTGACCCTTGTTTTCGTTTCCCTTGTTATTTGCAACAGATATGCCATGTGAGGTGAAAAGCAAGAATATTAAGGAGGAAACCTTGGATGGCATTAGTCTCGCTGATGAGGGGCCCATGATTGATGCATTCCCTTGGTAGCTTAGTTTTTGCTGGTTTAGGAGGCGGCTTCACGAGCAATCTTGTCTCCTCTCTACTTGTTAGTGCAGTCGTCTGATGTTTGCCGGCTCGTTGTGATATAGTTGTACAAGTAGTTGTTCAGTAAAAGTCAAAGACTGTCTGATTCTGTAAGAGGTGGTGAAATGCTTGTTTTGCCTGGAAAATGATTCATAGATTCACCCAGGAAGCTATTTGTGGAGTTCTGGTCTAGAATGGAAGGTATTAGAGCATCTCTACCGATGCTCCCAACAGCGCTCCCAATAGACACGAAAACGTCCCCCACCGGCGTTCCCAATAGCGGCAAAGTTGCCGGACGAGCCCAATAGAGTGTCCGGCAACCCGCTTCACTCCCTACGCTTCGGGAGGCAAGCGGGCGCGTTGTCAACTGCGGCAACGCGTGCCACGTCGGACCGGCCCACATGTCATCCGCTATAGCACGAGGGCGCGCGTCTGGAGCGATCCATTGGCAGAATTTTTTGTGGCTACAACACCCGTGTGTGTTGTGTGTGTGTGTCGTGTATGCACACACACCAGCAGCATACGGCGGCCACACCACTGGTGTATCCACAAAAGATGACAAGAGTGGATGAATTTGTGGCACCCCTATAACACAAATTACGACGTCCACTCTCCCACTTGGGGAGATGGTAGACCAACGCATTCACCAAGTGCGATGTGAGCCATTGATCTAGGCCACGACTCTTCTTGATCAATCCTCGACCCCGTCCAGGTAAGTATGTTGCAAGGGGGCACCAGGGGCTCCATAAATAGCTGCCCCCCTTGGCGATACCTCTTCCGTTGTCAAGGTGGTACTACACAAACAGCGCCATGGTGCAAAACTAAAGTGCAGCGGGTGGGCTTAATTCCATTAGGCCTTTAGAGCAACTCTAGCAGATACCGCATAAGGCCCTCGGCCTAGAAAACTCCGGCGGATTTAGGAACCGGGGCCTTTTTTGGACCGATCAGTTACCGTAGGCCGGCCTGGAAAATTTTATCCGGGTCACCGAATAAGCGGCAGCTCACTCACTATTTAACCGGGGCGGAGGGGTCGATACGGTACCAAAACCCAAGCCCTCCGCCGCACTCACCCTAGCGCCGCCGCAACCCTCCCCAACCTTCGGCCAGCAATCCACGCCACTCCGGCGCTCCTCTCCCCCCACCACCAGCAGATCCATGGCCGGCTCCACGTTGCGCAACTCCGGCGCGCTCGGAGGAGGCGGAGGAGGCCGCGAGCCGCCTGAAGGCGAGGCGGCGAGGAAGGCCGCGTGAGAGGCAGTTGAGCGCCGCTCCTATGCCGCAGGCAAGCGCGGCGGGTACAAGGCCCGCCGCTGGGTGGGGCTCATGACGGAGCGCTCGCAAGATGCTGCGGCGGACAGTTCCAGCGGTGGCTGGGGGAGGAAGAAGCCAGAGGTGGCCGACGACTTCGAGGACGACTACCGCCTTCCAGGGCTGCCGCCCATTCCGGCGGGCAGGTGCCGCGTCACCCGAGGCGGCCGCACCGGCACCTGCAACCTCGACGTCCTCGTCGACGACGTGGCGCCGGCGTGGAAGCGGGCGGAGGACGCCGACGCTGAGGTGGCCGCCACGGAGGCGGCGTTTCAGGCAAGCAAGCTGCCGATGCTCGCCTGATTGCGGCGGTGGACGCGCAGGAGGTCGCGTCGGCCGTCCTCCGCATCGTCGAGCAAGAGGAGCTCTACGTCGACCCGTAGGTCGACGCCGACGCCGGGGGAAGACCTGCCGCGCATCACCATCGCCGCCGCCGCGCCGTAGATCTAGGGTTTCATTTAGTTTAATTTCTGTCGTAGTTTAGTTTAAATTAATGTTCTGGCCTAGTTTAATTTCAGTTCTACTGCATTTTGGATCATGTTCATCTGTACAAATTCACGCACGAACTCGTTTGTGCTCGTCAGTTTAAATATCTGGCTCCATTTTCCTGTTTCTGTTCTGGCGGAGACGAACTCGTACCGGATAATCATTATCCGGGGAACCGGATAAGAGTTATCCGGTACCGAGTTTCCCGGTATCTGCTAGAGTTGCTCTTATATTGATGTTGGGTTCAACGTTTTGGCCCACACCTCACAACAGAGACAATCTGGTGGCAGGTGGCACCACCACTAGGGTAAGTACTAGCTGTTATGGCCGAAACTAGAGGCCATTGGTTCCTAAGTAGTCGTCAAAATTCTTACTTCCAATTTTGATTAGTTGTTAACTGATTGGTGAAATAGTTTATCTGATTAGTTTAGATGATGCCACTATGATAATAAACAATGAACAATTGAATTTTGTATTGAATAGCTTGTGAACCTTCATGTTTTGGAATCGGCGAACATGGTTCGTAGGCCTACGACCTTTTTTTCTTTTCTGCCAGAAAACTTGAATTTTGTAGGAAAAATCAATATTCAATAATATGGGTTTTATAATGTAAATGCTGATATTTTTCTAATATATTTGATCAAACTTTATAAAAATTTAACTGCTTTGACTAAACCCAAATACAGGGTAATTAAGAAAGGAGGGAGTACTTGACTGTTTTTGACTGTGCCTTCTCATAGCATTTGATAACTAGTGCATCATCGGAAATTCATATCGGGTCATGGGTGCAGATGCACCCACTGCTCAAAAAATAATTTTTTAAATGTTAAAAAGTTCAAAATAAAAATTTCGGATATACTTCAAGATATTTATTTTAGAAGAAAAAGTTTCGTGAACAAAAGACATTTTTTGTGACATGTGCAAAAAAGATAAATCCAGACGCTCCAAAATGACTTTGTACGATATATTTTTTATCTTTTTTGCACAGCTCATAAAAAATGTCTTTTCTTCGCGAATTTTTTTGGTGCTTACACAAAATGTCCTTATGTATATCTGAATATATTTTTTGAATTTTTTGATATTTTGAAAAGTTGTTAAAAATGCTTTACACAACGGGTGCATCTACACCCGTGACCCGAAACGCCGTGTCCGTGCATTACACTCTCTATTTAACCAAAGGCTAAACTCAAGATGCCTTTAGATGTTTTTTTACGGTAAAAGACAGGAGCTCTCCGTCATATTAGAAGAGTGAAAACACAAGTTACATTGTTACAGAGAGGAACTCAAAAGCCTACAGCATGAACTAGTCCTTTCTCGCAACGAAAAACAGATTAAACTCATCTCTCGCAGCTATGGCTGACTTGCCCGCCTATTGCGCTCTTTCCATATGTTCCAGATAACATACACCGCAATAGTAGCCCAAAACCTGGTCTCTTTTACCCTATTAAACTTGTGAATCTTCGACCACCATTCAGACAGTGTAATAGCCGAAGATCCAATCTCAGCAACCTGCCTGTAGTATGGCGAGAATTCAGCCCAGAACTCCTTCGCACAAGGACAGAGCAGGGACATATGCACAACAGATTCAGTCTCCTGATCACAAAAAAAAATACAATTGTTCTGGTCTGTCAGGCCACTCTTCTCAAGCCTGCCTTTGGTCCAGATTCTTCCTTGCAATAGCAACCAGCAATGGAATTTAACTTTTGCTCCACTTGGATCTTCCAAACCTGATTTAGACGCTTATTGATGGCCAGAGTGATGTTAATCCTTTTTTACTCCATTATTCCAAGCACCTGGCGCTGCGATGGCTGTACAACATAACTTTGTTAGGCATATTTGCTGGGAAACTATGGCGGGAAAGTTAACTCCAATAAGCAAGTATATCATGCATGAAACTGAAATGCTATTAGCTTTACAAAAAAGTTACAAATAATAAAAAATCGTCACAGGTAAAATAACAATAATAATGAAACGAGACACTAGTTCAGTGAAGGAGACTGTCAGGCTATGGTTGCTGCGTATTTCTGGAAGGTACATCCGTACATGACACAATGTCACGCATCATGTAAAGTAAAACAGTTGTATACAGATTGAAAAATCAGATCTGGTGGACTTAATAACATCGGTCGTCTATCAACACAATCTAACCAACAGAAGGTTATAGGTAAAGAGGGATAATGACACTGAAAATGCATTAAAAAATACTAACACACAGCAGTAAAATTTATGATGACCTAGTGCACATGCAAAGCCAGTTCGACTAACGTAGTTGGAACATTAAAAAAAATCTGTCATCTACATATTTACAAGTGTAATTTCTTAAAATGTTAACATGATCTTTTATACCGTGAATACTGCTGATCTTTTATACCTAAGCCAGCATATGATCTGTAGACCAAAGACATAAGGTGGGCACCAACTGGGATTTTATTAGATTCAAATACTTGAAAGCATACTGTAAAAGAGAAGAAGACACTTGAAAGTATACCTTGTTTTCGAGGTATTGAGCGTCAACCACACCGGAGGTAACCAGGTCATCCAAAGCTCAGGAGACACTATATTCGTCACAATATTACTTTGCAAATGATAAATTCCCATATCACGGCTATTGGCTCGCGCTTCAAATAGCGATTCGACAACATGATCAGTATAATAAACACAATTGGACATCAACCGGGGATGATGACTCACTGGAAGGCAGATGGAAGCATTATGCCCAATAAACAGCACATGGTCGCCTATTCCTGTTATCTTGATAAGTTTCTTATAGTCGGGATCAACCTTATACACTATAATTTCAAAAGTAACCTCCGTGTTATGATTTAATGGTCTCGATCTCCTACTAAGTAGGAGCTTAGTATCCAATCTCAGACGATGTAGACTACCATCTCAGACGGCATTAGCATCTTATATCCAATCCTTTTATGAATGATAGATGGACCATTTAAATAGAAGCTGTCAATTGTTCCCTCAGTATTAACAGCATAGAACCATCCGTCGTGATGAATGCAGTCAGTATAACCGTTCTCTGTTGTGATCCAATGCCAACTTTCCCCTCCTACTTTGGCAAATGAGAGCTGCCAGTATGGCTGATGGATTAACATAACAGTGCAATCCCCAGCAGACGGATCAGACGACAAGACAGCTTTGGCATACACCGTTTCACGATATTCATCCAAACGGTAAGTATAGGTTGGTTCTTGAGGATGTTGATGTACCCGATGGTAGTAAGACATCTCATATCCTTCAAGGACCCCATTGCCGCTCAGAACGGGCTTGATATGCTCCATGGTAGTTACCGGTGGGAGTCTCATCTGCTCGCCGGTGATGGGGTTGAGCAGCACCAAATCAGACTTTTCGTCCGCAGTGACAAGCCAGCCATGGGATGAGCCAATCAGAAACCGCCCGGCCATTGGTGGGTCTGGCAGAGTAATCGTGTATGCTCTTTGCTCCGAGAGGCTGTACATGCCGACAGCGCTTGGGCCGGCGGCCTCAGTGCAATAGAGTAAACAGGGTGTCTGGCTGATGCGACAGACCTTGGAGGACGCCTTGTGCCACGCTGCGCAGACAGCGGCAACTCGGAGGTGGTCCGGGATCTCAAGCAACTCGAATATGCTGCGCAGTATATCCGCCGGCAGCTCCGACCAATCTGGAGCTGGAGCTTCCATCGTGGAGAACTAACACCAAGGGCAGATGGACCAGCCGATCAAATGGATTGAAACCCGCCGCCGTGCCTTGTTTCGCCTCGCGGATACTGTCGCGCAGCCTCGCGCATCAGCTACGTCCCGCCGCGCATCAGTTCCATGCGCCTCCGCTCTTTTCTCTTGCGTGGAGGAATCACGAGTAATGGGAGAGGAAAAGGTATTTTTTTGCCAAATCTGGCCGTTATCACGAAATAATGACGGATCTGGCCGTTCCTGGAAACTATTTCCAAATCTGGCCCCTCGGGATCGGCGCCACGTTATGTGGAGCCGAAGTTGTTCATGTCGGCGCCAATCTAACCTGGAGCCGAAGTTGTTCATGTAGGTCGGCTCCACGTACGTTGCCACGTCGGATTTTGATTGGCGCCGACATGAACAACTTCGGCTCCACGTAACGTGGCGCCGATCCGAGGGTCAGATTTGGAAATAGTTTCCTGGAAAGGCCAGATCCGTCATTAGTTCGTGATAACGGCCTAATTTGGCAAAAAATACGAGGAAAAGAGGACTAGGGTTGAGAATAGGACCGTCCGATGGACGTCTGAGATTGTAGCAGCGTCTTAGACGGCGGAAAGTGTCAATTTCAAATACTTTATGTTATCAGCTACACAAATGACAAAATCTTATACAATTTAGAGATTAGAAACTATGCACATACTCAGATCCAACTTTTTGTACGTTTTGTGGGAAAACCATTGGCTACACCGGATCTTTCTTCAGAGATTATGAAAATCATAGATATGATTGTTTCTCTAATAGCAGGAGCACTCGATCTCGAGAGCCAAAATTCTCCACGCCCTAGATGGCCATGTTTGAGCACTTTCTTTCTACAAATTCCTAACCTTTATTAATTAATAAATAATGGTCACATCTTCTACCCATTGTGGATACATAAATAACTGCGTATCGTCGAGCCAAACATTTTTCCCATCTACTATGGATCTAACAATGGTATGTGTCGCCTTATTTGCTTCTCTCGATTAATGTGTTGATCGTGTCGACTCAAACCCTGTCATGATCAGTCGACATTACTCTAAAAAAAGGTTGTACCTACCGACCACTCGATGGTTCCTACATATATGTTTTGCTAAATAGGTGTCTTCGAAATATTGCGACTTTCTTGCTTATTTTTTACCCTCCTGAAGAAAAATGTTGCGACGTTGTGCAAACTCATTAGCTACTGACATAATATGAACTCTGTAGCCTAATTTGTATCAAGCTGGTACCTTTCAACTTTTTTGAGTTTTCCCCACAGTGTTTCCCGCATTAATGAAATTGCCTTCAAATGCTCGGCTTTCATATCATCAGGCATCCCACTAGTGTCATGTGTGAGGAGCTTAGTGTATTGCTCTAGCATTTTGGCTTTTGTCTTCGCCTCCTTGTTCTCCTTTGCTGCTTCCAGGGCGAGCCGTGATGCCTCCACTTTATCCTGTGAAATACGCTTCTGCACCTCTAGCACTGCGGCACGATTTCTGCTAGCTTCTTCCTGAGCTTCAAGATACTTGTTGAGCTCTTCAATATCCTTAGACACCAGCTTATTCTTGACTTTGCCATCCCTTTCGGCCTTAGCCTTTTTGCACCCCATAGGTGGACGTGGAATGTCATCAATTCCTATAGCAGACGACTTAACACCCACATCTCCCAGATCAGCTACATCACGTTTCTTTGATCCATTCATTTCTGCATTGTACGCATGCCATTTTGGAAATTTTTTGCATGCCTTCCAAGTATCCATATGCAGAAACGGCCCATGGTCCTTCTCATACTTCTTTTTTACTTTCTCCATCAAATCAACATCATTCTGTCCACTAGAGTATACTAGACTTATCTCTATATGAACAGCATGGAAATCATTTACGATTTTGTTTACTCGATGAAAACGGCTCATGAGTTGCTTCATTTGTCTTTTACGGTTTATGTCGGGGGTGTTGCTATTGTACTCAGCAGTCACAGCACCCCAATAATGGTCATTCTTCTTGTAGTTTCCACTGATAGCATCATTTGAGTTATTCAGCCAAGCACCCATCTACATTGCAAAATGAAACCTTTGTTAAGCATTCACATATGCACACATTCAACCATATGGATTAAGGGATGAGACATTTAAAAACTTACCAATCTGTTATCCTCCTCTGTTGTCCAAGACATTCGTTTTTTATTGCCACATTCTCCACCATCACCATTTTCAAGATTTATACTCCTAGAACGTTTATTCGATGCTCCATTTTGCCTCTTTTTGGCAACGGACGGCTGTGGTGCTGATAATGGAGTGTTGTTTGTAGAACTACCAACAAATTGGTAATTCTGTGGCAAGTCTGGATGGTTAGGAATTTGTTGCGGATAAGGAAAACCTGCTGGATTTTGTAGAAAATTTACAAAACCTCCGGGTGGGTGAACATCATTAACCCTACACAAGAATAAACATTCATCTGTTAAAATAACACATGACAGAGCTATGAGAAGAATGTCATCTAATTGAACATAAACAATTACTCTTTCACGTCACTGGTGCTAGCTAGCAAAATACTGAAAGCCTAATGAAACTTGATTGCTAAGCTCGTGCACTACAAGCTAGCACATGCATGCATGATTAGATTCCATGCACAAGCACGTGGTTACCAGAAGATAGATAGCAACTGTACAAAAGGCTTAATTAACTGTACATAAACTAAACATCTTAAGCAAATGTGAAACTATGCGTAATCTACCTGTACAGAAACTAAGAATCATTCGGCTTACTCACTCTAAAACGAATCTAATATTCTCTGAGCATATTGCCCAACAATCCATCCCATCTACCATCTCCAGTATACTTAGATCAAGGATAGAATAACGTTTACAAAGGCAAGACTGCAGACCGCATCGTATTCACCAAATCAACCAGGATAATCAAGATGAAGAGGAGGGCGAGGCTTACCAATCTGTTGCAGACGAAAGATTGGGGCTACTAGCGGCAGCCCCTTCCCACAAAAGGTGCGACGCAGAGGTGTCAGATCTGGCATATTCCGGAGGTGGGGGAGCATACAGTGGCATTGGGGATTGAGAAACATGGCCGCGCATGTGCAGAGATGGAGACGCTTCATTCGCCGGCCGACGAGACATGCCTCAAGCAGTGGTGGCGGGGATGGATTTCTTCGTAGTGATTGTAGTGGCGGCGATAGGGTTTGGTTCCCCTTTGACTCATCGTGCATATATAGCATCGAGAGAGGAGGGTCGTCCAGCGCGGGGGATGAAGAATTTGGCGCGCCAGCAAAAGAAATTTCGCGCCAATTAGCGAAAATTAGCGCTCGGAGCATGGGATTGGGAAAACGCGTTGACAAGGGAGAAGAAGTTGTACAACGCAGAAACATGCCTTCCCGTCCTTCGCAAGAGACGATCCCTTACGGAAGGGAAGGCTCGAGCCTTTCATCGCTTTCTCTCCTCTCCACGTCAGTCGGCATCCTACGTGGCACGGTTAAGAGAAGGCTGACATAAGAGCATTGTACATGCCCTTACAAAACTATAGTAACAAAAATTTCGAGTGAAGGGGTATGCTGAAATGATCGCATTGCTTAGAGATCAGGACTAGGTCAGATCGGACGGTCCAGGAGGCGGCCGATGCAGAGCACGCCCCTTGTGCCTAGTAGTGCCACTGTCCCATCTCCCATGGCGACGAAGGCGATGCAGACCCCTCACAAGACACAACGCCCTCTGCCACCGTACTACTGGCCACGGCGCGCACACCTCCCGGCGACGGCGGCGTCGATGCCAGAGAGGGGGAAATTGAAATGAATCTTCCGTCCCCACGGGGGAAGCTGACGCAGTGTGCGAACGGGAAATAATAGGGGAGTCTCTCGCCGCATCCGGAGGCGGCGCGGAAGGTTTTGCGAACGGAGAGGGTCGCGGAAGCTTTCTACATCCTCAACAGCACGACACAATGGCCGATCGGTAATTGTACTTCACAAATTTCGTCATCTGGTGTGCGAAATCGGGTATTCCTCTCTGTTTGTAGTATAGCTGTGATGGTCTATCCCGACTATAGTTCTACGTGGGTTAAGCTTCGGTTCAGATTGGCCGGTAGTGATGTTTACTGAGTCGAAGCCCTTCTCGTCCTTCCGAATGCGTTGGCGCCGTGGCCGTGCTAGCCACCATTCCTGCATGATATAACCCTTGCCGGGAGCTGCTGCCATTCATTCGCTCCTCATGGGAGGTTCAGCAGTCCTGAAATCTATAAGCCCTACCAATCAACAACAAGAAACATTATTGTCTAAGGCATTCCCCATAAGTCTGGTAACAAACACCTTGCAGGTTGCCCCAGACCATGTGATCAGATACAAGCCATTCATTTGGGATTTATCCATGTTTTTTATAGAGTTCATCGATGCTGTTCTCACATTGAGTTTAACCAAGAGTCCAAGACATAAGAACGAGCAAACACATAAAGAACAAATGCGCAACAGGTTACACCATACAGGCAGTAGCATATTTCACTTGATCCAGCAAGTAGCAACTACCTACTCACAGATCTACAGACTACCAGTAAGTAACTAAGCACACAATCTGTCACACCACTCTGTCTTTCTGATACAGTTTACTGAACCGAAGTGATCACTCTTTCATCAGGCACGAGATGCAGTACAAAGCACACCATTTATCTGCATATACAACAGCACAAGACAGAATAATGTAGTAAACAAGCAGGCTTTCACCCTTTATTACACCAAAAGCAAGAGATAAAAATAACATTTTGCAATAGCATGATCCTCAGTCAGGAAGGGCCATGACTTGCCTCTATTCATAACAATAATCAAGCCGTATTGGAAGACATCATTAGTTCTGGCTTTCGAGCTCATGCCACCTTCAAAACGTGTTTCTTTGAATGCCCAGCAAGCTGGTTCTTGAGCTGCTCCTTCCATTTGTCTTCCTTGATCTTTTGTTCCTCTAGCAATGCACCAAATTGTTCTGAACTAATCTTAGGATCACTATGAGCTGTGTGGCTAGGATCCAGTGTAAATTGAACGTTGGGCCAGACTTCCTTTATGTTTTTCAGGCTTTCTAGTCCAGGAAAGGTAATTTCATTACTTGTCCAGCCGTTGACCCGCAGCTGCTCTAGTTTGGGCGTTGCTCCTTCTTCAAACTCAACTGATTTGATATCCAGCAAGACTTCAACCTCGAGTGCTTTGAGGCTTTCGAAACCCCTGCTTTTGAAATGGAGTTCCTCAACCTCAAATGAGTTCTTCCACAGTCGCAGGATGGATAGGCTTGGTAAACCACGAAGGACTTCCATAGCAGCGTCATGCTCCAATATCCTGGTGTTCCGTAGCTTCAGCTTCATAAGATTCTGAAGACTCTGGATCCATTCCGGAAATTTAACCAGATTTCCATACAGCTTGAGGCTCTTCAAGTTTTCCAGAAGTGAAGACTTGCCATCCAGACAGCCAGACAAACCATGTTCTCCTTCTGACCGCATTGACAGAGACTCCAGGAAGCCGAGACCAGCAATTACTGAACATAAATCTTGACTGTTTCTCTTGTTGATGCCAGTCACTGCTAATTTACGCAGTTGGGTGAGACTTTTTATGTCTTGCATAATGGACGCCTTCCTTCCGATGTTTATAACACCCAGAGTATGCAGGGCTTTCAGTTTCTTCATCCCTTTTGGCACTAGAACACCATGTAAGTCCAGGCCCATCACATAAATAGGTATCAGAGAACAGCAAAAGAGAGTGCATAGGTCATGGAAGTTCATGGCATCTGTAAGGTTGAGAGACTCAGGTGCACATGCACAACACTTGGCACAAAGCATCACCGACCAGAGAGTTAGAAGGAACAAATTGTTCTTTGTCTTCCTCATTAGCTTTGGTAGGAAGTTTTCAAGTTCTTCATATGAGACGTTCTCATCCCACGATTTGCAACCAGCACGGAGATAGTTTAGCTTGTGAAGTTTGATGATGCTCTTTGGCAACTTAACTATTGACGTGCCTCTAACATCTAGTGTCTCGAGCTGCCTCAGGTTACCCATTGAATCTGGCAGGCATGTAATGTCATCACTTCCCCTCAGAGAAAGGTATTTTAGGTGAAGGAGCTTTCCGATGTGCTGAAGGTGATGATCTACTAAACCTGTGGTGTCTTCCAAGTCCAGCACCCGCAGCAACCTCATCTTATCAGAAATGAAGAAAGGCATCCAATCTCCAAAAACCGTTACTGATCTTACACGGGATATGTCCACTATTCTCTCGAACTCACTCTGATCTCCATCCCAATTGCTTATAGCAAGGTGACGTACTGTATGCTTGCTGTTCAAGCTGCAGCCTTCTTCCAGTCTCAAAACAAGATTTTCCTCCTTTGACTTCAAGATGCCAATTTCACGGATGAGATCATGGACTTTGCAGAAATCCATTTCTTTTCTACTATAACTTGATTGTTGATATGGTAGAAGCATACTCCTGCTTATGAGTTCCTTGAAATAGCTCTCAGCCATATCCTCCGCAGATTTGCTGTGCACTGCACTTGAGTAACCCTCTGCAATCCACCGTCGCACCAAACGTCTGCAGCTGACCTCATAGTCTTCAGGAAAGATGGGAAGATACAAGAAACATGACTTGAGATGATAGGGTAAACCATCATAGCTTTTATTGAGGACAGTCATTATGGGCCCAAGCTTTGGATTCACCTCTAACTCAGCACTAATATGCTCATTCAATCTCCTCCACTCTAAAACTGTTATTTCTTGGTTTGCCAAGAAGCCACCTATGGTAACTATTGCGAGGGGAAGTCCACTGCACTTCTTTAGGATCAGGTTTGCTTGTTCAACTAACTCTGGATATTGCTCATCCAGATTTGTAATCTTGCCAAATACCTGAAATTTGTAACGGTTTTAGTATTTTTAGTACACCAAACATTAAATTAGGTACAGAATAGTCCATCTAATTTAGTTCTTAGAGTGGCTATGATGCGAAGAGCGGGCCTGGCTTAGTTGTAGTCTCTCCACTTGTCGCCTGGAGGTCCTGGGTTCGAACCAGCCTCCTTGCAGAATTGTGTGCAAAGGTAAGGTTGTCTAGAAATTCCCTTCCCCAGACCCCACCTTGTGTGGGAATTTTCAGCACTGGGTACGACCTATAGTGGCTACTGTGAAATGCAAATTTTCTGGTCTTAAAGGTGCACATTTTGCTATATTGGTTGGGTCGTTGGACGTGAGAATGTACTAAAATTTCATTTTGAAAATTTCAGTTAATTGCGCCGCTGGTCCTATGGATACATATGCAAGCAATTTCCTTAACTCTAATGCATATTTTTTGGAACTCCGACCACAGTTGTTTGTTTTACTATTAGAGAGAAAACACGCAGAAGTTGGAAAAACATTAAAATAAGCTAGAAGTGATATACTATTCTAAAAGTGTATCCCATGTCCGCAGTTTGCGTTCTTTCTCGGAAGCGGAGATCTATATGCCTTAATAAAAGTCGTAAATCAAGGAATATTTATGAGGAAGTATCTACATACCCAATTCAAGTAAGGGAACATGACTACATGAGGCAAGGTGGTGGTGAGCTTATAAATACACTGCCATACCCAACTTAATTTTCCATTTGGCAGCAATTCCTCTGATATATAACAGCGAATATACTCTATGCTTATAAAATTTTCATGGATTTGTTTTTGAGGATATTCACTATTTGTAGATCAATCTCTAAAGAAGCTAGAATTAATCCCAGCCAGTTCTTACTGCTATCGCCTCCCAGCCTTAGCATGCTACCACTCCAATGAGGCCCATTAGTGAACTATGGCTTCCACCACTGATCCGCCTCCACCTTAACCTAGTCCATGGTAGCCTCACCCCAATCAGCCACCACCCTGACCTAATCTATGGCAGCCTTCCTCCAATCAACTGCATCTAATCTGACTTCCAAGCTCTGATGGCAAGCACCAACATGCAACACGCCCAAGTAGCAGTGCGACTGGTCCACATGTGTCACTGTGGCATGTTAGTCACACATTTGTTAATCTATTGATCGACAGTAGGATATAATATCGCTTGGGCCAAAGACAGTAACTCTGAACATTAATCCTGTTGGGTGAAGTGAGGACAGAAGTCCGAACAAATGTGTAGGCCGTCCCACTTTTTTTCCCGAGCATGCACCCAAATGTGTGTCGTTCTGTATTAGAAGAAGAAAAGGCTAAGCCGGACTTTAACCGAATCCTGAACCCAAGGATGTAACACCATCCCCATCCACCAGCTCATCAACAAAAGCTAATGCAGGGCGGGGGGAACGGCGGTGGAGGCGACAACAGAGGCACGGGGAACTACTTCAACAACTTCGCCGCCAGGCCCCCGCAGAGGCAGTTCCAAGGTAACTACCAGAATAATCAGAATAGAGGCAGTTCCAGAATCAGAATCCCAACTATCAGGGCCAGAATCAGAATTTCAACCCCAACAACCAGTACAGAGGGCCGAATCAGAACACCAACTACCAGTATCAGCAAAGGTACAACCCTAGTTACCCGAGGAATTTCCCCCCGCAGAACAACAACAACAATCCACAGCGCTCTGTTTCTGCTGGTTCTACCACTGTCCAAGTAGGTGGACAGAACAAAACTTATGCGCCGAAAGCTTCATCGAGTGCTGGGGCAGTAGATAAGACAAAGCAGAAAGAAGCTGCAGGTGGTACAAGCTCAGAGGGAGGGGCCTCGAAATTGCAGTGTTTCAAGTGCTACAACCATGGAGTTCATGTGACAAAGGATTGCGATGCAGATGTTCTGTGTGTTAATTGTGATAAGACTTCACACATCTCTGGCAAGTGTGCTTGGTTACATCAGCGGAAGCCCATTGCGTCCTTTGTTGGCTTCGGAGGAGAAGGACTTGGCTGCTTTGTGGCTGAACATGCCAAGGATTCGACATCAGGAGCAAAAGGCACAGCTATGGCTTTGATCAGAATAAAGGAAGGATCGATGGGAGAGGTATCTGCGGAAAATCTGGAGCTGGGTCTTGCAAGTACATATCCTTGGAGATGGACTTGGAAGGCAAAAAATGTGGCCGCTGGAGCTTTCCTAGTTGGCTTCCCATCTGTGGCAAAGATCAATGAAGCTTCAATTTATGACTGGGTTCCTTTGAAGAAGGTGGATATGATGGTGAATATCAAGCTCTGGACAGATGAGTCGCTGGCAGCAGGAAAACTTACAACAGTCTGGGTCAAAGCAACAGGGGTCCCAAAGATACTGAAAAACTTCCATGGTTTGTGTGAGGTTGGCTCTACATTGGGGCTACACCTAGAGGCTGATATGCATCTCCTGAAAAATACAGGACAAGTGAGGCTTAAGGTTGGAGTGGTGGATCACCTAAAAATCCCTAAATGGACTCGGCTAGCCACATCTAAGCTGTATTACTACAGGATTTACTTTCAGCTCGAAGAGATAGTTGAAATGGGATGGGATAGAGCAGAGGAGGAGTTCCTGCAGGATTTCGAAGATGTTATGGACAGTCAGCCAGAAAAACCTGATGACAGAGACCCGAAAAGGCAGAAGAGCAGTGAAAATGCAGCTCCCTCGCCATCTGGGCAGTTGATCATCAACGAGAAGCAAGTAACTGCAAGCACCAGGACAAGGATTGCCTTGGAAGAAAGAGAACAGAATTTGCGAGAACAAGATGAAGAGGATGTCAGAATTAACAATGCAAAAACTGGAAAGGTGCTCCTGACACAGTTGAATGATGAAAACAATGAAGAAATAGAGGTGGAACAGATAGGGGAGACCCCTGAAGAGGAAGCAAATGGGTCTGAGAACGAGAGAGTGAGATTATCAGATGAAGATATGGATGAAGATGTTGAAGCATCGCAATCACAGACCTTCAGTGAACAGATCAAGGCAATTAATGAGAGAGGAAAGAAGACGGTGGACAGTTCACAGGAAGAAGCTGGTACAAGATGCAGTGGAAGGCTAGCCACAAAAAACCCTGAGGACAAGCCGGTGATGGACCTCGCCAAGAACATCAAGGCAAAAAGCATGGACAAGGGAGAAGGTAACAGTTCAGACATTCCCACATTTTAAATTCAGATGACCATACACTTTTAGACATTGCTAGACTTATAGGTGTGGATCTTGGGACTTCTGTGGAAATGGTTGAGCATAATTTAAATTTGATTAGATTGCAAGAGCAAGCTAGAGTTTCTATGTTTGGAGAAAGAACAAAAGCTACAGATAACAATGCAGAACCTGATGATACACATCTAAATCCTAGTGATGTAGATGTTATACTACAGGATCTCATTGCCATGAATAGAGAGGGAATGGAAGATGAGATGGAACAATGTAATTTCTTGGGAGGACAAATGATCAGTCCTAGCAGGGATTTGACAAATAAACGCTCAATTGAGGTTTATGATGTTAAATCGCCAGTAAGGACGGTGGTTAGGAAACGTGGAAAAAGAAAGAAGAAAAAATGTTAAACGGTTTTATTTGGAACTCGAGAGGGGTAGGAGATAAAGGTAAACGAGATTACATTAAAGAATCAGCTAGTAAATATAAACTTGACTTCATCGGTATCCAAGAGACAATGAGACAGGATTTCTCCGAATCAACCTTGTTGTCTATAGGTGGAGAAATACCTTTTGATTGGTCTTGGACGCCTTCCAGAGGTCGTTCGGGTGGTATTTTACTAGGAGTCAACACTGATACTATTGAAATTTTAGAAAAAGAATTTGGAGAATATTTTATCCGTTTTCTAGTTTGTAGCAAGATTGAAAATCTGACCTGGAATCTTGTGATCGTTTATGGTGATGCACAACCTACTGGGAAAGCCAAATTTCTAGTAGAGTTGGTCCACATCATTAAAAAATCACAGATACCTATTTGTATAGCAGGAGATTTTAATCTCACCAGACGAGCTAGTGATAGAAACAAACCGGGAGGTTTTAACAGATGGAGTGTGCTGTTTAACTCTATTATTGCCCAAGGTGAATTAATGGAGATCCAACTTAGTGGGAGACAGTACACCTGGTCCAACAATCAAGAGGACCCTACCTTTGCTTTGTTGGATAGGGTGCTGGTCTCTCCATCCTGGGAGGAGTTCTTTCCTTTAGTAACAGTAACAGCCTTGACTAGAGAACTCTCTGATCATGTTCCTCTGTTGATTTCAACAGGGGAAGGTATAAAAATTCAGAGAAGTTTTAAGTTTGAGAACTGTTGGTTTCTTAGGGAAGACTTGGAAAACATTGTAACTAGAGTTTGGAATCAAGAAGTTAGAGGCTGTTCTAGTATGGATAAATGGCAAAATAGATTTGGGAATGTTAGAAAAGTACTGAAAGGCTGGAATATTAATTACGAAAGTGCTAACAAAAAAGCCAGAAAGAAGCTTACGGCTGATATTGATGAATTGGATAAAAAAAGTGAGATAAATGGACTGTCGTTAGGTGATTGGACTCGCCTACAACAGTACCGAACTGATCTCAACAAAATTTTAAAAGAAGAAGAAGTGAAATGGTTACAGAGATCGAGAGAAAAAGAATTACTTGAGGGAGATAGTAATACCAAATACTATCACTCCAAAGCAAATGGGAGAAGGAGGAGAAACAGAATAGTTAACCTACATCAAGATGAAGGTGTGATTGAAGGCCAAGAGAATTTAAAAAAGTATATTACATGCTTTTATAAGAAACTCTTTGGCCGTCCTGATCATACTCGAATTCATCTAAATACTGAAGGGGTTGACAGAATTGAAAACGAAGAAGGTGAAACTTTAATTAAAAGATTCAGCTTGGAAGAACTCAAAACTGCAGTTTTTGGTATGGAGAAGAACAAAGCGGCTGGACCAGATGGATTTAATGCAGACTTTTACCAGAAATTTTGGAACATAGTTCACAAAGAACTATTTTCCTTGGTAAATGATTTCTTTGATAATAAAATAAACATTGACAGGATAAACTATGGCATGATCACCTTGGTACCAAAAGGGGTAGGCGCGGACAGGATTCAAAAGTACAGACCCATCTGTCTTTTAAATGTTGTCTTCAAAATTATAACAAAAATGATTGTCAACAGATTAACCTCAGTAGTGCCAAAAGTGATTAAAATCACTCAGACAACTTTTATTAAGAACAGATACATAATGGAAGGTGTGGCGATTTTACATGAGGTCTTGAATGACTTACATGTTAGAAAAGCCCCAGGAGTCCTTTTCAAAATAGACTTCGAGAAGGCCTTTGATAAGATCAAGTGGCCTTTCTTGCTACAAGTTCTTGAGATGAAAGGATTCCCAAGTAAATTTAATGATATGATCATGAAAATAGTCTCGGGAGGGAAAGTTGGAGTTAAAGTAAATGGGGAGGAAGGTAGTTATTTTAACACACACCAGGGGTTGAGGCAAGGTGACCCCCTCTCTCCCATTCTCTTTGACCTTGCAGCAGATGTTTTAGCAATTTTGTTAGACAGAGCAACAACTAATAATGTGGTCACTGGTTTGTCCTGCCACCTGGTAAATAAAGGCGTGTCGATTCTGCAATATGCAGACGACACGATCTTGTTGTTACAGGATGACTTGGAACAAGCCAGGAATCTTAAATTTATTCTTTGTCTGTTTGAGCAAATGTCGGGATTAAAAATAAACTTTCATAAAAGTGAAGTTTATTGCCTTGGCATGGATCAGAACAGAAAAGGACAATTCGAAGAAATTTTAACGTGCAAAGTTGGAAGTTTGCCGATGAAGTATCTAGGGGTCCCTGTCGATGAAACCAGATTGAATAATAGTGAATGGGATCCTCTGGGGGAGAAGTTATTGAAGAAGCTTGGTTGTTGGGATGGTAAAAATATGTCGATCGGAGGGAGGTCTTTGTTGATCAATACCTCTCTCTCAAGCATACTCCTATATATGTCATCTTTTTATAGGATCCCAGTGGGACCTAGAAAGAAGTTCGACAAAATTAGGTCAAGCTTTTTATGGAGTAATTTCCTTGGCAAAAAGAAATATCATCTAGTAAAATGGAAAACGGTGTGTCTTCCGAAAGATCAAGGAGGTTTGGGGATTATTGACTTGGAGATAATGAATGTGGCGCTTTTAGGTAAATGGCTGTGGAAACTTTTTAATGAAAAAGGAATGTGGCAGACAATTTTACACAACAAATACCTGAGAAACACCACTCTGGGAGCATGCTCTCAGAAAAATGGAGATTCTCACTTCTGGCAGGGGCTTATGGAGATCAAGCCTTTGTTCTTGTCTTGTTGCAAGTTTGCAGTTGGAAATGGAGCAAAAACGAGATTCTGGGAAGATCTTTGGATCTCAGATACTTGCTTTGCCTCGCAATTTCCTAGGCTGTATGCTATCTCAAATAACCAGAATATAACTGTTAGGGATGCTTTTGCCGTGGGTTTAAACTCTTTATCCTTTAGAAGGGCGCTTACAGGAGTTAAAATGGCGGAATGGAAAAAAATGTTGACACTCTGTGAACGAACAGTGTTAAGTGAAGAGGAAGACAAATTGATTTGGTTGCTATCAGCCACTAAAATCTTCTCTGTTAAATCCTTTTACTTAGCTATGCAAGTTTCGGAGAGTGTACCATATAAATTTCTGTGGAAAGTTAAACTCCCCTTGAGGATTAAAACCTTTTTATGGTTGATCCTGAGGAAGAGTATTTTAACCAGAGATATCCTACTAAAAAGAGGAGGTTCGTGTACAAAGAATTGTCTCTTCTGTGGACAAGATGAATCCATTGATCATCTTTTTCTGAGATGCCCGCTAGCTAGATACGTGTGGAATGCTGTTAGTATCGCTACTGGTTTCGACTGCCAGTTTGCCAATGCTCAGCATTGCCTCACTGATTACCTAGATAGATTTGACGGGAATTCAAAAAACTTGATGACAGTGGGGGTAGCTGCGGTTTTCTGGGGATTGTGGAAAACTAGAAACCTGGCATGCTTTGAGAACAAATGGCCGACTGAGCCGATTGAGGTTATTCATCGTATTTGTTATTGGGTTGATTGGTGGGCAAATCTGCAGGGATCGGAGGACGCAAAAACGGAGCTGCAACGGGGCGCAAGGCTACTGGCGCGAGTCGCGGATGAAGTGTTCAGAGGAGCGCGAGGATGGGCTACCTGGAGGCTAAGGTTGGACAGCGGGTGATTTCGTTGAAAAGTTGAACATCTGGAGTTGGGGGAAGTTTGCTCTTGGCGGCGAAGCTCTTTTAGTTTCTCTTTAGTGGTCTATCTTCTGGTTAGCTAGTTTTTAGGTTGCTTTTGAGTAGCTGCAAGTTGCTGTTGGTTGTAAAAACTTTTAAATTCTGCTGGGTTTGAGATTATGCTGGTGGAGGCCGCGTTGTGCTGGATTCTGTAATAACTGGTTTCTATTAATGGAAATCGGGGAAACACCCTTTAAATTCAAAAAAAAAAAGTTTTATTGTTTTTTCTTGCCAGCCTTTGAGGACTTCCCAGTGCCTTCCTCGAAGTTGGTTGATTGGGTGCACGGCCTCAGCCTACACTGAACCCTACCGTTGATGACTGGGATGCTAAATAGTTGCGCTTTTTGGTTCTTGGAACTAATAACTATCCCATGTGTAATAATAAAACTTTAGATTCGTCGGGGGTGCCTTTTTTTTTTTTTTTTTATCTTTGAGCTTATTTTGAGTTTTGGTTCATAGAACTAATAACTATCCATGTGTAATTATGCAAATTTATATTTTCCGTGTGACCTATTAGGCTATTACATATGTTCTACGCAACCATAAGTTGTCAGAGCATACAACTTACCATTTTCAAATAAAACAAATGGAGAATGATTGAGGTACCTTTTCAGTGAAGAGGTCGCGTGCATTTTCATATTCTAGTCGTTGGAGGTTGTATATGTTTTTCTTTTTCTTCGAACAATACTCAGCAATACTTTCTACCCTTGTGGTGACTATAATCCGGCTTGCTGGTGTTGCAGGAAAATGTGCCTTTATAGCATCCCATTCTGTGGTGGATGAGAGATCATCAAGAACAATCAAATACTTCTTTCCTTCTATACGATCTGCCAAGGACTTCTCAATTTTCGGCTTTGTTTTGCCAGCCATCATACTTGTTTCTTCCTTACTTTTAGAATATTTAGCATCTAGTTGCATAGCTAAGCTTTCAATGAGCTTTTCAGGATTAAAAGGACGCATGATTGTGACACAAGCGTGCTTCTCAAACATGCCACTGCGCTCTTGGCTTTGGTAGACATTTCTGATTAGTGTTGTTTTCCCAAGGCCACCCATTCCCCACACAGAGATGACCTCAAGGTGTTGGCTATCTTCATTTCTGATTAGCTTGATAATATCAGAATTTTCTTCCCCTCGCCCGATGGGCTCGGATTCTTTAAAAGAAGCTACAGTCTCTATTTCATTGGGGCTCTTCCCACCATCAGAGTTGCTAATATTGATATTTGCTGTGTTTGAGCTAGAACCTGCTTCCGTTGAATGTGTTCCATCTTGAGAATCCTACAGATATCCAAACAATGATTAGGTAATGCCATATTTTTCCTAGGGCAACATTAAGTAGACCTTTAAATATTGCAAAAGAGTATACTATTCTCCCATTCTTCAAGAATTATACAATCTCTGCCAATCTGTATAATCTTAATATTATTTGCAGCTCAAAGAAGTTAGAGATAGAAGCAGGTATGTGACAAATAAGCAAATATGTGCATGTGCACCATGTTATGCATTAAAGAAAAAAAAATGAAATCAGTGGATGTGATGCAGGATATTTTTACGTGCAGTATGTTCACTATAAAAAAGATAACTCCCTTTATGATTTGATAGCATTTTTTCTCGAACACACACCAAGTGTGCTTCGTTATGAATTAGAAGAGAGCACTAAGATGACGCGAAAGAATACAAATAAACACCCCAAAGAAAAGGAAAACTAAGCTTAAAATTTGAAGAAAATGAAAGATGCTATACAAAGCTAGCATTTGCTAGATCTGAATTGACCACGCTTGAAAGTCTGGAGGTCGGGAATGGATAGCATATTTTTTAGAATCGATTATTTTATTATATATTTGATGCAATATTTTTTTATGTAATTAAATAAAGCTGAACTTCTAATAAGTTTCTTCATCCAAAGTCCAGAAGATATGCGAAAACACATTTGAAAACTAAGGTTTGAGAATTTCGAAAAAAGAATATTAATCTTTGTAGTAATAATATGAGAATTAGATCCACTGAGCTTAAAGAAGGCCATGTGTGCAAAATTTGAACATAATTTGCTTAGAAACAATATATGCTCTATAACATGGAGAAACCAACTATATAATCATATTAATGAGCTATTAGTATAGATATTGGCTAATGAAATCTTAAAGACTACCAGGGTTTGGCAAACTAATGATGTGCTCTTTTTTCTGATCTTTTCTTTAATTACACTGGTTTGCATGTACCTTGTGAGTTGTGACATTTGTTACAAGTGGAATCCAGTTAGCCAAAAAGTTGTACTCCCTCCGATCCATATTAGTGGGCACAACTTTGTCTAGATACACATGTATCTAGTCTAAATACTTAACTAGATACATATGAATTTAGACAAAGCTATGCCCACTAATATGGATCGGAGGGAGTACCAAAAGAACAACAAGAGTTAGCATTAGTTAGATGGGGTAGCCAGCCCTTCAAGTCTTTCAATCTTACCTTCTCGTAGAAAACATACAGATCAGCAAACAACTGCTTGTGCTCTGGCGCTATCTTCTCTGGCCCTACGCATAAGCTTGCAACTTCAACATGCTCCGTGGACACTATGATTCGGCTTCCGTTCTTGTTGTGTGGGAAGCATGCTTTAATGTGACCCCACTCTTCAACAGTGTGTATGTCATCAATCACAACCAGGTAGCTCTTCTCACTGACATATTTCTTGAACTCAGTAGCCAAATCATCTTCATTCGTCATACCCATCCTCCTCAGGGCCTGGGCATCTGTAGTTTCCTTTTCTCTTTCTCTGACCTCTTTGAGATGATTTATATAGAATTGCCGCACAATGCTTCTCAGGAATTGCGTTGGATTGAAAGGACACATCAAACTGATCGAAGCGCAACAATCGAACTTCCTGTGCATCTTCAGATCTTCATAGGCCCTATTGATGATGGAGGTCTCTCCAAGACCAGAGATATTTGTTCCCCACACTGCGATCACTCTAAGGTCATCGTCCTTCTTGTTGATGATTCGAACGAGACCCAGTTTTGCTTTGTCATGCTGCCGCCTTGGTTCGTCGATGCCAGACATGGTCGCACTGACAAGGGCCAACGACTGCTCGTCAGTGTAGGTAGCCTTGGAGCCAGAGCCCTTGATGAGATGGTAACGCACGTTCCTTTGGCTGACATCCTCGACCTTGCCTCTGAGCTCCTTCATCTTCTTGGCCACCCGTCGCCTATGCAGCAGCGTGCGAGGGAGGCGCCACCAGGATGGCCTCCCCGTGAGCCGAACAGCAATGTCTTGGAGGCAGTCCTCGACTTCGTAGGCAATGTCTCGGACTTGCTTCACCCAAATCTTCACCACCCTGTTGTGGTTGTCCCTGTCGTCATGCGCGACCATCAGGAAGCCATGCATCATCTCGAGCTCGTCGGTGATGAAGGCCTGATCACGCTGGATGCCGAGATGCAGAGCGGCCTCCCTAGCGATGGTGGACTCAGCGTAGTAAACCACTCTGTTCAGCACGGACTTGCCGATGCTCACCACAGTCGACTCCATAGGCCACAGGGAGTAATTGCTCTCCTGATGGGTGTTTGTGTGTGTATATTGGTTTTCAGTACTGCTAATGCTGATGCTGGTGTGGAGCTACAGGAGCCAAAGAATGGGTGGTTCAAGAAGAGGTGGTCGATCGGCTACAACCTACAAGAACGTGTCCCAAAGCTAACCTTTTGTATAAGAAAATAAAAAGGAGAGGAGGACTCCTCTGCAGTCTGTGCTCTCCTGCTCCAATGCTGTATCGGCTGGAAGGAGCTCGTCGTCGGTGGAAAAGGTTTACCTGGCCGAACCAATAGGCTGTGTTCCTGGGCATCTTCCCTTCGAAAGACGTGAATCAGACACTAGGATGCATTATGAAATTATTGAACACGAGATGATAAGCATCATGCGCACCTCACCTTTCACTTTTGAGAGATGGGAATCTCTAGGAGCATGCATGTGATACGCCCGCAAATCAAGATCATGGAGCCTAATTAATCCCATGGTGTCTGAAACATGAGAATGGAGCAAAGCAACCCTTGTGTTGTGTTGTGTTGTGCGGCTCCCTTGTTACGGGGAATTCCAAAAGAAAACGCAAAAGCCTTTATTCTTCTGCTGTCTTGTGCTCCGCAGGATGGGACACATTCAGAAAGGAACCAACCGTAAGCAAGTGAGGAGTTCATTGTACTCTCCGACGCAGGCTTCCTCGTGCATGCCCAACAGCATAAGCCAGTCTAAATCATTATCATTTTCATTAAAAGTCGAAATCAGGGTACAAACACAATGGCTACAGAACGTAGCACACAACACATACACAATAAAAAACAGGGAGAAAAAACGGAAATGTCCTTAAACCTGACACCGAACACCACATGAATTGTCAGCAAGAGCATCCACAGGTCCATTTCTGTCGCGCAAGGTCTCATGGACAATCGGTGGACTCAGCCGCTCATGGGCAGGCTCAACGTCGAGGCTCTGCTTCAGTTTCTGAACTTGTGGCAGGAGGTCTCGCAGGTCCAGCTGACCCAAAGCCCTGACAACCTTGTATGGCGCTGGACGGAGAGTGGTACCTACACGGCACGATCATGCTACCAGGCATCCTTCCATGGCTCCATCACTAGCACTTCATGGAAATTAACTTAGAAAACATGGGCAGCGCGGCGGGCCAAGTTTTTTTTCTGGCTCGCCAATCTCGACAGATGCTGGACCGCGTACTGCCTGGAACGACATGGGCTGCCACAGAAGACAAGTTGCGTGCTCTGCGATCAATGCCCAGAGACCATACAACACATCCTTGTCGATTGCCCCTGAAGCTTGCCCGGATTCGAGCCACCCACCACCGCAAGGTGTCAGGCTCGTCGATTGGTGGCCCATTGCCAAGACAGCCACACCTAAGCCAATGCGCAAGGGCCTGGCAACCATGACGCTGCTCACAGCCTGGCAAATTTGGAATCAGAGCAACACTTGCACTTTTGACGACAATGCGAGGCCGAGCTGTAGTGAAACACTAGACAAAATCAAAAATGAGGCCAATCTGTGGGCTAGTGCCGGTGCTCTAGCCCCTAGGTCTTAGGGTCCTGTTGCCAAATACCTGGGACGTGCACTGATGCATTTTTTCAACGCTTGTAACCGGCCACTCCAGGCTTGTAAATACTATTCTACCTTTTCTGAAACGAGATGCAACCCTTTTGCGTTTTCTCGAGCCACAAGAATAAAGCGTTCATGGCTCAGTCGAATGGCATCCTGATGTCGAGACAATGCTTAGACATCACCCGCTAGTCCAGAGATTGCTGTACACCTTGCAGATTTAGCAGTGGCGGATCTAGGATTTTGGCATTGGGTATGCCGCATCAAAAAAAATTGGCCATTTCGATAAAATGTATTTGGCTCCTCACCCTCACTCGGTCTCAAAATTGGCCATTTAGATAAATATTTTTGGCCATTTAGATAAAAAATTGGCCATTTAAAAAAATTGTAAATATGCATTGCAATACGGTATAAAGGCAAAATGATACTCCCTCGGTCTCAAAATATAAGGCACCCTTACATTTTGCTGGTCAACGACCTAGAACTTTGCCCATGGTTTATACTTATAATATATCTACAAAATTAATATAAAGAAATATGAAATGAAACAATTTTGTAAGATGAATCCAACGGTACCATATATACATTCTCAATCCATATAATTTTGTGTATATTTATGGTGAAAGTCGAGCATCAAAGATCAGCACAAAAATAGCGTGACTTATATTTTGAGACGGAGGGAGTATGTAACTACAAGATTAGGTAGAAAAGTTGTATACATTACCAAACAAAATAGTTCAAAACCCATACTGACAAACATAAAATATATGTTCACAGTTTATTTTTATTTAACTATTTAAACCCATACTGACATACATGAATCTATGGCTTAAAAAATCAACTATTTCGATTATTACCGCAGTTAGCGATCGTTTATTTTCCAATAGGCGCATGGCTCAGCTGAGCAGTTTTGCACAATCGAATCATCCATCAGCCTTTTGTCTCTGTACTAGTAGTAGGACTACACGATATTGATTTACTTGGCTGACCAGTACTAACACAGGCGAACGGCTTGGCTGCAGGGTATGCCAAGGCATACCCGGCATACCCTGTGGCTCCGCCACTGAGATTTAGGAGAGCCATTTACGTCATTGAAGGGTATCACACCGCCGAGGCACATCACAACACCGAAAGCTGCAGATGCCCCCGAAGGGAAATGTTCCACGGACAACCACCGCATCTCCTGTAGGCCTCAAAATGAGCTAACAACGTTTATGATAAAAACATCATTTTGGAACAGATATCTCCAAATCAAACTAATTTTATATTTTTTTACCTCCGTAGCAGGTACATATAATAGATTAAGAATTGGGTCCAGTTTACTTTAATGTATGTCTGGAGCAACCAACTTACTTAAAGTGTGGACTTATATCCTGCAGTAGCTTGATACATTTAACTTCCTTGATGTCTTTTTTTGTTGATTTGCTCATTGTGGATCCTCGGCGATTATAACTCATTAATTGAGCTACTATTATGTTTTTTATAGATCGTACAGAGTCCTGAACATAGATTCTGGTAAGAGGAATAAGAAAACCATGAAGTTTAAACTGCATCATAATGTCACAAAACTGCTCCTCGGAATCTCATTTTCTTTGGTGGATAGCAGAGTGTGTTGTTTGTGCTACTATTAATTGTCCTGTGGATTGTAGAAGTCGTGAATATAATTTCTGGTAGTATTCAGAAGGCAACCATCTTGGGTATTACCTGATTCCGGTTAAAGTTGCTCATTCGTCCACCTTAAGACACCATTCGTCAAAACCACGCAATGAATGAATATATTATGTGATTTGTAAAATATTGTGAGTATACAGTCAATCAGCACATACAAATAAGAATATTTTGATGGGCAGTGCTTAAGGAAGCTCATTTTTTCTGCATCATAATATGCCAGTCCTGAACAAAATTAGCTTTGCTAATTAGGTTCAAGGTGTTCTTTATATCAGTTCACGTATAGTAAAGATCTTATCGGTCATGTACATTGTATCTCAGTTCAATGAGTTATAGTCTAATTCTTTGCTCCAGGCTACCTATTTATTGTAAATTTACATATTAGGAGAACCCATCTCATTCATTTGTTAATCTGCCAGGTAAGGCGGCATTTTTGTTAGTACAGCCGAGCCCATGAAGGAGCCACCTATTGTCACTGCCAACACTATGATGTCCATTCTTGCTGTCGGTTATTCTGTGGACAAGGTCTTTTGCTATGTATGTGATGATGGAGCTGCAGTGCTCACTTTTGATGCATTGCCTGAGACTTCAGAGTTTGCTAGGAAATGGGTACCATTTGTTAACAAGTATAACATTGAACCCAGAGCTCCTAAGCGAGAATATTATGAATCAGGTACGCATCATAGCTCAAGCATAATAAATATTTCAATCCGCATTAGCATTTTGTTTCCCTTTGTTTCTATTGAACTACATGCAAGGCTTGCAGTTTATATTCATATTGTTGTGCTTGTTGTCGTTGCCTGCCATCAAGAACAATATGTATAGCAAGGGATTCTAAAATTCTACATGTTAATTGAATGTTGTACCCTTTATTTTTTTTATGTCATCACAAGTATCTCACGTGCAAACAGAAAATGCACATAAATAGTCAATAAAATATTTAAATATGTTTGCATCCAGTACATTTTGAAATATATAATAATCATCAAGCAATATGCTCAATTCGGGTCCAGAGAGTAGTATTAAAAACTTCCTTGTAGACTATGTTCAGTGTGGTCGTTACTAAGGACTATAGTCAATAAATATTCAAATATGTTTACATCCAGTACGTTTTGAAAGATATAATAATCATCAAGCAATATGCTCAATTATGGTCCAAAGAGTAGTATTAATTTTTAGACTTCCTTGTAGAGGATGTTCAGTGTGGTCGTTACTAAGGACTCGGTTCTTTTTCTCTTCTTTGAATTCGTGGACTTGTTCTTTCCGTTGTCCTTAATTGTGGTATGTCACGTTTTGCCGTGGATCAGGACAACGCGACGTAGAGCTGACAATGAGAGAACACCGGTTCTGGTAGGTACACGTCGACAATCGGGATGGTCTGTCACGTTTTGCCGTGGATAGGGACAACACGACGTAGAGCTAACAATGAGAGAACACCGGTTCTGGTAGGTACACGCCGACAATCGGGATGGTCTGTCACGTTTTGCCGTGGATCGGGACAACGCGACGTAGAGCTGACAATGAGAGAACACCGGTTCTGGTAGGTACAGGCCGACAATTGGGGTGGTCTGTCCTTGCACCTTTTTGATTATCATGGCAAAAACAAGCTTGGTCGGGAAACGACTTCCTCTTGAATCTGAACAGGAACTTGTAATCGTCGAACGGACAAAGAGGTATCCGAGGAAGAAACACCCTCTGCCCAGTGTGCTGTCCCACCATGATCTTTGCGTCGATGGCGTTCCTCTGGAACCCACGGACGTCAAGCCTCGTGCCATTACTAGCCCATTAGCTGGGTCAATGTTCCTCAGCAGTATAACGGGGCAGTTTATGTTCAGTTTAAGCGTGTGTGGGGGCATCCCATGAGTATTCATCAAGTTAAGAAACTCAGCAGGTTAGTAGCCATGTGGATTCTCCTCCGCACTATCAAAGCTATAGATCATCACCTCGCCCTTGAAACGCCCAATCATGCATTCCATTAACATTGTCATTCTTTGTGGAGAGGATTGCGAGAGAAGTCATGCAATCCGTATTGTCCATGTTGTGATCTAGGGCAGGAAATACATGGTCGATCAACTTCTCTATGTCAGTCACGTCACCCGTAGATGGCACGCAGATATCTTTGGGCTAGATGTTGCATGCCTCATCAGTTTCCTAAGTGTCACTACCTATCCTTAGTAGGTAATCCGCGAACCATCAGTCATTTTGCATCCTCATGTCGGTGATGAACCTTATCTGGCGCATGCCCTTCTAGAGGTTCGAACTCCACAGGGTCATGTCGATTATCTTACTCCATGACCCTTTCCTTACTATAGAAAGCACACCTGCCTGAACTCTCCACTGAACACAATAGTCTTGCCCCCGAAAGGTCGGTCTCGCAACCCATGATGTCGCGCGTGGTTCTTTCTAGTGCCTCAACCGCTTGTCGCTTCGTGATGGTGGCCTTGTCCCATAGTATGAGTTTATCCATCCTTAGGAGATCGGTTGTTCCACTCTTTTTAGTGAAGCTACACGACGACCCTTCTTCAACATTTAGTGCGATCTTTAACCTCGAGTGGGTTGTCTTGCATCACATGATGGAAGCAGAGACAACCGGCGTTGTTGTGGCCATTGCGATCTTTCTATATCCACGAACCCTAGCGAGCAGTGCCCTGCAAAGGTAGGTCTTCCCAGTACCTCTCGGGCCATCGACGAAGAATACACCCCCATTGCAGCCATCAACTTATTTTAGTATCTCATCGTAGGCAAGCCTCTGCTCGGGGTTTAATTAAGGTCGCGACATAAGTGTATTCCTCGCCAACCTTGATATCGGTTTCCTCTATTACCTCCCTAGCCTCGCCTCCCAGTGTTGTCATACGTCTCGTCGATGTCTGGTAGAGGGAATGACTTTGTGAGGTTCTATAGCAGTCGATATCAAGCAGCACCATCTGCTCCACCGCTTTTGGATAGGTGTGGCACCACTGGTAGTCGTCAGCCATCGCCTCAAGGTGAAGATCCCAAAGACCGCTCAAATCGCCAGGCTCATAGAATACCAAGATCGTTCTGAAGAGCCTCCTGAGTGAGTCTGGCTTGGTGAATTTCTCCGAAACAGTAAGACACTCGTCAAGCGTGTTGTCGCCCTCGATTAGACCCTTTATTTCCACGACCTCATGAAAGGTATCACATAGCACACTGTCCACATTTATTAGGTCTTTGAAGAACTTCGAGCCTGCTACGTGGTTTGGAAGCACCTCAGAAAGTACGACTCCCCCTTGGCAGGATAGGATGATTCAGCCTATTTGGTAACCATTTTCCCTTTCCTTCCAGTATTTAGCTCACCATGTGAACCTTCCTAGAAAATCCTTGGAGAGAATATCTCGAGCACACTCGTGCTTCTGGTTAGCCACGAAATACGCCGTTAGCATGGACACGTTCTCTCGAGCGGCGACATCGTTTAGGTGTCTCCCGCTTTGAATGTGACCCTTTCCATATTTGGGAGATAAAGCGGGAGCTGTATTACCGACAGGTGGTTCTCACGGAGTTTGAAGCCGAATATCCTCATCATGGCCTCTGATGGAGTAATCTACCTTGCGTCAATGTATCTCTTGATTTCGTCTATGTTACCATCGGCATATGGCTTCACAATGTTGAACGAAGTCTGATGTGTCCCTTATATATGTACTTATATAGGTACTTGACGAGCTTTATGCTCGAGCGCACCTCCACGTTGATGTGGCAGTTGAACATCCGCAAGAGGTAAGGGTTGTAAGGCACAACCCATCTATTGTCGAGCATCTAATGCGGACCATTGCGGAACGGCTATCTTTTCATCTCCGCTAAATGGGGTATGAGTCCTTCCCATGTACGATGCTCTTGTTGAATGTGTGGGTACGTGCACTTGCACGACCCCTCTTGCATGCACACGTTTGGCTTGAGTAAATTGCATGGGTCGTGCATCATATGCTTCATGACCATGGCTTATAGCTCCGATACTTATGCTTGTCCGCGAGCTCGGCAGATATGACACGGTCATACTCCTCCTGCACAATGAGCTTGTATTTGGAATCCATGATCAACAAGAAATGGGCATGCGGAAGGCCCTCTTCTGGAACTCGACTATGTAGACGTACGCCTTCACAACGCCCACGATGTGCTTCTTGGTCAGCATCTCTTCGTCGTCTCCAACTTGGCCCTAAACACTCGAGCCATAATATCTGGCTGGTCCTCCGGGGTTTGGCCCAGAAGCAGCGCATCCTGTATCTCCTGCTAGCTTGGGTTGTAGGTCATCGTCAGGAAGATGCCAGCCTTCCCATATGTCTGCACCAATGCAATGGCGTGCATATGCCTTTGCTTCATATCTTGGAGACACCCGTGGAAGGTCCTTGTGCATACAACCCTTGCTTAAGTCTCTCTGGCAGTGATGCTATCGACAATGACTTTATATAGATCAACATGTATCTCCGCCTGGTGTTCCCTGACCCAGTTCAGCCTGCATCCCCCAATCTTTATGTACATGTCCACCCCACAGACGCCCTCCATGCAGTATGGGGTTGAATATAGCGAGACACGTTTGTGGTCTGTAATACTAGTAGTCCCTTACGAAGACGCATAAATGGCCACCCCCTCTGCGTGAATGACATGAAAAAGAAGGTTATGCAACATACGAGAAGGATAGACAAAATGCATAATTATCCCAAATAGCCGAACTTGAATCATCATCACGGTCTGCTCTTGGTAGATGCACAATGTTCCAAGGCACATTATGTTTACGGATATTCGGATGCCAACTGAGCCCCCCCCCCCCCCTCTAGGAAGAAGAGGGAATACGAGAGCGGGTCATAGCATGCTTGTGAGGTCTTCTATACCGTGTGTCTCGTTGTTGTTACCGTAGAGGGTAATGCCGCCCTTCAACTTATTTGCCAGGTCGCTACCCTCGACCCAGATTGTAGCCACCTTGTATCTCGTTGGTCTAACTTCTTGTCGGTGTTCAAGTCTATATGGTTGACGTGGGCCTACCTATCGGGCTGGTGCACGCAAGGACTAGGGCCCAGCAGGTGGCCTACTAGGAGACAACACTCGGGGCCCATGAAGGGGGCCCAAAGAAGATAGAGTACCCAAGGCAGGCGAAGCTTATGTCGGTAGAAACCTACCTTACCTGTAAACCTAATCGGTTGCGAACTCCCGAGACCCAGCCTCCAATATAAAGACTGGGAGGGCCGCCGATCGAGGGGACGCTCATATTCCACCACCGAAACCCTAGCGAGATCGACATCTCGCCGGGGTCGCCATTGTAACACCTCCATAATATCAATCTCAGACAAGCAGGAAGTAGGGTGTTATCCTTGGGAGCCTGAACCTGGGTAAATCGCCTTGCTTGTCAGCCGTGTTAACTACCAGCACTTCATATCTCTCCCCCTCAATCAACTTGGGGTACTCGACCCTGGGACTTGCCGTGGCCACCCCACGTCAATGGTAGTCCTCGAGGTTATCCTTATTGTGACATCCTGGCCTAGGGCTTAATAGGATTGATAGGATACTCATATCAACATGTTGCAACTCTTTTTGGAAGCTCAACCTCATAGAACCAGGATGTTAAGCGTGGTTTGCTTGGGGAAATATCAGCATGGGTGACGATCGGGAAGACCTTCCCAGATGCACTCGAGTGAGGACAAAATGCAGAGAAAGGACTAGTATTGGTTTGTGGAGATTCTAGAGAGATGTCAATGGTAACAGCCGCTGACCCGGGGGAGGCCGGGGTGTTACACTTATGGGCGCCCAAACTACTAAATTGCTCAAAGTAGGGGTTTCCTCTCCTTATGTCCACAACCTTTCGGACGACCTCATCTAGTTCCTTGGTGGCTACCTTGCGATGGATCAGGCTGCGATCGTCGTCATAGAAGTAGAGTTGTAGATGTTCTAGGCAAGAGCCTAGCCCGAACTAAATGCACGTTGTGGTACAGCGAGCCTTGCACCCGGAATGTGTACACCCCAGACCTCATGTTAGTGCAGTTGTTGTCGAGACTGACGCTAAGGGTTGTGAAGGAGAAGTGGTCGTTAAAGAATCGAATGCTCTCCCGTAAATGTCTATCGTTCGCATCCATGCTAGACCATAGCCTCATAAGCTCCGGGATAGGCTCTGGTTCGGCCAGCTCGATCTGTTGGACAGTAGAAACCAGGGCTCTCATGTTCAAACTGATTGCATGGCATTGTTCGCAGTTCGGGACTTGCTTGGCATGGGAGGTTTGAGTACACAAAGTCATAATGATCGATAGAGACATGGTCAGACGATTCTATCTGTGTATCGAGGTCCATGTCATCAGCATCGAAACCTACATGCATATGATTTCACATCAATATATTCATATCGGCCCGTAACAGAGATGGTCAATGGAATGGTTGACATAAGTACCTTCACGGGCATATGTGTAGCAATCCTCGTCCATGAGGTCATTTGGGATGGTATTCTCGTCCGTGATACTGCTAAGGAAGGCCTCCATGTCGCCTACAACATTATCGATCTGTTAAGTACGATGGTTTACTCCGCCATGACATAGATTGAGGGAGTAAATCTCGGTGTGTTACCGTCGGTCCTCATGAAGGAGACGCGGGAAGTGAAGATGTTCCCTCTATGGCGGGTGAATCCTTGTGTGCTTGATGCATGGTTTATCGTTGGCAAAGTTGCTGCATTTGGTCTCGGCATGGCAAAGTGGAGTCAGGGCACGGGGTGTTCCTCCTAGCTGCGGTGTTTTCCCTACGCCGTGCCCTCTTCCCTTTGGATATTCTTTGTGTAGCTGTGCGTTGCTCGCTGCTCTTCTAGGTGCATTAATCTCCTCATTTTGCTTAGCCGTTAAACTATTTCATTTAGCTCTATTTCTGGCTCTTCTACGTGCATTAATCTCCTCCTTTTGCTTGGTCGTCAAACTATTTCGTCGAGCTCTATCACGTCCACGTCCTGCTCGATTTCTTCTGAAATGTTTGTAATTTGTTGCCTTTGATATGCCATCAGCGTAGCTGAAGACCATACCAGATTTTTTTTCCAACCGTATGCTTTGCCGCTTAATCGGCTAGGACTTCTTTTTGCTGATCAGGACGTGCCCGCTCGTACCTATCTCAGAACGGAAAAATTAAGTCCGATCTTAGTGCGCATTTGGTGTCGCAGTTCGATACTTGGATTACAGGAAAAGCAATGGAGTTTTACTTAAACCTCCAACCTTTATAGATCAGGTCAGTAGTTCGATACATACAAGATATTCCCTATATCTAACAAGCTCAATAATATCCATGGACGTATCATCTACACACCAAATGTTTCTTATTCTTTCCAGGACATAAAATTATTTATAATTGTCAGAATAATTAGATTTATCCCTTGCCATATATGTGTAACCGAATATGCTGGAATATAAAGCATATTCGGATCTGGCAATCCTCCCCTAATCATTACGCAATCATGTAATAATCACTTGCCTAAGTTGGGCTTATATCAACACGTAACCGAGCCGAGACAAAGGCATCGTTCCTGCTATCGTTGATATGGTATCAGAGCGGTCTCTTCCGTGACATCAAGAACACCACCAAAACAATACCAAGAACACCACCGAAACATCAACAATGGCCTCCTCCTCCGCTACACCACAGCCTCTTGGAAATCCACGGCTGAAAAACTCACTCGGGCGAACTTCTTGCTATGGAAGGCCCAGGCCATGCCGGCCCTTCGTGGAGCACGGCTTCTCGACATCCTGACCGGCAAGGAGAAGGCTCCATCGGAGTACCTCATCATCGATAAGGATGGCAAGGAGGTGAAGAAGCCCAATCCGGCGTACGACGTATGGCTCGAGAGAGACCAGCGCGTCCTCCACTACCTCGTCAACTCCCTGTCCATGGACATCCTTGCCCAGACCGTCGGCCTCGAGCACGCCGCGGAAGTCTGGAATCTCATATCCACTACCTTCGCGTCAAGATCCAAGGCCAGCATCGCCAGCCTCCGCGGAGCCCTCGCCAACACCAAGAAGGAGTCCAAGACGGCGGACCAGTACATCGCCATGATGCGCGGCTTCGCCCAGGAGCTGATGGCGGCCGGTCGACCGGTTGATGAAGACGAGCTCGTCACCTACATCGTCAACGGGCTGGACAAGGACTACACAACTCCGTGGCGGCCTCCGTCAACGTCATGGAATCATGCACGGTGAGCGAGTTACACGGCCTAATCTCTGCTTTTGAGATGCGACAGAATATGCTTTCGGGTGGCAGCCAAAAGAGGTTTGAATCCTCGGCAAACATCGCAAATCGTGGAGGTCGTCGTGATGGCCAGTACCACAACAACAACTACTACAAGAACTACAACAACAACTACTACAAGAACAACCGCGGTTGTTTTGATCGTGGAGAAGATGGAGGCAGAAATGGTGGTGGTGGCCGCCAGCCTCCGCATGGTGGACGAGGGCGTGGACGTGGAGGACGCGCCCCCTCTAGGTACCGTGATGCCTGCCAGATCTGCAAGAAGGTCGGCCACATCGCCAACAGCTGCTGGTGGCGCTATGAGGACGGCAACGACAACAACGACGACGACTATGAGAAGGCTGCCAACATGGCCTACGGTGTGGATACAAATTGGTATCCTGACACCGGGGCTACGGATCACATCACTGGCAACCTCGAGAATCTGATGCTACGTGACTAGTACCGTGGCAATGAGAAGGTCCACACCGCAAATGGAGAAGGTATGAATATTAGACATATTGGTCATTCATCTATTCAAACCCCAAATCGTGATCTACATCTTAAAAATATTCTTCATGTTCCTAGTGCGACTAAAAATCTCCTTTCTGTTCATAAACTTGCTATTGATAATGATGCCTTCCTTGAATTTCACCCTTGGCATTTTTTGATTAAGGATCAGGCAACGAAGAGAGTTCTTCTTGAAGGAAAATGTGAAGGTGGACTCTATCCTATTGTGTCGTCATCTTCCTCCACGTCAAAGCAAGTCCATGTCGTCACAAAGCCTACCTCCTCAAGGTGGCATAGTCGCCTAGGTCATCCATCTTATTCAGTTGTTCAACATATTCTAAATAAATTTTGTCTTCCACATTCCAAGAACTCTAGTACTGAAACTATTTGTGATTCATGTCAAAGGGCCAAAAGTCATCAACTCCCATATCCTATTTCAACAAGTGTTTCCACTGTTCCTTTGCAACAAATATTTTCTGATGTATGGGGTCCTGCACCCACTTCTGTTGGAAGACATGATTATTATGTGAGTTTTATTGATGATTTTAGCAAATTCACTTGGATATATTTGCTTAAGAAAAAATCTAATGTTTTTTAGGTCTTCTAAAATTTCATGCATCTTGTTGAACGCAAGTTTGATAGAAAAATCATCACCATCCAAACTGACTGGGGAGGTGAATACTAAAATTTCATGCATCTTGTTGAACGCAAGTTTGATAGAAAAATCATCACCATGCAAACTGACTGGGGAGGTGAATACGAGAAATTAAATCCATTCTTTCAAAAACTCGGCATCACTCATCATGTCTCATGTCCACATGCACACCAACAAAATGGTTCGGCAGAACGGAAACATCGCCACATAGTAGAAGTGGGTCTTGCACTTCTTGCACATGCATCCATGCCTTTGAAATTTTGGGATGAGGCATTTCTTACAGCCACCTATCTTATCAATCTTATGCCTGCAAAGTTATCAATAACACTTCTCCTGCTGAACGTCTCCTAGGAACAACACCGGACTACAAATCCCTTCGCGTGTTTGGGTGTGCATGTTGGCCCAATTTACGTCCCTACAACACTCGCAAACTAGCCTTTCGCTCCAAACAATGCGTGTTTCTTGGATATAGTCCTCGACAGCAGGGTGTAAAATGCTTAGATGTCTCTGCTAGCTCTAAGTTGACGAGGGAATATCTCCCCGGCAACAGTGCCAGAAACAATGCTTGTACGTCACACGTCAGTTGGGAACCCCAAGAGAAAGGTATGATGAGTGCAACAGCAAGTTTTCCCTCAGTATGAAACCAAGGTTTAATCGAACCAGTAGGAAAACGAGGTTTGCTTCGAAGGTGTTGGTGAAGGAGTGTAGTGCGGCGCAACACCAGGGATTCCGGTGCCAACATGGAACCTGCACAACACAATCAAATTACTTTGCCCCAACTTAACAGTGAGGTTGTCAATCTCACCGGCTTGCTGAAAACAAAGGGTTAAACGTATCGAATGGAAGATGATGTTTGTTTGCATAAAACAGTAGAGAACAATGATTGCAGTAGATTGTATTTCAGATGTAAAAGAATGGACCGGGGTCCACAGTTCACTAGTGGTGTCTCTCCAATAAGATAACTAACATGCTGGGTAAACAAATTACAGCTGGGCAATTGACAATTGATAAGTGCATATAACATGCATGTGTGAGCTGTGGTGTCTACTATGAGATTCATTTGGGCATTACGACAAAGTACATAGACCGCTATCCAGCATGCATCTATGCCTAAATAGTCCACCTTCCGGTTAACATCCGTACCCCTTCCAGTATTAAGTTGCAAGCAACAGACAATTGCATTAAGTAATGTGCGTAATGTAAACAATACATTCATCCTTGAATAAAGCATTGTTGTTTTACCCTAGTGGCAACAACACATCTACAACCTTAGAACTTGCTGTCACTATCCCAGGTTAAATAGAGGTTGAACCCAACTATCATGCATAAATACCCCCTCTTGGAGTCACAAGTATTCACTTGGCCAAGGCTTCAACAAGTAACGGAGAGCATGCAAGATCACAAATGACATAGACATAATAATATAATATTCAGCTCCACATAGGTATCAATATAAGTCAGATCCCAGCAAACACAACATGTAGCATTACAATAAGATGATCTTGATCATGATAGGCAGCTCACAAGATCTAAACATGATGGCACAAGTGGAGAAGACAACCATCTAGCTACTGCTATGGACCCATAGTCCAAGGATGAACTAATCACGCATCACTCTGGAGGCGGGAATGGCGATGTAGAGCCCTCCGGTGATGATTCCCCTCTCCGGCAGGGTGCCGGGAAGAGCTTCAGAAACCCCCCCGAGTTAGGGTTGACGACGGCGGCGGCAGCGAATATGTTCTGGATGAAAGGCTCGGTGTTTTAGGGTTTTCACGTCTCGGGGAATAAATAGGCGAAGGGGCGATGTCGGCGGACCCCCGAGGGGCCCAAACCACCAGGTGGCGCGGCTGGGCCCACTGCCGCGCCGGCCTGTGGTTTGGCCACCTCGTGGCTCTCCTTCATCTCTCCTTCGGACTCCGTGTACGTGTTGGAAAAATAGGGACTTGGCCTTTTGTTTCGTGCAATTCCGAGAATATTTCCAGAAGTAACTTTCTGAAACCAAAAACAGCAGAAAACAGGGAACTGGCACTGTGGCATCTTGTTAATAGGTTAGTCCCAGAAAATGCATAAAAGTGATATGAATTGTATATAAAACATGTAGCAAATGGTATAATATAAGCATGGAACAGCAGAAATTATAGATACGTTGGAGACGTATCAGTCTCCACTGGCCGAGTCTACATCTCTCGAGACGTTGTCTTTGACGAAAGCATTTTTCCTTTCGCCTCCCTCCATCCAAATGTCGGCGCCCTTCTACGCAAGGAAATTCTTCTCCTTCCAAATCACATCCAGCCACTAATTGGGGGTGCGAATAATGATGATCATATGCCTAATATTACCTCACCCTTGTCTGATGTTAGTCATGTGCAAGTAGCAGCTGAAAATCCGGAGCAAAACGCTAAAAATTCGAGCCAAAATGGCTCATAATCAGGTTCTGTTTGATGTCGCAAAACGACGAACCAACAGGCAGCGATCCCGAGGACGATTCGCCGACAGGATCCGGCGCTGGATCCGGAGCTACTTCACATGCGTCCTCCGATCCTGAGGAATCCTCCTCGGCTGACGCACCGGAGGAAAGCGCGTCCAGCACGCGTGGCGGGTCCGCCACGGGGACAGGCGAATCCCCGAGCGCCACGCGGATGGCCTCCACTCGCGCGCAGGCCTCCGACCAGGCTGTCTCCGCGTCAGGACAAACCGACGGGGCCACGTCGGCCACGCGGCAACCTGCGACTGGGCAGTCGCGTCACGCACGTCAGGATCCCCAGGCGCCAAGATCTTCTGCACCGGACGCTGCTGGTTCTCCTCCTGCACCAAGAACAAGGCTACAAAATGGCATTGTTCAGTCCCAAAAAATCACAGAGGGTACAGTCCGCTACAAAACTACTGGTCGCACTATTCGATACAATCTTTTGTGTACCACAGGTGAACCAAATAATCTGCATGAAGAACTCAGCGACAATAATTGGCGCAAGGCGATGGATGAAGAATATGATGCACTAATGAAAAACAAGACTTGGCACTTGGTTCCATCACACCTTGGTAAAAACATAATTGACTGCAAATGGGTATACAAAGTCAAGAAAATTCTGATGGCTCTATAGATAGATACAAAGCTCGTTTAGTAGCAAAAGGGTTCAAGCAACGCTTTGGCATAGACTATGAAGACACTTTTAGTCCAGTTGTTAAAGCAACTACTATTCGACTTGTTTTGTCCATTGCTGTTTCCAGGGGCTGGAGTCTTCGACAACTTGATGTCAAGAATGTGTTTCTTCATGGCATTCTAGAAGAGGAAGTATACATGAAACAACCTCCTGGGTATGAAGATGCAAATGCCACTCATCACATTTGTAAGTTGGACAAAGCATTATATGGTCTCAAACAGGCACCAAGAGCATGGTACTCATGCTTGAGTACAAAATTGCAACATTTGGGCTTCAAGCCATCTCGAGGAGACGCATCCTTGTTCATCTATAACAAGTCAGGTATCATGGTATTTGTGCTCATTTACGTGGATGATATCATAGTCACAAGTTCATCAAGTCAAGCCATCTCTACTCTAGTACATGATTTAAATACACATTTTGCTATCAAGGATTTAGGAGATTTACATTATTTCTTGGGTATTGAAGTAAGGAAAATTGATAATGGACTTGTCCTTACCCAAGAAAAATATGCTTCGGAATTATTAGCAAAGGTTGATCTAGAAAATTGCAAGTCAACACCCACACCATTGTCTCCATCCGAAAAAAATTCTGCTCATGAAGGAGAAGCACTAGGGACTGATGATATTACACGGTACAGAAGTATAGTAGGAGGTTTAAAATATTTGACATTGACTAGGCCTGACATTTCATTCTCAGTTAACAAAGTCTGTCAATTCTTGCATGCTCCTACCACAGTTCACAGGACAATAGTCAAACGTATATTGCGGTATATCAAAGATACTTGTACCACTGGTCTCACCTTTAGAAAGTCCTCATCTATCTTAATTAGTGCTTTCTCAGATGTGGATTGGGCAGGTTGGGGATTTGCCATATTTTTGGACCTAATCTTATATCATGGAGTGCTAAAAAGCAACCAACCGTGTCTAGATCTAGTACAGAAGCAGAATACAAATCTCTAGCCAATGCCACAGCTGAAGTTATATGGGTGGAAACTATTCTCAAGGAACTTGGTGTAAAGATTCATGAAGTACCATGTTTATGGTGGTTTTCCATGCCAGGACAAAACATATAGAAATTGATTTTCATTTTGTCCGAGAAAGAGCGGCTCAGAAGATGCTTGACATTCGGTTCATCTCCACACATGATCAGGTTGCTGATGGATTTACAAAGGTCTTAGCTCCTCGGGCCTTAGCAGAATTCAAACGTAATCTAAACTTGTACAAGTTTTGATTAAGGGGGATGTCAGAATAATTAGATTATCCCTTGCCATATATGTGTAACCAAATATGCTGGAATATAAAGCATATTCGGATCTGGCAATCCTCCCCTAATCATAACGCAATCATGTAATAATCACTTGCCTAAGTTGGGCTTATACGTAACCGAGCCGAGACAAAGGCATCGTTCCTGCTATCGTTGATACTAATTACATTGGCATGCATATTCTTCTTATTATTTATGAACCGACAAAGACTCTCTCACGGCATTCAGTTCCTTTATGATATCCTTTGTCGGCATTCTACTCGTCGGTAATTCCTGAGAGAGGTATTAGCATTGGGGGTACAAGAACTTGCACTGTCGGGAGCACTTTCATACAAGAACTTGTAGAAGTGCAAAAAGTCATACAACAAGTTGTTATGCGGATTCAAATGGGTACAAGTGTGCTGCGGAGACGACACGTGGCTGCCAGCGTGGAGAAGTGGCGCGAAATAATCTTTTCAGAAACCCCCCTGTAATATGCAGAACATCACGGACAGGTCCAATTGCAAATCCCCACTCTTTTCGAATCCCTAACCCTAGGCAGAGGCGACGTGGCGGCGGCGGCAGAGGCGATAGGTAGTTCTGCAAGGCGGCGGCGGCGGCGCGGACAGTGAGATGTCGTGGTCCTCTGGTGCTTCGTCCTCTCCCGGTTTCCGTCGAGCCAGCGGGAGTCGATTTCGGGCTACGGAGTCGAGGGTCGCCGGTTCGGTATCGTGAGGGAGCAATGGCGTACGAGCCGGCGAGGTACTGCCTCTGCGAGGGGGGCGGGAGGAGGAAAGCACCGCGATGGATCTCCTGGAACCGTGAGAACCCTGGCCGGAGGTACTACACGTGTGTGGATTCTAAGGTGAGCTCCATTTGTTCTCTGCCCTGTAATTTTGTTATCTGTGCTCATTTCTTGCTGCGTCTAAATTATCTGTGTTCGACATGATAAACTAGCATGGTGGATGTGGATTTGTGGCATGGCATGATGATCCATTGCCCCAGTTCTTTAGTGAGTTGGTAGGAGATCTGCGTGATGAAGTCTGGAGGCTGCGAGGTCCAGGAAATGATGCTCCCGTTGAAGATGCAACTCCAGCTTCTGCTATGTGTGAAGAAGAAGCTGTTAGAGAGATGCAGGTCATGGCTCTGCAAGATCAGCTGAAGGAGAAGAATGCGCAGATGGAATCAATGAAGTTCAAATATTATTATGTGATGTTAGTTATGTTTGTGTTCCTGGTAGGTTTAGTTGCAGGAAAATTTATAGGTTAGTGAGTGTGCTGTGTTGGCAAACGAGTGGAATGTACCATCTGGATGATGATTGTACGTTTTTATGGAACAAGCTTAATAAAGAACATTTTCTGTCCATATTGTTGTGCTATTAATGAGTTTATTGTTGTGCTATTTTGTCGAATGATCAAACAAGCAAAATAACAAGAGTAATATGTAATATTATAGTTCACTGATGAAACTGATAAGCAACATGGTTTTAAAACATCTGTAGTACATATAGTTCACATATGAACTCAAATTGCCCCAGATGGCATAAAACAAGTTCAGTTTGAACTAAATTGAGACAACGCCTAGAAAATAACATTTACAAAGCAGGTGGTGCATCTTGTGTTGTCTGCATTTCTTCTGGTGCTGCTTCATTGAGGTCAGGTACAAGATCTCCTCCTTGTTGTTGCTGCTGCTGATGTGGTTTGTCAGGACCAAACAACAAATGGTAAGCAGAACCAGGTGTTGTTCTGTATGAACTACCTTGTCTTGCTGATGTATTTTCAGGCTGGGTGGGCTGAGAGGTGCTAGATTCTGCAGGTCTCTTCCTTCCTCTTCCTGCAATTCTTCCACTACCTCTGCCATTGGCTGCTTGTCGAGGTACCCCTCCTTCCACTCCAGTTGTGTTGGTTCTTCCTCTACCCCTTGCCCTTCCCCTATTGACTGATGTGGCTCTTCCTCTTGACATTGCAGTTGTTACCCTTGGTTGTGGAAGAGCACCTCGTGCAGCAGCTACGAAAGAACTCTCTTCAGGCAGAGGTCCATTGTCCCTTGGTTGCGGTACGTGTGCTCTCGCCTACAAAAAAATTGTACTACTTTAGTCAGACAAAGAAGATAATTGTGCAAGCTTGTATGTTATGTGTTAGTTTGCACAAACCTCTTGGGCCATCCTGTACACCATCGAGCCGACTTGTTCGCTAGGATCCATTGCAGGGGTAGTATCTTGTGGAATAATGTGCTGTGAATGCAAATGAGTGCAATAAGTTAGATAAATATTGTGCTAGCTTATCACATAGAAAGGTTCCACATATATGGAACATTACCTCTAAAATGGCAGGGTTGTCTAATTCACCATTTTCATCTTCAATAACTGCAGTACCATTGGCCTGTTCTAGCATGTATTTAGCATGGCCTTTTTTGTTATGACCTGACTTCTTGCAAACCGAGCAGTGAATTGCCACACCTGCCCTTGTAATTGATTTACCCCCATCTTTCTCCACTTCTTCAGGAGTTTTCCTCCTGTTTTTCTTAGGTCTGCCCAGAACTTTGGTGAACAATGGAGGATGCACAGGTACAGCATCCTGCTTTTCCCAATGGCATCTAGCTCTAAGTATGGATAACATAGGCATTGCTCTGGCTTCTAGAATGTAGCTGTTAAACACTTCAGAGTGGTTGTTCAACCGCATGTCACATTTAGAGAAGGGTTTAAAAAAATGCCTTTATCCATGTGTGCTGTTCTAGCTCTTCAACCCACTCTAATGCTTGCTTACTATCAGCTGCCAGCTTGTCCATGTTCTTCCTCCAAGTGGGAATGTTGCATGATCTGGCAATGGCCCATAAATCTTTTTTCAATGTTTCCCCCTTATGTTTTTTGTGGAAGTTCTGATACAAATGTCGGACGCAATGTCTATGTTCTGCATCAGGGAACACTGACTTCACTGCATTAATAAGGCCCTGTACATGCAAATAAAACAAGCTCAATCTACACAGGCTTATTCATAAACAAGGTAACACATTAACAGGCTAATACATATTGTCTTCACTGCATTACCTTTTGTCTGTCACTCATTATAGTGAAGTGAGCAGTGTTTGTGATATTGAGATCATCTCGTAGTGTAGTTAGAAACCATTCCCAAGAGCTGGTACATTCCACTTCAGTTACTCCCATTGCAATAGGATAGATGCAATCGTTCGGGTCTATACCAACAGCTGTAAGCAACACCCCTTTGTACCTGGTCTTTATGTGGCAACCATCAATGCAAATGATTGGTCTGCATCCTTCAAGGAACCCTCTCTTGCAAGCATCATAGGACCAGTACAATGTGGCCAAATGTTCCTTCACGACTCCTTGCTCTGTTGATTTATTTGTGCTGAGGAAAAATTTAGAGCCAGGGTTCGAAGTCCTTAGTTCTTGACCATAATCCCACAGCAAGTTGAATTGCTGTTCCTCATCTCCATGTATTCTCAAAAGTGCCTCCTTTCTGGCTCTCCTTAATTTCCATATGGTAGGTGTCATGTTGAATTTCCTCTGGACTTTGGTTGCAAATGTTTCGAGATCCATTTTGTGGTTGTCCCTAAACTCATCTATGAAAGTTTCAGTCAAGAAAGGAGCTGTCAAGGACTTCACGTCCCAAACTCTCTCACACCTATGCAAACCACAATATTTCCTCACTACCACTGCCTCAGCCCTGCTATCATGAGAAGCCTTCAAGAACCATGTGCAAGAACCTTCACATTTTCCTAGGCAGATAGCATCAACTCTTGTTGCTTCATTTCTGGTTTTATGAATTTTAACCCTCTCCTTTATACTATATGCTTTAATAGCTGCTCTTAATTCTTTGATGCTAGAAAACAGCATGCCAACCTTGAAATCAGGACTTTCCATGTCCACTTCTGGGTTAAATAAGCTGAAATTGTACTGCAACTCCTTTTGCTGTTCTATTGACAGATGAATATCTTCATGTTCAAGTCCAGCATCATCCTCTTCTTCCACAAGGTCAAGTGGTTCATTGTTATCATTTACTTCCTTGTCTACATTTGCAGCAAAAATAACATCATCATCACCATCCTCCACCTCCCAGTCACTGTCATAAAATTCTGTGTCTGTATCTTCTTCACCATCACCATCAACATCCTCAGAAACTAACACTGACGATTCCCTGCTTGTGCTAGCCCTTGCAGTATTCCCTACAGGTGATAATTCGGACCCAACTGTATGAATAACATCTGGCCTTAAAACGTTAATAAATCCAGTGTGGTCCACTATCAAACCAAGAGTTTTGTGCTCCTTTGAGGCTTCAGTCATCATCAGGTTATCAGCATCCTTCTCAATACACATCAACCCATCTTCAATACTTGTCCCAGGCCTCATCCAGTACACACTTGTTCTGCCATTATCCGGATGCCCTAACTGGTTCAGAAAATCCTTAATCCACAAACCTGAGAATGTATCAGCGCTGCAATTGTCAAACCAGTCAGTTGTGCTGCTACAATACTCTAGATCGCCCCTCAATCCACAGAAAAAACCATTATGAGTAATTTGGACAGTGAACTTGTCACTGTCAGCACCTGCAAAATAACAAAATGATGCAAAATTCAGTGAACACTCCATTCTGAGTTCAGTTAACACTGCAGCTCAACTCTGTCAACTCCTAAACACACAACTACTACATGAAACTCAAAAAGTTTTACTCCAGTTCAGCCCACAGTGATACTACACAACTAACAACACGAAGCACACCTCCTTCACTACACAAAAACATCCAAAAAATCGCACCTTTTATTCATTGCACTGCAAAATAAGGCCGAAACAGGGCATGCACCAAATCGTTCACCACTACTTGAAAAACCTACCTAAAAACGCGTATATCACTAATATGCAAACGAAAACTTGTAAAAACAACCGAATCATGGCTAATTTAGCTGCACTTTGCCGCCGGCGACGAACAACCAACTCACAGAACGATCCCTTGAATCCGCACGAGATCGACCATGAATGCACACGAATACACGATTAACCATACTGAACGTCTAGCATTGCGATTCCTACTGTTTATTCGACCTAATCCAGCTCAAATCGCACCCACGGCGGACAAGAAGCACGGCGGAGAAGAGCTACGGCGGAGCGGACGAACAACTATGCCCAGGCGTGCGAAATCTCACCATACTGCGGCGCCTCCATGTCGTATCGGCGATACACGGGATCGTCCGCCATGATCGCCAAGGTACGCGGCGGCGTAGCGGCGACGGCGGCGCAGCGGCGACGGGTTGGCCAGAACAGAATCAGGTTTGCGTCTATCACGGAGCACCTGCAGTTTATAGTCATAACTGTTTCCTGTGTGAGATAGCCTAGGGACCTATTCGTGATAAACAGCTGTTTCGGAGGGGGCTTCCGCATATTTGCAGCAACGACGTGGACGCCAAGTGGACCAATCAACTTGTTTCGGACTCTTTTGTATGAGTTCTGCACAGCACAAACAACTTGTTGTATGACTTTTTGCACTTCTACAAGTTCTTGTATGAAAGTGCTCCCGGCAGTGCAAGTTCTTGTACCGCCAATGCTAATACCTCTTCCTGAGAGCAAGATATTCCAAGTCAAGTACTGAAACAAGGCAATCAATCTTTCTCTTATACGAAGGACGACCAATGGTGTTGAGGTCACTTTCGAGGTCCAAAGACAGCCTGGAGTCGACAACGTCCATAACTTTATTATGTATGGCCAGGTCAATGTATTCACAAAGACTCGATCCTTCTCCAAATCGGCTATCAGTAGGCCTCTTGCCAGATATAGTTTCCAAGACAAGAATTCCATAACTGTATATATCTCCGTGTGTCGACACCATGTTTCCAGCACCATACTCTGTCAAATTGATCATTTGGTAAAACAAAAGTTAGGCCTTTAAGATGCAAAAATATTCTAAATTCGATATTTTGGGACGACAGCAAAGATATACCACATGAAGCTGATTTTTTTTTTTACATATACAACATTACTTCATTTTGTGGCACGCTTTATTCAGTAAGAAACTAGTGACAACGAACAAGCCAAGCAAAAAAAAAGGGTAAGTGAAAATTTAAGGCTAACCTGGGGCAGCACAGCCGATTGTTCCTTTAAGTCCAACCGAGGTCATGGAGCGCTGGCACAACGAGCTTTCATGGACAAGAATCTTCGCAAGTCCAAAGTCTCCAACATGAGCGACCATATCAGCATCCAAGAGCACATTACTTGGCTTGAGATCACAATGTACAACAGGTGCAGGGCCATGGCAATGAAGATAATCCAAGGCATAAGCCACATCGAGTAGTATGGTCACTCTTTGAAGGAGATCTAAGTACCTCTTCTCTGATTGTTCATTTGCGTCGTGATGCAGCCAAACTTCTAAACTGCCATTTGGCATGAAGTCAAACACAATAGCCTTGAAGTCATTCCCTTTGTTATCGATGCTCGAGCACTGCCATTTGGCATGAAGTCAAACACAATAGCCTTGAAGTCATTCCCTTTGTTATCGATGCTCGAGCAAGCTGTAATTATCTTCAGAAGGTTACGGTGCCGGACATGTCGTAGTGCTTCACATTCGGCAATGAAACTCCTAAGTGCCCCAGGAGTGTGAACTTTTAACACCTTCACAGCAACGAAGTTTGTACTTTCTTCAGCATGACCATTTAAGTCTCCTTTATACACTGCCCCAAATGACCCAGAACAGTAATATATTTGTTGGAGAGAAACCATCTGTTGCTTTTACCAGCTGCGGATAAGAGACCATTGGAAGGCCTTGTATGGATGTTTGCCGAGGGATCTTTTGTTTGCTTTTCTTGTGCACAGTGCAGAGCTTGTATAGCAATGCAAGTACGACAACTGTTGTCACGAGAGAAACAGCTATAGGAATTATAGCAAATCTTCGCCTTTTCTTCGGCGTTCCCAACGAACATGGAGGCAAATGTAGACCAGGTATGCCGCCACAGAGTATGCCATTGCTTTCAATTGAAATTGCCGAAGAATTTGCAAAAACACCATAGGTTGGGACTTCACCGGTAAAGCTATTGAATGAAAGGTTAAGATAATGGAGCATGCTGAAGTTCCCTAAGAAGCTAGGTATCTGACCTGATAGATTATTGTTTGAGAAGTCAAGATTTTGAAGACCTTTCAGTTGACTAACGAGTGATGGGATAGTACCATTCAATAAATTGTTCTGAATAAAGATATTCTGAAGAAACTGGCACTCACCCAAACCAAGAGGGATTTCACCTGATAACATATTTGACTCAGCATGGAATTCCACAAGATTTTTCAGATGCCCTATCTCTTGTGGTATTGATCCCTCCAAGTTGTTGTATGACAGATCCAAAATTTGGGAAAGGGTGGAAATGTTGAATACTTCATTAGGAATTTGGCCTGTCAAGTTATTGCTGGCAAGGTTCAATGTCAATAACTTGGTAAGGTTTCCTACCGTGCTTGGTATGTTACCACTGAAAGCATTTGCGCAAAGTTCCAAACTGATTAGTTCTGTAAGATTTCCAATCGTCCATGGGATTGACCCGCCAATTTTGTTATTTTCTACAGAGAAAACCTGAAGATTCTTGAGCCTCCCAAAGCTCGAGGGAAGAGTGCCTGTGAAAGAGTTATTATCTAGTACAAGATATCCTAAGTTAGCGAGATTGCCGATATCTTTTGGTATGTTTCCTGAAATTATGTTGTATTGAAGGCCTAAACGTTGGAGTGAAGTGGAAAGGTTGGAAACTGAAGATGGAAGAACCCCGCCAAACTTGGAGGAACCTAGTTCCAACATTTGTAAGTGGGAGCAATTTGTTAGTGCAGTTATGAATTCCCAATCACTGGGTTCTTTTGCTTCAAGCAAAGTGCCTGTGAGCTCTAGCGTTCTGAGATTTTCTAACCTTCCAAGCTCGGGAGGAACATTGCCGCTGAAGATGAAATTATTTTATTCTTTTAGTTGGAGTTGGTGGAACCTTAGGTGGTTCTCGGAAGAAGATAGCGAAAAAAATTATCCCTAAAGTAGAAACTAAAAGGACAAACTGAAGCCGTCTCAGATCGGAGGCATTAGCTAGGGAGGCTGGTAGACGGCCATGAAATAGATTGTTGTCCATCTCGATGTACTTGAGACTGGAAAGTGTGCTGAATGCGTCGCGAGGCAATGTGCCACTTAGCATATTATGTTCGACACCAAGATCCAACAAAGAGGAAAGGTTCCAAATCGATGTTGGGATCACTCCGGTTAAGTTGTTATTGCCTAAGCCGAGCCATGTTAAGCTGGACAACATGCCCAGAGATGAAGGGATAGCTCCGGTTAACATGTTACCCATGAGATCAAGATGCATGAGAGAGAGGTTGCCTAGAGATGGAGGTATCTCTCCAGATAACCTATTATTGTGCAAGAACAAGTACTGGAGCGACGGCAAGTCTGCCAAAGAAGGTGGGATATCTCCAGATAATCCATTTTCACTAAGGTACAAGATGTTAAGATTCTTCAAGGCAACGATCTCAGTGGGGATCTCACCTTGGAGCTGGTTCTCGCTTAGGTCAATCATCCAGAGATCAGGGCATCCTCCCAAAGAGCCGGGAATGGTTCCTTGGAGAAAATTTGTGCTCAAAGTGAGCATTTGAAGCCTGCCGAGACGACCAAGTTCTAGAGGTACCTGCCCGATTAGCTGGTTGTGGTGAAGGTCAAGCTCCCTGAGAAAGGAGAGGTTGCCCAAGAACGGTGAGATGTGCCCCGACAGGTTGAAGGAGCCCATGTGCAACGAGACAACCCTGTCAGGGTGCCGACGGCCACATGAAACTCCTGGCCAGCGGCAGAAGTGGCTTGACGTGTTCCATGAATCCAGCAAGCCGGTTGGGCCTGAGAACAGGGTGGACTTGAAGGAGAGGAGAGTGAGCTCGTCTGCCGTGGCGTTGCTGCTCCCTGGAGAGGGAGGCAACCGGGCATGAGAGCAGTGGCACAGCAACAATGCCAAGCAAGAGAATGCTAACACTCTGGCCATGAGAAACAGTTGGGAACTTTTTTCAGAAGGAACAATGTGTGTTACTTGGATTGGGCTTGCATAAAATTCAGTTGCTTAACCAGGTTCGAATGGGATGGTATAAATAGAGGCAGAAGCCGAAGGCCAAGAGGCCATGCTGAACTTGACTTAGTATATATTGAGTTGACCTGAAAAACTTGGACATGCTCACATGCATGACATCAAATGATCAAACTATGTTGTGTAAACATGCTCATTACTTTTTTTTTTTGAAGGGACTATACGGGTAATGACTATAATGAACCATTTGTTTCTTTTTACATTGCGAGGCAAAATAGTTAGTAAATTTCACTTTACCCCCTACTTATGATTTCGTGTCACTGATTCGGGAACCACAAATGGAGACCGACCTCCATGGTGGCCATTTTTTTGAAAAAATTAAAATATATATTTTCACGTTTCATAAAATATCTAAAAAATCCTAGAGTCTCAACTAAAAATAACTTATATTTCGGGATTCAAAAAAATAAAAAAATCTGACTGCAAAAGAATATAAAATATTTCGAGTTGAGATTTTCCACAACGGTGAGTACAACATTGTCACATCTAGGAATTTTTGTCCACTCTCTTCACTAGTTATCCTATTAAAAAAATTATGCTACATTTTCAATAGAAGATACATGAACCCAATACCTCTGCTCCGATATCATGCCAAGTTTAATGCACCAACCAATATAATTAAAAGTCCGAACCGAGGAAAAAATAGGCAATCCAAATATACTGTAACAATGGTTAGTGCTATAGTTCATCTTTTTTCGTCCGCGTTCGTTTATAATTTTCATCTAGCCTGCTAACTTCTACATGAATTTCAAAGAGGTGCCAACAAATCATGGACATAAGCTCGGGACTCGTTCATGGTTTAAAAAGCTCACACTCTAAACCAATCTATAGAACACATAGGACAACAAAAAGCAAGTCAAGTGACAGATGGGAAATTTCTTTGCGCAACACTACACATTAAGGATGACTCCAACGGGGCGACGCATCGAGTCCGCGCGCCTCCGTTCCTGTCCGCGGGGGCCAAAAACACGGCCCAACGGGGCGACGCAAACGGACCGCGGTCCGTTTTTTGGTCCGCCGCGACGCATCCCTGGCCCAAATTTGGGTCACCGATGCGTCGGGCCCGGACGCGAGCGGACCGTTCCTGCATCCTCCCCGTGTCCGCCCTGGCCCCGCGTGTCATCGACCCCAACGGCCACCTACCCGTAATAACTGTGGGCGGTGGAGCTGTATAAATCGCCCCGGCCGGCCAAACCCTAGGGCACAAACCCTAGCACTCCTCCCCAATCGCGCCGGCCGGCCAAACCCTAGCCACGGCGGCCACCATCTCCAAGCTCAGATCCACGCGCCGGAATGGATCCGCCGCCGCCGCCGCAGCATCTGGTGGACGAGGCCGATCGAGCGCGTATGAGCGCGCGCGGGCGCTATCGCGGCAGCTTCTCGCGCCGGATGGCGACCAGCCCGGCATGGGCCGGCATGATTCCCCAGCCGCCGCGTCCGCGCCTGACGGACGCCCAGAGGAGTGCGGTGGAGGCGGCGTTCGTGGACTGCGCCGACAGCGACGAAGAAGAGTACGCCGCCGGTGTCGCGGCGGCAGCTGTCGCGGCGGCCGGTGTCGCGGGGGATGGCGCGCCGCCGGAGCCTCCCATTGGCGTGGGCGGCCCTGCTCACATCACCGAGGAGGAGGCGGTGGATGCAGCCCACATGCAGCTGAACGCGCAGAGGGCGGCCGCGTTCATGTCCGCCGCGCGCGCCTGTGCCGACGCTGCGGTGGAGGAGGAGATGAAGCAGATGCGCCGCGCCGAAGAGTCCAAGAAGCGCGCGGCGAGGCGCAAACGGCACCGGGAGGCCTTGGCGGCGGCCGAGGCCGCGAAAGGAGCAGGCAGCTCCGCCTGATGTCAGCTCCACCGCGAAAGGAGCCGAGGCCGTGGCCGCCTATGTGCGGTTCATTTTCCACTAATACCGGCGCCCGCTACGTGTTTCGTAGCTACAAAATGATCAAAGAAGATTGAGTCAGCCAGCCCTGGCTGGCCATGGGCGCGATGAAGGAAGAGCCAGCAAGTCCGTTGCAGAACGGGCATGCTGCGTGACGTTCCTCAAGGCCGCAGCCCCTCTTTGATCTTCCCCCTTGCCGGCCGGTGGTCGGTTATTAATTTCCTTCAAGTTTAGGTTTAGGTTTTAGGGTTTAATGTTAGGAGAAGGTCCTAGATTTAACTATGTAATTTTCAGTTTCTAAATGTAATCCTAGTATTAAAAAAAAAGTTTAGGAAAATAAAAGTGGCAAGCGGACTCAATGCGTCGGCCCCGTTGGGGGCACTGGCCAGAAAGGGGCGGACATGGGCCGGACGCGCGTCCGTTCCCCGACCCAAACGGACAAAACGCGGACCGAACGCGCGTCCGTTTGGGTCGGCCCGTTGGAGTCATCCTAACTCCTTGTACGAGCTTGGACAGACGTCCTGCCCCGCATCACATATGCTCGCCGTGTTGGCCACTCACGCGCCAGTCCGCCAGGCGATGTACATCACCACTCGCGTCTAAATCGCCAAGTCGTCGCTGGCTACTTCCTAGTCGTCGCCCTTCTCCGGGCCTAACATTATGGAGTAGCAGCTTGACGTTAAGGTCGTCCTTTGGGTGTACCCTTTTTCTACGGTTGTCTCAGTCAGTGTGTGTATGTTAACTTCCGGATTGATACGGTACGCACACAGTACAGAGCCAACGATCTAGGGTTTCTCCCTCTCGCCGGCGAAGCTGCCGGTCCCCACGCTTCCGGCGGACCTTGTGACCTCGGAGGTGCGGTGGATCGCGCGTCCGTGCCCCTTCGCCGGTGGGAAGGTTCCATTCCTTTTTTTTAATCTTATTTCAGTGTCTTCTTTGGAACGGTGTGACGACAACGACATCCTACTAAGGTCCTCCCGTCCTATCTACACTCTGATGGTGCGCCTAGCACCGACGGAAGGCGTGTGGAGTTGTGTGTCTAACGGATCTCAGATCCAGACGGTTCGTTTTCGTGTTCTTTCATGTGGCGACAGGTCTGGTTTTTCCGATGTAAGGTTGTCATCATTGGCGATTGTTGTTACTCTGTTGCGATGGTCTTTCGGGTTCTTAGCACGACGATTTTCCGCATGTCTGTTACAAAAATCTCTACTGTTATGACAAGCTTTACCTGACTCCGGTGAGAGAGAGGTGAGAATGGCAGCGTGCCTTTGGCTTGCGCCGGTCGTTAGGTAGTCTGAAGAATTATTTGTATTTTTTGTTACTTTCATTATGCTTTTTACCGTTGTTGATGCTTTCACACAAAAAATCCCGAATTATAAAACCATTTTTTCCCACGGACTAGCAAAGTGCATGTGCTTCTATGGAATTCTAAAACTAGTTGACATACAGACTATTTTTTTTTGTTTTCAAAAGAGGAGCATGTCACGACTTTTGCATCAAAACGATGCACATAACTTTTTATTGCAAAGTTTAGAAAAATTTAAAGTAAATAAATTCGAGGTCACATGTTTCACGACAGTACCTCCACCATGCGACCCCTAACTCCTTGATAAAAGACAAACATAAATAGTTGATTGTGTTAAATATGCTCATGTGTAGTATTATTGTGTTGTCCCAAAAAAAAGTATTATTATGTTGCAAAAGAGGTGGTAACATTACAAGATACAAATGGGTAAGCAGAACACAAAAAACTACACACAACCAAACACCTGTATTTTGCATTTGACTGCTCTCAAATCAACGTTGCAGCTAATCAAAGGCCAAATAAAAAAGATTAAATATAAAGTAGAGAGACCCAAACAAAATGAGTAACTTGACAAAACCCACCGATGAACTCAACGAGGCATTGGACTGCGGAGGGTCCAATTTGATGCGAGCAATCAAACACGACTAAATTGACCGGCACACCATGACATGGATTCTATTTCTACCATAGTAAACTAGTAAACTGCACGTGCTTTGCACGCCAATACTCCCTTTGTCCCAAATTATCCTATGTTTTGGGTTTGGTCAACGTCAAACTTTTTATATCAAACATCTATGTTTATATATTTTATGATGATTCTAATGATATTTATTTTGTATTATAAATATTGATATTTTTCTTATATGATTAGTCAATTTGTAAATTTTGCTTTTGACTAAACCCAAAACGCAGAATAATTTGGGACAGAGGGACTACTTGTTTTTTTTTCTTGCACTCGATACCTTGTTAACTAATTCTCAGATATTTAGAAGTAGCAATGAATCTTGGTAACTCTGGCTACGCATGACTAATGACCTTTGCAGTATTATTTTTATACTATTCACATTTGTTGTCGAGGGAGACGATTCACAAGCACCTCTCCATGAACATCAATTTGAGCCTCCCGAACATTATATATCAGTTTCGTCAGTTATTTTGTATCTCTAGTTCTCTACTACACAAAAGTTATGTTAAACTGTCGTCATTTACAAAAGTGCATGAAATGACTGAAAAAGAGTTGTGCCTAGTTTCTTCATATCGAAAATTGTTTCCGTCACAAATTGTTTACGTCACATAGTGGCAGACCTAGAAACTTCACTAAACATGGGCGAACCACAAGTAGATGTCATTTTCGTACAAATCGATGTACACAACCGGTGACCCATGCCGTCACATGTTAATAACTATAGTGTTTTTTACCATCTCACGATATATTTCAGAAGAAGTAAAATGTTTTCACCATAACAGATTTTTTGCATCACATGGTCAACATTCTAAGAACATTTTATGCTGTCATTTCTCGTTTCTCTATCTTTCTAAGATAGTTTTCTAGTTGGTGTCAGTCTGAAAATCATTTGTTGGGTAAGAGGAATTGAACGCTTTGAATTATACAATAGCTGATAAGATGGATGGCTGATTTAATGTATAGGCTAGCTACCGAGTTGGTAAACAGCTCACATTTAATTGTTGCAGTAGTTTGCTCCCAGGCCATGAAGCGATAGCACAGGTAAGATCTTGAGTGGACGTATGCCACATGGGGCCTACAACATCTGACTACCCAATGTCACATGGTGGACTTGTCCCGAAGTGTCCAACAGCTTCAGCAGCGCGAGTCCACACTCTGGCAAGCACGGGGATGCAAGGTGGCGAATCCAAGGATTCACAGCTGTTAGATCTAATGAGTTCTGGTCAGATGAACGGCACATAGCAGCCTCAGCCTGACAATCAACGGCTTGGATTACTCCAAACGTCCATTGGCGGGAAGGCTGTGAAACTGCGTGGTAAATCCGAATTCAAAAACTCGTGTACTATATAGTGGTATAGATAACCAATTCTTTACTGATGGATTCGGGGTGACTGACATGTGCTCAGTAATATCTTCGTGACCTCATCCACCAACGTCCACACACACAATGAAATGGAGACTTAGCTAAAATCTGTGGCAATCGGTGGAGCGAAGGCGACAGGTAAAGAGAAAGGGACTCCCGACCATGGCGACGCACGGTGAGCTGCCGCCGCCGCTGGCTTGATCTCTCTCCCTCGACCTCCTCTCCCACCCCAGCCTGCAGATCCAGATTCCTCTCCGCGCTCTCTCTTTACAACCCGAGGTCCGGCGCGGTGACTGACATTCCCGTCGGCCGTGGACTGGATTTCGACGAGGCTTGAGCACAACATGTAGCGGCCATGACCGTTGACACGTGTTTGGGCTCGTCGTCCCCCTGTTCATGCCACCGTGCTCGCCGCTGCCGTCCTCGCCTCTCGCTGGTCCGATCCCGCCATTCGTGCCAAGGTCACGACGGCGTGTTCTCTGGCTCCGTCGCTCGCCGCCCTAGCTCCTCTCGTCGGCCCCTCCTCGGGCCCGCTGCTGACGTGCTCCCAGCCTGGACCTGATGCGTCGATGACCGCCTTGCTCCCGCCGGCAGAAGCCGGCCGCACCTCGACGACCTCCGCGACAGGTCCCATGGACTGGGGCTTCGGGATGCCCCGCGCCCCCGCGACCTTCCATGCCCCCGTAGCCGCTCCGGCACCGCCGTGCACCGTCAACACTGTGCTGCGGGTCACGCCAGGCTTGTCCCCCTCCTCTGGACTCTACCAAGCTCTGGACTAGCCACAACCAGCCTCCTCGCGCCTTGCTGTGTCCACGCCGGTGATAGAGTCGCTGCCCAAGCTGCAGCGTGCTGCTACTGTCTCCATTGAGACCTTGCCGCCTTCGTACAACCCTCGGAGGTTCGCTGCATGACCCGATGTGGAGGTGCTCCTGGCACCGCTGGCGGACATGAAGACCGATGCTGCTGCCTTTGTCGGCAATGCCGAATGCTCTGATGTGGAGATGGCCCAGCCTGGGCCGGTCACGCCTTTTTTGTCGACCACCTCTGCCGCGCGCTGGCCGCGGCCGCCCTGGCTTCCCGAAAGGGAAAGGCTGACCCGACTGATGGGGGTTGTTTGGCTCATCCCCGCTGCCCGCATAGGTCCGTGGCGACGAGGTCCACTCTGTCGGGTCGCTTAGCGCTGTTGCCATGGCGGCTTGCTATTTGCCGTCGCTTCCTACGGGTCAAAGTCCAAGTGCGACACCTACCAACGACTAGGATGACTGGGTGTAAGTGGGCCGGGGCCACCGCCGCAGCCGAAGCCCTCCCCCGAGTCAAGGGAAGGTCGTGAGCGTTGCCTTGCATTCAACCATTGGGCTCAAGGAAGGTGCTTCTGTTACCTCGACCGTGGCCACCAAATCAGCGCATGCCACGAGCCTTTCAGATGCATTCGTTGTCGTCGCCCTGGTCATCGGGAGAGGTTCTGTCGTGCTCGCTCTCCTGTTGCTCGCGATCACTCACCGGCAGCTCGCGATTGCTCTCCGGTCACTTGTGCTCCTGACAAGCGAAGCCACTCTCTGTCCGTCCAGACTTGTCCTTCATTGTGTGGGTTGGTGTTGCCTAGATCGCCTGCTAGGTGTTAAGGATTACAATGCCAACGCTTTTTCAGTCTCTACTTTGGAGTCTCAGTTTGCCCTCTTGCGCATGGAGCTTCTTCAGAACGTTGAGCTGCTTCACTGTGAGCTCCACGAGTCTCTCAGAAGAAGGGCAAGAAAGAAGCTTGGTGTTCCAAGTAAAGCTTCCGTTTTTTCTTGATTGTTGAGCCCATTTGAGGTTGTCGGGTTGTCAGTTTGTGGTTGTGCTAGGTTGGGTTAGTAGTTGTTTGCTCGTGGTTGTTGCTCGCTTTAGGTACTGCTCTCTATGGTTGTGTGGCTCCTCGTTTGTTGTATCGTTTTCGCCCGGTTTCTTCCGCAAATAAACCGGACACCTTCTTCTTAATTAATGCTTCTTAATTAATGGATAAGGCAAAGTTTTTCCTTCGTTAAAAAAAATCTGTGGATAGTATAATAATAGGAAAAAATTACATGGCCCGTGACCATGAGCAAAGCGTACTTTATTGCCGGCCTATTTTAAGGACCAGAAACGATAGGGCTTTTCTGGATACCATGGTCCTAGCAGAATCCGCCCAGCCCACTCCGATCCAGCCCGCACCATGCCTCTTCTCCCAAGTCCCCTCATCGCGTGGCAGTCGTCAAACCAAGTCTGGCACGCCATCTTCGCCAGCGCCGCCCAGCACTGTCCCCTCCCAACCGTGCCGGCGACCTTCACCTCCCGCCGACGCAAGCAGGCCGCTTCGGACGAATTTTTCTCCCCCACTCCTCGCCGTCTTCCTCCTCCTCGCCTCTACTGGGATGGCGTCGGGCGGAGATCCATCGGGGTTTGCTGGTGAGCTACGCCCTTCCTTGCTTCGATTACCTGCTCTAACCTGCTCCGATCTCACCTCCGCTGCGATCGATCGATCCCAATCTCCACTCCTGGAATTTTTGGGTGCTGCAGTCTCTCCAATCCATCGAAGTTAGTTACGGGTTTGCTTGCTGTGCCGTGGAATGGTGATCTAGTCCACATATCCATGTCCGATTCGGTTCGTCTTCTTCAGCGCGCGCGCGCACGGTCGAATCCTGAGTGCGAGAGTGTTTAGAAGCCTAAATTAGTGCCACTGGTAGCAGACTAGATTCCCCAGTAATTGAAGCCTCGTTATGCCCGCCCATGCACGCAAGTAATGCCGAGTAATCGATGAGAACGAAATAAATTTCTGCAACTGTTTGATGAGATGGAAAGGTTCCGCTTCAACTGGTTCTCCAACCATATCTTCCTGTTAGGCTCTTACTTGCGTCTTGCGTCGCGTAGAGCATGGTTAGTTTGCTGTAAACGCAAGGCGCTTAGTGCCATGTTAGTTTTTTACCCTTATTCTCGTGTGTGGTAAGGAAGAAAGATGCTGGTGTGAAGAACCCTTGATTTCATATGAAGATGTTAGAGCCTGTTTGTGACTACCATTGTTGATATAACTTGGAGTTGTTTATTTTTCTGCCATCTGATGAGTTGCTAAAGATTAGAAAAACATATACAAAGTCTCCATTCTAAAGAGAAGAGGGGAGTAAACTGTCGTGTCCTCTCAAATCTCAAAACTATGCACAGAGTATTACAGTGCTTCTGTTGCAACTTCTTTACTGCCAACTTCATTTGCTTTGCTGCCACAAGTACTTACTATGCTATGTATGTTTCTTTTCTGAACCCACTTCTCTTGCAGATGCGAGCAAAAGTAAAAAAGCAGAAGGGTCATCCAACGAAAGTCAAGGGGTTCCTCCATCTGCAGCTGCAGGACTTTCGGGCCCTTTCGATTTTTCTTCTATGCAAAGTTTGCTCAATGTATGCCCCTCCCCCTATCATCATAAGTCTAGAGCATGCTGACTATCTTTTACATGATTCTGCCTATGCCGGCTTCAGTCATACTTGCACTACTTTTCTAAATGAGCAGTATCTTTCGACTTCAATTAAACGAATTATTGTTTCCAGGATCCATCCATAAAGGAGATGGCAGACCAAATTGCAAGGGACCCTGCATTCAATCAGATGGCTGAGCAGCTACAGAAAGGTGCTCAGAGTACAGGAGAACAAGGCATGCCTCCATTGGACCCTCATCAATACCTTGAAACAATGCAAAAGGTCATGGAAAATCCTCAGTTTATGACAATGGCTGAGCGTCTTGGGACTGCTCTTATGCAGGTACCTCCTACTTTGCCCAAGAGACTCCTCTGGTTTCCCTTCTTTGTTGTTTATTTGGCTGCCAAGGCCTTAATTGTCTCTACTCAACTTATTTGGCTTAGGATCCTGCTATGTCCAGTATGCTGGAGAACTTAACTAGTCCAACACATAAGGATGAGCTTGAAGAGCGCATGTCTCGTATTAAGGAAGACCCAGCCTTGAAGCCCATTCTTGACGAGTTGGAGAATGGTGGTCCAGCTGCAATGATAAAGTAGCGCATATATTATCTACTGCTGATATCCATATAGATGTCTAGAAAACTTGCTTGATATACTTTTCATTTGCTCATTTAGGTACTGGAATGACCCTGAAACTCTTCAAAAGATTGGCCAGGCAATGGGAACTACCATGCCATTTCCCAATATCTCTATTCCTGAACCTTCTGGTACTGAGGAAACTGAAGAGGAAGGTGGAGATGAAGATGATGAGTCCATTGTACATCACACTGCCAGTGTTGGTGATGATGAGGTAATGGGGCTAACAATAGAACTATGCATTCGAATTCCTTTTTTTAGCTGATTTGTGCTTTGCATATGGTTCTATGTTATGTTGACGTTACTGAATAGTTTTACTCAATAATTGTCAATTGTGACCATAATTACTATCACTACAGAAGTGCGCTGCAACAAACTAATTTGAACAGTTTATGCTAAAAGAGAAAGGTGTACTATTATTTATCGTGTCAGATCAAGCCATCCATCCTTGCTCTCATCACAATGGTCTGTACCAAACCAACAGGTGGCTTGGCTTGACGATGAATGGACCGCCACCACCGGTTGAGATATTTATAGGAAAGTTGGTAGTTTTACTGTGTAATTACTTACTTGGTGTCCATTTTGACCACAATTACTACAGGTTTTTAAGGAATTGCTTGGGCTATTCTAGTTGGAACACTGAATCCTGTAGCTTATAGCTTTTATGATGTACACTTTTGAATAAATGAACCAACCATTTGTTGGTAATTGGAGAAAGAAGAGGCTCTTGGCGTGTAGTATGTGTTCTTGTATGGTCAACAGCTATGCCCAATGTTATAAAGGCCTACTTTTCCATAGTCTGAGGTTTAGGCGACCGGCGAGGAATCAATCTCCCTTTCAATCTTGACCATCTTGGCAAAGATTTGATGTCCCAGCGAGTGGTCTGAGCTTCGGTAGCTGATCCCTGACACTGCAAGGAGGGAGAGAGGACGAAGGCGTGAGGTTGCATGTGGAGAGGCCCTAAATTTTGGTGTTCTTTTTCCATGTATGTTTTAGGGATAGGGATACATAGGCAGTGCAATGGGCTAGGTCAGCACATCTAGCTTATTTGTCTTAGTCCTTCCTATTCTATTTCAAACTACAACTATCTATGCGTTTTCTTAGACTCCAGTGCTTTCAGTACAAAATGCTTAGACACGCCTAGAAAAGCTAGTTGCTGGATGACGGCAAAAGGCCTAGTCACTGCCTAGTATTTTCTTAAACCTTAAATATGCCAGCTTGCAATCTCGTGCCCTCCGTTGCATCTTCCACAGATTGATCTGCTATTCTTGCCACACAATTTAGTTCTGTGGCCTCCTCTCTCCTGTGGAGCCTATGATGGTGTGCCCAGTGTTCACAGTTAACATGATCACAAAAATGATGCTGTTTTCGTAAGATGTATGCAGGGTTATGCAACTAAGAATCTAACATCATCTCCATTTACAGTCTTCATGGTTGCTGTTTTCATTACAAGCATACTTTTTAGTTTTTTCAAATATAGCTGGTACTATTGTTTTTATTGAATTTGTTATTGCATTGCTATTGGATCTTACAAATTAAGTCATCCAATAGGGTCTGAAGAAGGCTCTAGATGGTGGAGCAGACAAGGATGAAGAAGACTCCGAGGGAAGAAGGGCCATACATTTTGCATGTGGATACGGTGAGGTATGAAGATTTGCTCATTGCTCAACCCTCTTAGAATGCAATGGTAAATCACTAATGAAGCTTGTTTTAAGTGACAAAGGTCAAATTGATACTAACTTTTACTTGGTTCCATGCCAAATGATACTAGTGGAACTTTTATAGTTATTTATCTAAAAAGGTTTTTTAGTTATTGTTTAGTAACCAGCTAGGCTTTGAGTAATGAGTATTTTGCGGGTGAAAAATGAGCTTCTTTGGAGACCAAGTATACTTGTTAGCTTTATTTATTTAGTTTCACAGATTGTACAAGGTTTACCTTTCTTTTAAGCATGTTATATAATTTTGGGTAAAATGGAGAGCTAAAAAGCTTGATTATGATTATTGGTCAAAAGCAGAATAGTTCTGCTCCAGTTCATTGATGCGCCTAGCAATCTCTGATGGTTACAATACAGTATATTACTTTAGCAAACTACCACTCCCTCTGTACCGAATTATAAAGATGTTTTGGATATTTAATGTAGACCACATACGGACTGGAATGACTACACTAAAACCTGACTATATACATATGATTCAGAAAAAAGCTAGAACATCTTATAATTCGAAACAGGAGTATATTGAAAACCATCACCATTATCTTGCCTGGAGCTGGTCCCTGAAAAAAACTTGCCAGGAGCTGGTCCCTGAAAAAAACTTGCCAGGAGCTGGTCATGCCCACCCACCTAGGCCCTAGCTATGTAACTGGTCCAATACCAACCCAGACTGCATGTTTCCTGATCCAGCCATTCATATTTTTGCTTTAGGTGGTCGTTAGGAGTGCCATTTCAGTTTTGATAGCTATATTCAGAGTTAGAACACAGAATCTATGAATGGCATACTATCTTCTGCTGTTATCTGTAGCCTATGTTACATTGATAGCTTAATTTTCTCCTTGTTTACTTGGTGTGTATTATAAATTTCAGTTCAAGTGTGCACAAATCCTCCTTGAGGCGGGTGCTGCGGTAGATGCCGTGGATAAGAACAAGAACACCCCACTGCATTATGCCGCGGGATATGGTCGGAAAGAGTGTGTGGATCTTCTGCTGAAGCATGGCGCTGCTGTGTAAGTTAAATCTGCTCTCTTCTCCTTTTGCAGAGTCTGGTCCCTCGATGCTTATTTGACTGTCTCCAATGCCCTGCTGCAGCACGCTCCAGAACATGGACGGGAAGACGCCCATCGATGTTGCCAAGCTCAACAACCAGGACGAGGTCCTCAAGCTGCTCGAGAAGGACGCGTTCCTGTAAATTGCTTCACTTGGCTCCCATGGCGACCTGGACTTTTAGTTCCATCATATTTTATATCCCTTGGCAGTGGTCGGATAGTCAAATACTCAAAATGTCATTTTATTCTTTGTGTAAGAAGCTGCTACGTGTGCTAGCTAAGCCTGCAGGCATACTGGCTTAGGTTAGAGCTGCATGTTACTGTCTATGGTGACTTTTGTATCCCCCACTTTGTTTCTGGTGATTTCAGCAAGTAATCAAGATTGTTTATCGACAGATTTATTTCCAGTGTTCTGCAGAGGTTGAAGATGATACGCATGATGTTTACTGGAATGGTAGCCTTCGATTTGAGACCAAGAATCCACCTCAGTGTAATGCACAGGGCAGTAACATGAGTACTTTTCTGTTCCTTGTTACTCCCTCCGTGTACACTCTTTTCTGAGAAGATATCTAGTGCTCCCAGCTTTTAGGGTGCTCCCCGTCCTACAGCAAAAAAAGACAATTTTAAATGTTTCAAAAAATTGTACAAAAAATTATGGATGTTCACAATGTATGTTTGTACAGCCTCCAAAAATGTCAGCTCCAAATTCGAAATAAATATTGACAAACAAAAAAGACAAATATGGTATGAATGGTGTCATTTTTTTGGTTTTTTGTCCTTTTGACACCCATGACACTATACATTTCTGATTTGTCTTTTTTGTTTCTCAATGTGGATTTTGAATATAGAGCTGAAATTTTTGGAGGTTGTACAAACATACCTTGTGAGTATCCATAATTTTTCGTACAATTTTTTGACACATTTAAAAACGTTTTTCTTAGTGGTAGCATAGTGAGGTGGGAGCACTAGATACTTCCTCACTCTTTGCGTGGACAATGCCCACTGAATTACGGCTTCCCTTAACTGCTGCTTTGTGTTGTACTCCCAGGACGGTAAACCTATCTTGATTCCAGTAACTGGGAATAGGCACATCTTCACCATTATTTTCATCTGAATCATCAGAATCAAGATCTTGTGCGACGCCATCCTCGTCTTCGTCCAATATCTCGTCCTGCACTATTCCTTCGTGGTCATCCGCATCAGCCTCCCCAATTTGGGCAGGTCCTGCTGACAGTGCTGGTTCATAATGAACAGGAATTTCTGACGGCGACGGTTCATAGTCAAAAGGAATTTGAGGAGGTCCTGCTGACAGTGATGCTTCATAATGCACAGGAATTTGGGCACCATGCGAACTGGTTGCTTGACTACTCTCTCCTGTCTGAAAAGCACCGCCACCTATTTCCAAATTATTCCGCTTCAGAACAAACGACACTAAGACTTCTGATTTTGTCCCTCGGCGTTTGCATGATTCTAGCCAAGAAACCCACTGCTTTGTCCGATTGGCAACAACTCCCAGTGAATATTTGACCGGGATTTGGTCCATAACGACTGATCCTAACAGACCAGTAATTAGGATCATACCCAAAATTCACCGTCAAATACCACTGGACAACGCTGATTTTCACTTTCTCTGGCTCTGTCAACTGAATCTCCACATTTTCAAATTCACTAAGATCAACCCCTGACTCAGTTGCACAGACTGTACCGACACCATAGTGCACAACAATATCGACCACTTCCATTACCTAAACAAATTTATTCCATCATCAAATACCACACAGTGGATATATCTAAATATTACGACCACCGAAAATAAATATGACGACCACCGGTAATATAAAGACTAATCAAAATATACGACAAACTATATTAACATTAAACCTAAAAATCTAGAGATTAGGGTTTACCCTTGACGCGTGCGTAGCTCCCGCTGTCTGGCTTCAATCTAGCACCACCACCGCTGCACCACGCCTCTAGCTTCCCCAACACCGACACACACCACCACTATCCACCATTGTTGACCACCATTGCTCCACCTCCACACCCCCAAACGCCTCCACAAAGAGCTATCCCATCAACAGATCGGGATGCCCCAACCCTCCTCTACTCTATTTCTTCAATATGTGGGCTTGTGGGAATTTTTTGGGGGTAAGATTCGGTGCTATTTTCGCTGGAAACGGAAGAACAGAAGAGGAGAAGGAGCAGGTCGAGCGAGCAAAGGAAGAAGAAGGCCGAGCCGGGTGCGCATCCTTATCCAGCTGGTTTCGGCAGCGGCCATGCCGAAACCCGGCTTTCGTCTTCGCCCCTGCCGAAAAACGTGGCCCACGACTGCCGACGCGCCTGCGGGCATGCAGGTCGTCACGGGCCGTGACGACAGTTTACTTTCGGCACGGGTGCTGCCGAAACTAGGCTTTCGTCTTCGTTGGTACCGAAAGTCCACGGTTTCGGCACGGGCCGTGACGACGCCGCGCTAGTTTTCAATTTTTTTGAAAACGCGTGCTAGTTTCCGAATAAATTTTTAAAAAAATATTATTTAAAAAAATTCCACTCTTTGTAGTCCGAATCTAAACAATATGTGTAACACTTAAAACATCTTATACTATATAACAGAGGGCGTAAGTAACAGTCAAAATTTAGACACCGTTGGATCTGGATCTTGTGAATTAGTTTAGTCTAAGGATGGCAACTGGCGGCATGTCGTGCAGGTAAAGTAATCAAATGCCCATGTAAAGCAATCAAAGAAAGGATCTCATTAGGTGAAGGGATGGATCATGAATCATTGGTCACCAGTTTCGTGAATTTCGGATGAAATTTCGCCGAAACTAATTTGGCGCCTACATGGAAGGTCCTCACCGTCAAAATGCTAGGAACATGAATAACAGGCTTCTACTAGTTGTCTCGTTGAAAACACGATCGTAACCAGCTCATGCAGGGCAATCAACAAAAACGGGGACGCCATAGGATTTTTTTTAACCTGCTGGACGTACGTGCGCTGGGAAGAGCTCGCGGGCCTGGTGCCGTGGTGCGCGGGGAGGGCGATACAAAAAGGAACGATAGGAAAAATGTGATTTGTGGGCCCCACATGATTTTGATATTCTTTTTCTGATGTCTATTCTGTGAGGGCACATTTTTGTACCAAAACTATTTTAGGGTGCACACTCAAACAATTTTACGGTACGAGATGCTCTAAGGGCAACTCCTACAGGGCGATCCAAACATACACGAAATATGTCCGTGTTTTCACCGTTTGGATCGCGAAACTGATAGGCGTCCGACATATGGGTGTACTTACCAGGCCACTGACCCACGCCGCGACCCGTTATGTCCGCTCAACACCATTTTTTCCCAACCATTTCATTAAAATAGAAAATTGAGGATTACATTTAAATATAACATAACAAAGACCTAAAACTCTAGGGCTCCTCATTGTCATCGTCCTCCGGTGGTGGCGATGTAGTAGCCCGCTCATCGACGGAGATTCCGACACATTCGCCGCTACCTCGGCTAGAGATGTCTCCGCTGCCGGAGCCCACAGTGGTGCAAACCATTTTGTATCTGCATGGCCAGAGCCTCCTCTTCTCAGTTCGCCATCGCTGCGCGTACTGATGAGTAGCGGACCGCGGCGATGCAAATTCATAGAGGGCCGCACACGGTTTTGGAGCAGCCGAACCGTCGGCCTGATGTGAATGTCGGCGATCTATCTCCCCGACATTAAATCCTAGTGCTACACTTAACTAAAGACAATTAAATTAAACATGCTAAGAAATTAAGAACCGCCCCCCGGAGTTTGGTTGCTCATGGGCGGCAGGGGGAGTCTGTTCGGACACGGACTTGCTGGCTCTTCCTTTGCCACGACTGGCGCCAACAACAAACTAGCTGGCTCCTCCTCTTGTATTCATTCGTTGCTACAAAATACGTAGTGGCGCCGTCTTTCAAACAAAATTGGCCGCACATACGCAGAGCCGCCGGCGGGGGTATGGCATTACTGGGAGCTGCCTGCTTCCATCGCCGCCGCGGCATCGCGCGCACATTTGCGACGGAGAGCGCGTGGCGCGGACGCAGCTGCGCGGGTAGCTTGCTCCGTCTTGGTCTCCTCTGTCGCGGTCGCAACTGCGCGGGCAGAGGCCATGAATCTAGTCTCCCTCTGCGCGTTTAGTTGCATGTGGGCCGCCCGCACTGCAGCCTCCTCGGAGCGGTCCGAGCCGTCCTCTGTCCCGCTGGTGGGCGCAGGCACAATGACCCCGCGACCCCGGCAGCGTATGCTTCCTCCTCGGGGTCCTAGGCATCGCTATACGCAGCCTCTAGCGCCCTCCTCGCCTGATCAGGCAGCTGCGGCCGAGGCGGCTTCGGAATGACACCGGCCCACGCTGGACTTGTCACCATTCGGCGAGAGAAGCTACCGCGATGGCGCCCGACCGCGCTTCGACTCGCTCGCATGACCTGGTCGACGAGATGCTGCGGCGGTGACGGCGGATCCATTTCAGCACGTCGATCTACGAAGGGAGATGGTGGCCGTCGTGGCTGGAAGAGGGAGGTCTGAGCTAGGGGTTGCGCTCTAGGATTTGCCTTGCCGGCGTCCATTTAAAGAGCTCCACCGCCCACATTAAATGAGGTAGGTGGCTGTTATAGTCGATGACACGCAGACCAGGGGCGGACACATGAGCCATCCGCGCGTGTCCGGGGCCGACACATACCTGGGCAAATTTAGGCAGAGAATGGGTCGCCGCGGACAGAAACAGCGATCTATTTATGTCGTTGCGTTGGGCTTAGTTTTTAGCCGCGCGGATAAAAACGAACGCGTGCAAACTCAATGGGTCCTAAGGATGACTCCAACGGGCCGACGCAAACGGACGCGCGTTTGGTCCGCGTTTGGTCCGTTTGCGTCGGCAACAGGACGCGCGTCCGGCCCAGGTCCGCCCCTTTCCGGCCACTGTGCCCAACGGGGCCGACGCATTGAGTCCGCCCGGCCAGGGTTTTTGATCATTTTCGGCCAGGATTTTTGATCACATTGCAACAAAACAAGTATAAAACATAATCCCGGCCTCACACATGCCATGTCTGGGTACATACCCAAAATATTACAAATCATTTTCGAGTTGTTCTTACCCCTTGGCCTCCCCTCCTTCTCCGTTGTGGCCTCTTCCTTATCAACTGGCTGTCCACCTTGCTTGAGGGAGGCGTAGAGGTCCTTCCACTTCTGCTGGTCCTTGAGTGCCCGGAAGCAATGGGTCAAGTTGAAGGTCTTCTTATATTGAGCCTGGAAGGTTTCCAAAGCTTGCAACACCTGTGCATACAAGGTTATAGCAACCAAAATCATTGCAACCAAAATGCATAATAAGGGAAGAGGAATTACCAATTCCTTCACTCCATAGCCACTTTGCGGCCGGGCTTCAACGTTTTCAACGGAGCCGCAAAACTTGCTCATCTCCCCTTGTATGTGGAGCCACCTCTTGGAGATAGATGTCTCGGTCCGCAGCGTTTGAATGTTATGGGGGGAAGGATTCTGCATTCATTGTAGCGCTTGGTGAACCGGCCCCAATATGCCGACCCTCTTTGCTCGTCCCGAGAATTTGGTTCGTTCCAACCTCGATCCAGGACTCGCAAATGAGCACGTCTTCCTCGGACGTGAATGAGGCGCCCCTTTGGCTGATCTTCCTCTTCATGGCCAGGGATTAGGTGTCGAGCTCATCTAGGAAAACCGGCTCAACCTCGATGTTGATCACATCGGGGCCGGTCGGCGGAACTTCATCTTCTCCGGCATTGTAGTCGTCGGCGGCGTACTGAGTGTTGTCCCTGACCATGTCCTGGAGGACGTCCTCCCCGTCGTAGCCGTCCTCCTCCTCCTCATAGTACCTAGGGTCACCCGGCGACGGCCTGGGCAAATCGCCGAACAGGTTACGGGCGGCCTGGGCGGCGACCACTGCCGGGGCAGCTGCACACGCTGCCGCAGTCTGCGCCGCGGGCGAGTGTGCGGCCAAAGGTGTAGCGGGCGCGTTGAGATCAAGGGTAGGTACCTCGACCGTGGATTCGGCTGAGTTAGGGGAAACCCGCGGCGGCATGGTTCCAGGGAGGTACCCGTACACAGGCGATGGTGCCTTCGCGGAAGATCTCGACCTTGGCGGTCGGGCCGCCGAGACGTTGGAGCTGGCCGCCGCAGTCGCGACCCCGACCGCCGCGGTCGGGGTAATCCCAATCAGGAGGAGGGCAGCGGTGGCGGCCCTGGACACGAGGTCAGAGGTGTCATCCTCTCCCTGCTGCTCGGCGGCGGCCTTCTTGGCGGCTGTTGAGTACATATATCCTGCACATATTGTATTTAGTATATTAGCACTTAGGTCCCTCCTCTCTTGTATACCTGAGGATGTGGAGGCCTCCGCTGTACCTATATATGTACGTGCTATGCACCCGAGGAATACAATCGTGAGTTGCAATCTCTCTACATGGTATCAGACTCCTTTTCGATCCTAACCCTAACCTAGCCGCCGCGCCGCCTCCCCCGCGCGCCGCCGTCTCTCCCACCTCGCGCCGCCGCGCCGCCGCCTTTGCCGCGCCGCCGCGCTCCCCTCCTCAACCCCAGCGTCGCCGCCGTCTCTTCCTGCCGCGCGCCGCCATGTCCTCCAACTCCAACTCCAACAACCCCTTCGCCTCCGACGTCTCCGACGACCCTCCCCCCGAGCCCCGCGGTTATCCGCGCCGTTCACATCGCTGACCACGTCCCCGTCAAGCTCTCCCACGCCGAGAAGAACCACCACGCCTGGAGGACGTACTTCTACCTCCTCTTCCGCGAGTACCACCTGCGCGACCACGTCGACGGCACCGTTGATCTCTTCAACCGCCGCGACCCCGACTGGCTCGCCATCGACGCCACCATCATCCGCTGGCTCTTCCTCACCATCTCGCCGGACATCTTCAAGACCGTCGTCCGCGAGGGTGATGACGCTCGCACGGTGTGGACGAAGATCAACGGGCTTTCACCGACAACAAGCTCCAGCGGATCGTGTTCCTGCAGCAAGAATTCTTCGGCACGCCGCAGAACGATCAAACTCTGGACGCCTACTGCCTGCGCCTCAAGGCGATCTCCGACGAGCTCCAGGACCTCGGCTTCAAGATGGGGATGAGATCCTCCTCTCCACCCTCACCGCTGGCCTCAACGAAGATCTCGGGAACGCTGCTTCCAACCTCACCCTCATGGCCGAGCCCACCTTCGAGCGCGCCGTCGCCTATCTTCGTCTCGAGGAGCGCCGCCTGAAGAACGTCCGCACCCGCGCCATCCACACTGCTTCGCCGCCGGGTACCGCGCTCCGGCCCCTCCGGCCCCCGCGCCTTTCCAGCAGCCGGCGCCCGCTGCGCCCTTCCCCGCCCAGCTTCCCCAGCAGCCGCAGCAGCAGCAGGGTCGCAACAACGGCCGCCGTCGTCGCGGTGGTGGCCGCAACAACGGCGGCGGTAACGGAGGCGGGAACGCCGGTGGTGGCGGGCACGGTGGCGGCGGCGGCAACCAGCAGCCGACGCCCCCATGGAGTGGCGGCCACAACCCATGGACGGGGGTCGTACACGCCTACACCATGCCGGTGCCACGCCCGCCATCCCCAGTCTCCTCGGCTCACGCCCACCGACCCACCAGGCCCTCTTCGCCGCGACACCGCCCTACGCCCCGGCCTACAACGCCGCTCCACCGACCTACGCCCCGGCCTACAACGCCGCTCCACCGACCTACGCTCCGGCCTTCGGTGGCGCACCGTCCTACGCGCCCCAGCAGCCTACTTGGGACCCGGCGCTCTACGCCGCACTTCAGCAGGCGCCCGCGCCCGGCTCCTACTCCGGCGGTGGCGACTGGTTCATGGACACGGGCGCCTCCTCTCACATGGCCGCTCACCGGGTAACCTCTCTTATTCTTTTCCAACTTCCACCGAGTCTCGCATCATCGTCGGTAACGGCGCCGGTCTTCCTATTTCTCACATTGGTTCTGCTAATTTTCCTTCTTCTTCTAAACCATTATCTCTAAATAATGTCATTGTCTCTCCCCATCTTATTCAGAATTTAGTCTCTGTTAAAACTCTCTCTCGTGATAATTCTGTTACTGTGGAATTTGACGCTTCTGGTTTTTCTGTTAAGGACGCCCGTACCCGGATGGTACTCCACCGATGTGAGAGCCCCGGCGACTTGTATCCGGTCCAGTCGTCTTCCACCCCCGGCGCCGGACCTCGTGCTTTCTCCGCTGGCGTTGATCTTTGGCATGCTCGTCTTGGACATCCTAGTGCCAACACGCTTCATCAAATAATGAGGGGTTTCTCGTTTTCGTGTAATAAAAAGGCTACGCATAGTTGTGAAGCCTGTCGTGTCGGCAAACATGTTCGTCTTCCTTTTAGTAATTCCTCCACAGTTGCGTCTTTTCCGTTTGAGTTAATTCATAGTGATGTATGGACCTCTCCAATTCCGAGTAATTCTGGTTTTACATATTACTTAGTCATTCTTGATGATTTTTCTCACTTTGTGTGGACGTTTCCTCTCCGTAAAAAGTCCGATGTCGCCACCACTCTCACCGCCTTCTTCGCCTATGTGTCTACACAGTTCGGTCGTCCCATCCACGCCTTACAAACTGACAACGGCAAGGAGTTCGACAACGTTGCCGTCCGCACCCTCCTATCTTCTCACGGCACTATTTTCCGCCTAACCTGTCCATATACATCGCAGCAAAACGGCCGTGCCGAGCGTGTCCTCCGCACCCTCAACGACTGCGTCCGCACCCTCCTCTTCCACGGCCACGTCCCGCCCTCCTTCTGGCCCGATGCCTTGGCCACCGCCACACTCCTCGTCAACCTCCGTCCGTGTCGTACGCGCTGGAACTATGCGCCACATCACCTCCTATTCGGTTCCCCTCCATCCTACGACGGTCTTCGGATATTCGGTTGTCGTTGTTACCCCAGTGTCGCCACCACCGCCCCTCATAAACTCGCCCCCGTTCCGTTCCGTGTGTCTTCCTTGGTTACCCGGCTAACACCAAAGGCTATCGCTGCTACGACCCCGTGTCCCATCGGGTTATCACCTCAAGGCACGTTTACTTTGACGAGTGTTGCTTCCCGTTTGCACAGGAACAGGTGGTGCCTTCTCCTTCCTCCGCGGGTGAACCTCCGCGGCGTCGCGCCCTCGCACCGGCGCGTCGACCCCGCCCTCGAGCCCCGGCTCGGGCGCCGCCTCGTCGACCCCGCCTTCGTCGCCCTCGAGCCCTCGCTCGGGCGCCGACCCGCCGACGCCGCCCGCGCCGCCCTCGAGCCCTAGCTCGGGCGCCGCCCCGCCGACACCTCCTGCAGCACCCTCGAGTTCCGCCTCGGGCGCTGCCACTCCGACACCGCCCGCCTCGCCCTCGAGCTCTAGCTCGGGCGACGCCTCGTCGACCGCGTCACCCTCGAGTGGCCACTCGGGTGACGCCGCGCCTGCTCCTACGGGTCCAGTCACCCGCGCGCGCGCCGGTGTCTTTCGCCGTCCACGCGGTATCCTTCAGACGCGTACGTCTGCACTGCTGCGACAGCTTCTTCACCGCCACCAGCGCCCTCTCCGCTGCCGCCTCGGCTCGGGCGGCCCTCCGCGACCCGCTGTGGCTCGCGGCCATGCAGGACGAGTTCGACGCCCTGCAGCGCAACAAGACGTGGCAGCTTGTTCCTCGACCTCGCCATGCCAACGTCATCACCGGGAAGTGGGTCTTCAAGCACAAGTTCCATCCGGATGGCACCCTCGACCGTCACAAGGCGCGTTGGGTCGTTCGTGGCTTTCGTCAGCGTGCCGGCGTCGACTTCACTGACACCTTCGCCCCGGTTGTCAAGCCCGGGACCATCCGCACTGTGCTCCAGCTCGCCGTGTCTCGCCGCTGGCCTGTTCACCAGATGGACGTCTCCAACGCCTTCCTCCATGGTCATCTTGAGGAGCAGGTGTTCTGCCAGCAGCCCACCGGCTTCGTCGACTCCGCTCATCCGGATCATGTGTGCCTGCTCTCGCGCTCATTGTATGGGCTCAAGCAGGCGCCTCGCGCGTGGTACCAGCGCATCGCAGCGTTTCTTCACCAACTCGGCTTCCGCTCCACACGCTCCGATGCTTCGCTGTTTGTCTACCGTCTGGGAGACGCCACGGCTTACCTGCTGCTCTATGTCGACAACATCATCCTGACAGCCAGCACCCCTGCGCTCCTCCAGCAGCTTACTGATCGTCTACGTGCTGAGTTTGCTCTCAAGGATTTGGGGCCCCTACACTACTTCCTCGGCATTGAGGTCGTGCGCCGACCGGATGGCTTTTTTCTTCATCAGAGGAAGTATGCTCATGAGCTTCTTGACCGCGCTGGGATGCTTAACTGCAGCCCCGTGGCCACGCCTATCGACGAAGGCCAAGCTCTCCGCCACGGATGGTTCTCCGGCCCCTGATGCTTCGCTCTACCGGTCTATCGTCGGTGCTCTCCAGTATCTCACTCTTACCAGACCGGAGCTACAGTACGCTGTTCAGCAGGTGTGCCTTCATATGCACGCTCCCCGTGATGCTCATTGGACTTCGGTGAAGCGGATTCTCCGCTATGTCCGCGGCACTTTGGACCTTGGTCTCTCGCTACATGCTTCTGCCGACACGGACATCATCGCCTACTCGGACGCTGATTGGGCCGGCTGCCCCGACACGCGACGCTCCACTTCGGGGTATTGCGTCTACCTTGGACCATCGCTCATTTCTTGGTCGTCCAAGCGGCAGCCCACGGTCTCTCGCTCCAGTGCCGAGGCGGAGTATCGGGCTGTCGCCAATGCCGTCGCTGAGTGCTCTTGGCTCCGACAGCTTCTTCAGGAGCTCTCTTGTCCTGTCGACAAGGCCACCGTGGTGTACTGCGACAACGTCTCCGCCGTGTATCTCTCCGCCAACCCCGTTCATCACCGTCGGACGAAGCATATCGAGCTCGACATTCATTTTGTTCGCGAACAGGTAGCTCTTGGTCGCATACGTGTGCTACACGTACCCACCTCTCAGCAGTTCGCGGATATCATGACTAAAGGACTACCTACGGCGTCCTTCGAGGAGTTTCGATCCAGTCTTTGCGTCCGCTCTGCCGACGCTTCGACTGCGGGGGGGTGTTGAGTACATATATCTGCACATATTGTATTTAGTATATTAGCACTTAGGCCCCTCCTCTCTTGTATACCTGAGGATGTGGAGGCCTCTGCTGTACCTATATATGTACGTGCTATGCACCCGAGGAATACAATCGTGAGTTGCAATCTCTCTACAGCGGCGTCGAGCTGGTCCTGCTTCAACCTCTTCCTCCGGGCGCCCCGCTTCTTGGTCTCTGCGGCCCTCTGCTCTGGCGTGAGTTCCTTCTTTACTTTCTTTTTAGCTTGGGGCGCAGGTCCAGCGGCGGTGCCGGCGGCGTCTGGTCCAAACTCAGCGGCGGCGGCGGAGGCAGCGTCGGCCATGGCTAGTGCTGGAGTGTGGACTGGGGTTTTGGGAGAGGAGAGACCGGTGTGAATTTTGCCGAGAGAGCGGACTGGAGGAGGACACAAAAGCGGTCCGCCGCGCGTCCGTGGCCGACGCATTCCTGACCCAAATTTGGGCCAGGAATGCGTCGCGGCGGACGGAAAAACGGACCGCGATCCGTTTGCGTCGCCCCGTTGGGCCATGTTTTTTGCTCCAACGGACAGGGACGAACGCGCGCGGACTCGATGCGTCGGCCCGTTGGAGTCATCCTAAGTTGCTATCGTGCGCCTCGACTTACGGTGTCCGCCACATCCACATGTGCTCAATAGCTCTATCTAGCTAGTTGAAATATGCTTCTTGTTGTCGGTGGCACTTTTTTTGTTTCTTATACAAACAAACTTATACTTTTACACTCAACTAGACGAACTTGCATGTGCATCTGGCTAGTGATTGATCCACCGATTATGGGCAAGGTCAACGTGCCCAACAAACATTACCTAGCCAAGCTCATCACATGTACTAGCAGTTTATGCTCGTAGCACATACGAGTACGTATTAACCAGGGGTGTGGCCAAGGAGTTTCAGGTTAGCGTTTAAATCCATGGCGGAGAGCGCGTTCACGGCGGCGATCTCCAAGCTGGCGGCCCGCGATGCAGATGTGCCGCTCCAGGCCGGCGACGTCGACGAGCTGACGCTGCTGCGCGACCGGCTCGAGTGGCTGCAGGCGTTCCTCCGTGACGCCGACCGGAAACGCCGGGCCGGCGCCGACGGCGGCGGGGTGAGCCGCGCCTTCCTGCGCCGGACGCGCGACATCACCTTCGACGCCGAGGACGCGCTCGACGACCTCATCTTCCAACGCCGGGTAGGTGCCCTCCCCTACCACCCCGATTACTTTGGGCCACTTTGACTTACGCGCATCAAAACATGTGCGTCCATGAAAGATCTTCTCCGCGATACGTTGGATATAACTGTTGGTGCGCAGGAGAAACGATCGAGATACTTTAATGCTAACTTTTCTATAGTAGAACGAGTTAAAGAGTACTCTCAAAAAAGAACCGAGTTTAAAGCTATGTTGATGTGTACTGTATATGGTTCCTCTATTTCAAAATACCCAGTAAATACGTTTTGTTAGGCCAAGCTTTTGACCAACAATTACACTACTACTATTAGCTAGTATGAAAATTTTGTGGTACAAAATCATAACCACAAATAGATTTTTTTAAAAGATGAATCTAATGACATCAACTTTATGTCACATACATTATGTACAAATACGAACATAATAACTGTTTGTCAAATACTTGTCCTATGGGTATTTTGGACGGGGGGAGTACTTGTTGATTCACTCGATCCAGATCCCATGAAGATACCGAAGATTCAATGATTGGCTCTACCTTTTGTGGATGTATATTTATTTTCAACTTGTTTGGCCTTGTTTCTTACCTATACACTGTTTTTTTCCTGGTTGATAACAGGCATCCCTAAGATGTCAGGAATACCAAAGCTGGAGAACGCCTGTGAGATACTTTATTGGCTTCTTTACCCGGATCATTGTTCGACGGGTTTTGTCCGGTCAAATCGCAAGAATCAAAAGTATACTTGACCAAATCTCCGAGAGCCAAAGGTACAGCAGGCCAGAGCATACACCATCGGTGGCACGGGCATCTTCCACCACGGCCATTGAAGCATGGTACGTTACCCCTGTGTTAACCGTCTAATTTTATAATCTGAAAATGAAAAATGAACTTTCGGGGCTTCACCCAAAGTTCTCCGAAATTCCATGGGGTACAAAACCACCTTCTGCTCAAAAGAAAACACATGATCTATTTTACAAATAGAAGCCTAAAAGTAGCAACAGGAAGTAAATTTTCATGCTAAGCCTAGACTATCAGACAAATAACTCCCCAGCTAAAAAATTAGTCAATCAGAGCTCGAATTACGAGAATTGTACAGGTGCTCATTTAGAACTGTTTCGTGGATGGTTTCGCGGCTTTGCTGAGTAAAAAGGTCCCTGCAGCCATCATGCCTACACATCAGTCTCGCAGTTCTCCAGTCGCTGATGGGTAGACCAATTCTAGAACAAGTAGCCTGGACAGAAGAATTAAGTTTTCGCTCGTGAAAGTAGGACAACAATTCCAGAAATGCATAGTGACTGACATAGAGCCAAGCCCCAACCAGGATAAGAGTACTCAATTTTTTGTTTAATCCCCTCGATCAATACAGACATGTAGCAACCCTTCGAGGATATATGAGTTAGAAGATGCCCCTAGACAATTTGCCATCCAATATGAGCAAACTAATGGCCTCGTCAAGCTTGCAGGAGCAACATTTTGGGTTGCCCCTCCAATTCCTTTTTGAGTAGATAAATGTCCTTGGTTAAAACGAACATGAAAAAATATCTAAATTAAGGAAACATGTATGAACATCTGGGTTCAATCTCTCTCTGGAGTCTGGCTCGAATTGGGTTCTCACATATTTGTTATTACACTATCAGGGATTCCTGTACATGTTTTAATAACTATTGTGAGTTTGTAAGCATGAAAAAAATATCTAAATTAAGGAAAACATGTATGGACATTAATTGTATCTGTATACTTGATGAGCAGGCGGGATGACCTGGAGAACGCTGTGGGCTTTGACAAAGACCTGGAGATTCTTAAACGCATGCTGGTCAATGAACATGAGGATAGTATGCACCAAAGGTTCATCTCCATAGTTGGGGAGAGTGGTGCAGGAAAGAACACACTAGTAAAACTTGTCTGCAACCAGATATGTACGAAGATGGATGTTTTAATCAGGTATGACATGCAGCCCGGCTCCAGCATAGAAGATCTCCTTACAAATGTGTACCAAATGGCATTGGGACAGTCTGTAGATCAGTGTCATGAGCTGGAGGTTGAAAAAGAAGGCATTGACAATATCAGTGACAAGATTCGTGGTTTACTTAGTAGAAAGAGGTACCTGTTGATTCTGGGCGGGATATCCTCGAAAAGCACCCTCAACTGCTTGAGGGCGAGCCTGCCAGACGATGATGGCAATGGCAGCCGTGTGATGCTCATCTTGGACACCGCAAGTGAAGAGGTCGCTTGTCATGCTAATACCATGAATAGAGAGGGCTTCAACGGAGTACACCTTATGACTCGTTTGGATCAAGGAAGAAGTGTGCAGCTATTCTATTGGAAAGTGTTGAGGAAACCACAATATGAGTCGTGGTTGTCGGCCTATGAAATGCGAAGAAATCGGGAGGAGGAGGTTGGTCGAGGAGGTTACAGGTCAATGAGAAGAAATCAGGAGGATGAGGAGGAGGTGCATCGAGATAACAATCTCCAGAGATCTATGCATAATGTAACGGGAGGATGTCCCATGGCCATCGTGCTCCTGGCCGGGCTTCTCCGGTTCAAGGAGAACCCAGTCCAGTGGAATGCAGTGATGAATCCTCCAAACTACCAGTACCAGCAGCAGCAGCAGCTGTGCGGCACAAGAAGGGGGATGGAGACCATCTTCTGGACGAGCTTCGAGGACCTCCCTGACGACCTCAAGTCGTGCTTGCTCTACCTCGCTGTCGACAACACATGCCAAGACGCTGACGAGATAGTTCGGATGTGGATAGCTGAGGGCTTCATCATCAAGAAGAGCCTGCGAAATGGCAAGACTTTGGAGGAGGTGGGCCATGACTACCTGAAAGAACTGGTCTTGAGATGCCTTGTCGAGCTGGAGGAGATGAAACCATGCAGCAGCATCGGGGTTGTTAGAGTTCACAGAAGCCTCCTAGGGTTCCTGCGGTCGGAGATCACCGAGGCTAGCTTCATGGAGATCGTCCACGACGTCGACGTACATGACGTCCTAGTGCCATCACCATCGGTGCGCCGCCTCTCTGTTCAGAGTGAGAAGAGCACGATGTACACCAGCCACCAAAAGTTCCCTAAGCTGCGTTCCTTCATATGCCGAATAGATGAGAAGCGTCACGAAGAAACTGGAGCTCAGCACCGGTTGAAGAAGCGTGTGCACGATGATCTAAAGTTTCTGCGCTGGTCCAAGTTCCTCCGCGTAGTCTCCGTGAAGGGACTGAGGCTTGAGGAGCTGCCGGATGAGCTTGGTGACATGATCCACTTGCGGTACCTGTGTGTCGACTGCCCGGGCCTGCACTACCTCCCGTCCGGCATCGCCAGACTAATCAACTTGCAGACGCTCGACATAAGCAACACACAGGTCGAGGAGATTGACCAGAGCTTCTGGAAGATCAAGACGCTGCGACATGTGCTCGCAAATAGCCTTTCCCTTCCTGCAATGCCAATCTCAGCAAGCGTGAAAGAAGAGGAATATGATGATAAGGCTGGTGGTGAGCTACAGATGCTCCACGGCATAAAGCCCGCCACCTCGGGGTCGGGAGAGTGGAGTCTGTTGGACAACAATATGACAAGAAGCCTACGGTCACTAGAGATGCACGGTTTCCAAAGCGCGAAACACGGAGGCCCTGCGTTCGAGGCTGCTCTCCAGAACATGCATCTCCTTGGCCACCTGAGCCTTGAAGGAGACGAGATTCCTTCATGTGTCTTCACCGAGCCAAGCCTCCAATGTCTCCAGACCATTGAGCTACGTGGAAACGTGAAGTGGGACGACATCATCCTCCCGGTGTCGGATCGTCTTCTTCGCAAGGTCCGACCGAACCTCGTTCAGCTCAAAATGAATATTGGTGCTATCTCTGAGATGCCACAGAGCATCAAACAGCAACTGAAGGAGATACTGATCCAGGGATAACAGAAACTGCAGGTTCCTTCTACGTACTTAATGCTCGTGCAAATTGCCCTCCCTATCGATACCGCCATGGGATTTTGGAAATTTGGGTGGAGGAATGAGGTGCTCTGTGTTTTATCCTTTCAAATGTTCTTCATTGAAACAATATGTATTTAATCTGATTTCTGTATTGGCTTGTCTGATTCAAACTGAATCTCTATCTATTCATGTTGATCTGGTGTACATAATTTTTTTATTTATGTAAAATAAAGCAACAAAAAAAAGAGTACAAATGTGTCCGTCAGTAGTTAGTACTTTCTTGTTACTAAACATATTGAGCAATCTTGGACCGAATTCTTGTTCTATCATGTTGTGGTGCAAATTCTGGCTGTATTCTCAAATCTTAGTTTGTTGTGCAATGAGCAAGGATTTATTTTCATGTGTTTCTTACAGCAATTTTGAGGTAGATGCCCATACGAGATATAAAACTTATGCAGATGCTAAAGCAATAGATTGTGGACCGCTCATAATTACCATATATTGAAATGAACTGGAGAAACACAAAGTCATGAAATGAACTAAATAGCCAAAAGGATATGATATTGTGAATTAGTGCAATATTTGCTTACAGAAAATGAGCAGCAACTAGTGCTAGCGCTATACATTACTGGTTGCCAAGATTTTCCCTCAAACTGACACTGACTAAATCATCTATAGGCGAACCTAACAACAAAATTCAGACACGATATGTACAAGACTCACTTGAGAAGAGCATGCCGTGTTCCCCAATACCAGAAATCAGCGAAGCACCTGAACCATCTTCTTCCCCTTAAGGAAGACCTCCCTGTCGACCAGCTCGCGCATGTACCCATCAAACTCCACGGGAACTCCACCATTGAGCCTCTTCATCTCCAAGAACCACTTGCTGTCTTTCCTCCAGAGCCCCTGAAACTCATCCAGGTAATGCAAGCTGTTGTAATTTGCCTTAAGCGCCTCCACCAAGACCATGTTGATCCCCTCTCCCGCAAGATACACCTGCCGCCCTGCATCAACACTCTCTTCGATTTTCCTTCTGCAGTCCTCAGCATTGACATCAGCATGGACCGAATCGAAGTCGGGTTGCATACTCGAGATGATAGCATCGACAATGCTCATCAGACTTGGAGCCAGGCGTATCGCATGGTGTGGCGGGGAGAGCACGCGCTCCGCGTCACCCTCACACACACGATACCAGTAATTCCCTGGCTCGACGTCCCCGAATTTCCTGACGATGAGTGTGTCCTTAGCCTTGGAGAACTTGGTAGGAGCAACCCTGGTGTCCTCAATGAGGCGGAGGCCGAGCTGGCCCTGCGCTCCCCACCTGTCCCAATCCTCCCAGAACTGCCTTTCCTCAATGATGCCGGCCACGGACGACCGGAGGTGGTCGACGTCGACGTAGAAGGCGAGGCGCTTGCCCTCCTCTGGCATCCCGGCGGCGGTGTACGATGCGGCGAGGCAGAGGGTGAGGTCGAGGACTAGGGTACGGTTGAGGTAGCGGGTCTCGGCGAGGGCGCAGAGGAGGCTGCGCATGTAGTGCGGCATGGGCTTGCAGCGGTCGCCGCCGCCGTGGTAGGAGAGGTAGGCGGCGGCGGCGAACTGGGAGCGCGAGAGCGGGGGCGGTGGCGGGGCGGCGGTGGCGTTGGAGGCGCCGGGGCGAGGCTTGCGGGCGTTGGGGCCGGAGTGGTAGTCACCGATGGAGACGACGGAGTAGACGCAGGTCCGGGGGTCCCGCGCGATGGCGAAGCGGCGGTAGTCCTTGGTGGTGGCGGTGGGGGACGCGGAGGCGGAGGAGTTGGAGCGGGCGCGCCAGGCCATGTCGCAGGAGGTGGAGGGCGGGTTCCGGGGACGGGGCGGCCGAAGCGGGCGAAATGGACGGCGGGGAAGGCGTCGATGGCGCTGCGCATCATGAGGTGGAAGAGGCGCGGGTCGGCGCAGTCCAGCGGGGAGGAGAGGTCGCAGGAGGAGCTGTCGTCCTGCTCCTGATCCTGGTTCTGGTGCCGCTGGTCGGCGAGTGGGGGAGGAGGGGTGTAGTTGGAGATGGAGAGGGGGAGGCGGAGTAGGGTGAGGAGGAGGAAGGCGATGAGGACGATGGCGGCGAGGGCGTGGGCGGAGGAGGGGAGGAAGGCGCCGCGCCCCAGGAGCGGCCGGCTCGGGTCCATGGCGACGGCAAGGAACGGCGGCGAGATCTGGTCTGGTTGTGTGCTTTTCTTAGAACGGAACGGCCGAACGGGGTTCTGCTTGTGTTGTGGACGTGCGAGTGTGAAGTTTCCTGGAAGTCAATTTTGGAATTTGAACTTTGAAGCATCTATGAAGTCTGATTCAAACCTTGATTGAGAGATGTTAAGTTAGTCATTAAGGCTTAGTTTGGCAGTGAAGTACTTATAAAATCAAAGTATCCGAAAACCACAATAATCTATGCCTAGCGAAATAAGTATTGGAAAAAGAGGTCCAACCCTCTTTTTCATATACTCCAAAAATAGTGTAGTTTCCTAGATATTAAAGTATACGAGTATAAAACTACAGTTTTAACTAAAACCAAACACCTCAAAGTATTTGATATTTCAATATTTCTGGAAACCAAAGTATTCTTTAAATACTTCAAAAATACAGGGCTCCCAAACGGGGCCTAAACTATGAAAATGTGTATTTGAGCAAGTGATCAGATATTCTACGATCAAACACATCAACATGAAGTAATGGGGGATGGTAAGGGCATGTACAATGGTCGATAAGACGATCTTGTTTTAAAAAGATATGACAAAAAAACATAACGTACAATGGATTATTTTTTAGTTGTATCTCTAGTACCAAATATTGCTAAATATATGGTGAGACAATGGTTGTTAAGAGATCATCTCTTAGCTAAGAGAAATCAAACTTGTTTTTTTTCATTTCTCTCATCTCTAACTCAGCATTTATCCTACATGGCATTGTTGAGATAAAACCATTCTACATGCCCTAAAAGAGACCATATATTGGCAAACAGTGTGTGCGCCAAGAGACCAGGGTGGTTTGGGTATTTTGGATTTGGATTTGATGAACATTGCTCTTTTAGCCAAATGGTTGTGGAAGTTATTCAATGAAACTGGAATGTGGCAGGAAATTTTGACAAGTAAATACCTTAGAAAAAATACACTCTGTCAAGTGGAGGTGAAGCAAGGTGATTCTCATTTTTGGCAGGGCTAATGGAGGTTAAAAAACTCTTCTGGCCTTGTTGTAAAATTGAGATTGGAAGGGAGACAAAACAAGTTTTTGGGAGGATGTTTGGATCACTGATGTTAGTCTAGCGGTTAAATTCCCCAGACTTTTCAGGATCTCGACGACGAAGAACATGACGATTAGGGAAGTGATTACGGGTGGGATTAACACTCTGAAATTTAGGAGAGCACGGGTTGGTGCTCTTGGGGTGCAATGGGCATAGCTCGTTGATCTATTAAATGAGGTGACTTTAGGAGAAGGGCAGGATAGGTTGAGATGGACCTTGACCGAGTCTGGAAACTTCTCTGTTAAGTCCTTTTATTTAGCTATGCAACTAAGTAATTCGGTTCCATACAAGTTCATTTGGAAAGTTAAAATTCCGCTGCGGGTCAAAGCGTTCATCTGGTTAATGCTTAAAAACAGCATTTTAACCAGGGACGTGTTACTCCGCAGGGGTGGGAGATGCGAGCCAACTTGTCTGTTTTGTGGGAAGAATGAGTCTATCTCACATCTTTTCTTCTTGTGCCCCTTGGCCAGGTATGTTTGGAATGTAGTCAGTTCGGCGTTTGGGACTAATTGTCAATTTAGCTCAACTGATCAATGCATTTCGAATTGGCTTAGGGGTTATGGGAAAAAGAAAAGGGACTTGGTTGCTGTGGGTATTGCTGCTGTATTTTGGAGTATTTGGAAAGCAAGAAATTTAGCTTGTTTTCAGAATAAGTGGCCTGATGAGCCATGTTCTGTTGTTTTTCAAATTTTCTCGTGGATTCAAACATGGAGTGCTTTGCAGGTGAAACAGGGAGGAAAGGACAAGCTTCTCTTCAGCGCTAAGGTGCTTGAGAAAGTGACGAAGGAGGTGTATGGAGCGAGGCGCAGCTGGAAGTCCTGGACGCCGCGGCTGGAGGGATAGCTCTTCTGGATGCTGGCTTCGCATGTTACTTGTGCCCTGCAACTTCTGTTTCGTTTTGTTTTAGCTGTTAGCGCTGGATATGTTTTGCTGTGTTTTGGTTGGACCTGTGGAAAGCCCTGTAATGTACTCAACGAGTTCCGCTATTCTCTGGTGTGTTATGTGTGTGTGGTGGATATTGTAATCTGGTTTCGTTAATGAAATCGGGGGGAACCCTTTTATCTAAAAAAAGCATCTGCAACACCTTATAGCCAAACAAAAAACCCAATACCCAAAAAGCTGCTAAGAGCATCTCCAATACCTTACCAGAAAGATAGAATGGCTAAAATATCATAAGTCAAAGTATCAAAATACCATTAGTAAAAACCAAAGTGACGAAATACTACTCCATTTTGGTTTTTCATGCCAAAATACCACTAGTGACTAACTGAGACTAGCATTCTATAAAAAGACACAAAAACCATCACCCATTCTTTGTATTGGAGCAAAAAAACAGTTTAAACAGCTTACCCCTAAGTGGTCTTAGAGCCCCAAGAAATTAGGTCACTACCCAAAATTTACTATTGAATCGATATTTTGGCAATCCTATGCCCATGATTCAAAACACCCAAAATTGCCAGAAGAGAGCAAATTGTTACTAGCGGGAACGCCCCAGCCTCTCCTATTTCCAACCATACAAGGAAATTGCTTATAGCAGGCGTTTCCCGCCAGTAGAGTCAAAATCGACACGCCGGTGATAAGCAGTTTACTTGTAGTGAACCTCGCTGCCGCATGCGGCCGTCGCTCCGACCGTCGGCGGAATGGGCTCCCCCGACCTCCCATTGCCCCTCCCCCGATTCCCACCGCCGGGAGAGCCAAGCCCAAGGGCATGTGGTGCCTAGGGTTGGCTTAGTCGCCAGGTGTCACCGCCCGACTACCGCCTCCCGCGTCTCCAGGACGGAGGTGCTAGTCAACGTCTCCTGCCCTCCTGCCACCTCCGCACTGAAGGCCAGTAGGAAGAGGCTGCCACGGGACTTGTAGGCAGTGGCATCGCGTGGCCAAGAAGGCAGAGATGGTTGGCCGTGGTGACACCTCCCCTTGCAACGTGGTTACCTCCGGCCACTCCGAACGCACCTGTAGCACTGATTCGGGCCGAGCCAACGTCGCCTACCACCACCACCGGTGACACACTATTCGTGTTCGGGGAAATGCCGCAAGGGTAAGAAAATCTCTTCATATTCTGATTGAAATATCATGAACATGGAATATGTAGTCCATTATAATTATGCAAATGCACAAATGCACATTGATTTTTATATGGCTATGTATTGGGCCGAAGTTGGTCTATGTTCTAATTTTTGTTTGCTTTGTTGCACATTTTGTTTTGTTGTGGATAGTTTGTACGCGCTTGTGGTGCACCGGAAATTCCATCACACTTTGTACAAGATCATGCATCATAAGAAATGTCATCACAAGAATGTGCACAAGATGATGGTGAGTGTTTTCTTGGCTAGGAAGATGGTGAGGATTTCGTTGAACCAACTCTGTGAAGGGTCGTGAGAGGAGCTAATTTCACCAAGAAGAAAGATGAGGATTTGTGCAATGCATGGAGGATGATTGGGATAGATCCCATCAATGGAAATGAACAACAAAGAAACTCCTATTGGGAGCGTATCCATGAGCAATAGAAACTTCACTCCAAAAGGCAAAGGACTCAAGTTTCTCTCCAACGCCGTTTACTTTATTGTAGCTCAACATTGCTTTTCAAATTTGTTCATGGGAAAATCAAAGAGAAAGGTCACAAGCTCGGCAAGGGTTTCACTTTGCACCATTGTTGGACTATTCTTCAGAATGAGAAATGGAGGAACCGCCTCTCCAATGAAATACCAAACAAGAGAAAAACCTTCTACCTCTAGTTGGAGAGGGTTTGGTGGTTGACACCGATGATGAAGGCTTAATTAGCCCCACTCCTCTCTCCTCACTCACTAGAAAGAGGCCCAATGGGAGGAAGAAAGCTAAGGATGAGACAATATGTACAAAGACATTGGACAACATGATGGCGGCGAGGAAAGAGCTTTCCTCCAATTGGAGGGAGTTGAGGTCTTGAGGAACAAAGAAATTGAGGAGAGGAGGGTGGCTGCCAACAAAAAAGCTTACCAAGATCGAGGAGAGAAAGGTGGCGAATGAGGAATTGATCAAGAGGATGGAGAACGCGCAAAGGATCATGGTCATGGACCCAAGTGGTCTAGATTAGAAGGGACGAGCATACTTGGACTTTGCCATGACCAAATCTTGTTGTCAAGAGGGTTCGTGGGAGACTGGAAGGCAATGGTGGTGGAGCCAATGGAGACTGTGCTGCCATTTAAGAGTAATTCTATGCTTTGATGGTGGTGTTCTATGCACCGATGAATTTCCATTTTGTGGTGTTTTTCTATTCACCTATGAACTGCCATCTTGTGGTGTTGTTCTATGCACCAATGAACTACTATTTTGTGTTGGTGATGCACTTTGGTACCGGTTAAATGCTTGAATGATGCACTTTTATTATTGATTTCTAATGTTCCTATTTTTGATGAATTGTTTTAATTATCATGTGTAGAAACTTTTAGTTATCTCAGATGATATATGCAATATGTTGGAGAGTAGAAGGAAATGCTCAAAACTGGCAATCTAGCTCGTGGTTATCCAGATTATGGGTAAGCTGGAAAAGCTGAAAATTTTCTGGTAACCCATATTTTCTCTCTTATTTACCCACACCCCACTTTGGGTACCCAAACTATGGGTAAACTCTTGGAGATGCTCTAACATTGATTTCCTTCTATCAAGTCCAAAATTGCACGCATGAAATCAGCAGTGCCGAAAGAAAATCTTGTTCTCTAAGAAGATGATTTTGACGAATGTGCTGGGAAGTACTTGTATCGAAAGTATCCCACATTCGGCTGTGTTTGGAGATGATCTTTCATTTACAGGACACTCAAGGTCTCAACCATATCTCATCTTTCATGCTTTTATTCCCTGCAGGGATCATGACCTTGGCAAGGTTGCCATTTCTAGACAAGGGTTCAGTTTAAGGGCCAAATCATACACCTGATCTCCTTCATAAACTGAATGTATATATTTACCCAAAAAGGGAAATGAATATATGAATTATTTTCTGTTCTTATGCAGGGCCACGTGGTTGCTAATTAGATATTGTCTGAGCAGAGCATAACACCTCAAAACAAAAATAATCAAAACTTTGTAAGGAAAAGAAAGACGACTATAACAAACCAAACGGTTAACAAACCAAACGGTATTCCCTTCACTTTTACAGATGAAGATTTCCTCACTGAGAATTCTTACATCTGTCTATTGCCGTATGCGCCTATATATATTGCCTAGTTTTTTGAGGTGCTTCCTGTTGATGGCAACTCCCTGTAAGAGATCTGGTCGACATTGGCGCCAGCAACGCAACTTCGCACTGGGTTCTGCATCCCAGCCTCCACATCCCCTTCCTTACATTGCTCGTCACTAGCTCCGACAACCTGCGCTGTGTCCTCGGCCTCCTTGGAGCTCCTGCGTGCAACCAGCAATGTCAGCAGCAAGCAAATGCCATATCAGATCAAATGACAAGTGAATGTACATTTACCTGTAGGAGTAGATCAGAAGGCCCCCGGCCGTGCAGCCAAACGCAACAAAGTACATCCAGTCGACCTAGGCATGCGTAAATAACACTCGATGAGTACAGTTTATTTAGCTTCATGCACCCACAAGTTTACGCAAAAGTTTAAGATGACAATTATTATTATCGAAATTTTGTTAATTGGAGAGAATGTAGCGGATCAGACCTTCTCATGGTAGGCGAAGATGCGGATGAGAACAGCCCACATGTCCGAAGTCAGGAGGGAGAGATTTAGCATAGTTGCCCCGCAAATCTGCAACACACAAGACATATGATATATAGATCCAAGATTGCCAGACAATTCTAAAAAATAGCCAGGATCATCAGGTAAGGTAAAAAAAACACCTTCAGCACAGTAGGCACAGTTGAGTAGAACAGGAACATTGCTACGGCGAATCCAAGAAAAGGGAGCACCTGAAACAGTAGAGAAGTTGATCTCGCGAAAATTAGTGGACAAAAGAAGTGGACTTACAAATAAAGTGTCCTCTATACTTTCTACACAGTGAACAGTATATAACTTTCATTCCAAATGTTCTGTGTGTACAGAAGTTTGGGGAAAATTTATCAACGATGAAAGAGACTTACCGCACCAGCATTCCATGTAATAGAATGGAGCTCTTTTCGCTCAAGAATACTTCTGTAGTAAAGTCAAGGAGAATAATATAGAATGTCAGAAAAGACAAATAATGCAGTCTGTGCTCAGTTTATAAAAACCGATGGATGTGCTGGAAACCATGCAAATGGTAAATGTAAGATTGGATCAATTTTTAACAGCAAGTTATCATATAAACTAGAAGGGTCCAAGGATACATCTGTATGCCACTGATAACTGCTCCAAATACTCCCAACATTGCCATCAACTCAATTCGGTTGTTCTTTTTTACCAGATACTCCTGAAATATTAGGGAAAATTGAGTGTCAACAACAAATAAGTGACCAAATAATTTTCAGATGCAAGTAGAACAAAGTAAACTGAAGTGTTTAGAGTGTTCAGGATCATTGGATACCTCAATAACATTACTGCAAGCATAAAGCATCGAGCCAACAATTACAAGCAAATCACCTATCAAAGGTTTGGGTCCTTCTGCAAGATATTGCAGAAACAGATGTTAAGTTTTGACCTCTGAGCACACAAATTCAACAATTTTGTAATGTTTTAGTACTCCTAATTTATAAGATAACTTGCTGAAATGTAGATATGGAACGCTAATAGCTTTGATGAAAAGTATATCCTTACTAGCTCGATCAGAGGCATGGACGTCCGAAAATACTACTAATATAAGGCCAGCCACACAAACTCCAACTCCTATGAACTTCCTGAGTCCATATTTTGTCTTCAGAAAGATCCAAGTGAGAACAATTACACATGGAATCGACCAGCAATCCAGAAGCATCACACTCGTCAAAGATGTGTATTGATAAGACTTCACAACTGCATAATAAACAAACATGAGTAAAATCCACATGGACATGGAATTTAATAGCACATATGTAGGACTAAAAAGTGTTCAGTCATGTTAACAATATACCGATATAATTAGCTTCGACGTCAATAATGCCAAGGATCAAGTAGTAGTACCATTTTGTCTGCAAAAAAAAAAGTAAGACTTCCAATTATGTCCGCATGAGCAGAATTTAACATGATCGTGCCACTTGTAAGCATTGTGACAACTTTGTGGCAAGGAAAACAGTGTAAGCAAAACTCTTAAAGAGCAGAATCAGAATAAGCATATATCGTGTTGTACATGCATAGAGAAAGGCAGCGATGATAGGTCCAGTCTATAGGGATAAGATATGCCAACTCTGTAGCCTACAGTCATCAATCATTTATAGGAGGAAAACAACACAAACCCAACTTGTACTATACCTACTAGTCAGAAAGAACAAACTAGCTTGAGGTTAGTCATGTGCTGAAAGCTACAGGTAGTATAACAGGAGCAGGAATCTCAAAATCTCATACGTTCCTAAACAAAAAACATGCCTAATTTTCTGATAATCATGTTCGAGAAAAACTTCCTGATGACTTGACAGTTCATCCTTATTCCTTACATGCCGATTAGGACAGCAGAGATGATGAACAGAGGATGGTGGATCATACCGTGAGCGGCTGTCTCCGGTAGAGGAGTATACTGCCGTAGACAAGAGCGAGAAGGATATAGTTCAAGAGGGACTGCGATGTTGGTGCATTGATACCTGAAAAACAATTGCAGTATCAGTTCACAATTTGCCCCCTACGTAACATACCACTATCTCTGCATTCAGACCTTGACACTTGAATTTAAAATACTACTACTTTCTGGAGACTTTGACACTTGAATATTAGTTACTAAAAAGTGCAGCATCACTGACAGAGAAGAACTCAGATCAAAATAAAAACTGTTTTTCTCTCTTTCACGGGGAGTCAAGGATGATGATTTGTTTAATCCCTATAGACTAAAATAGGAGAACCACGCCGCATCAGATGTTGCTGTAAACTGAAGTCCTGGGAAATGGCATTGAGGCCTATATTTAATCGAGAGGCTCCAAAAACTTCCTTTTCATGTGGGGCAAAAGCGACGGAACTCAACAAAACGAGGTAAGCGGCCAATTAATCTAGTGGGAAAGATTCCCCAACTCCGCCGCAGCGCCACTCGAAGAGTCAAAAGGAACAATCTTTCCGCAAATTACTGTAATTGTAGAAGAGAAGGGGAAAAATCGCAACCTTTGCCAACAAGAACAAACAGCGACAGAGTATTAATTAAAGAATAGTTAGCGATCGTAGAAAAAGAAAAAGGATAAAAATTGAAATCCCAAACACTCGTCGGCCGTAAGCCTGTCGCCGACTCGCCGGGCATGTTGCGGGGAGGAAGGACGCGACGGATGAACGCACCTCGGCGGGCGAGCTCGGAGGAGGAGAAGCCGGTGGAGGTGATGAGCAGCGAGACGAGCTGCCCCAACGCGAGGGCCAGCAGCACCTCCCGCCGCAGCCACCTCGCGCAGCAGCCGCCGCCCTTCTCCTCCTCAGGCGGCGGCGCCATCCTCTCTCTCTCTCTTTCACCGCCCTCCTCCAACAAGATCAGTCGCAGCAGCTGCTCCTCGTGCGGCGCCCGAGTGGCGCGGTGTGGGAGGGCGAAGAGGGGAAACAGAACAGAGTTCAACAACAACCGTGCGGCGGCGTGTATACAGACAGGGTTTGGAGGGGTTATATCGAGGGCACAATGGCAGAAGAAGAGAGGATCGGAGTCGGAGGTGTTTGGTGATCGACTTGGACGTCTCAAGGATTGTCTTTTTTTTTTTTGAGAAACTGCGTATATTAACTAGGAAATACAGAGTACAAAGAACAGAACATACGCCAGCACGATTACACACAGGGGACAAACGCGACCCAGCGCAACAGCGTCGCCTCCACCGTCGCCGGAGAAGACGAGGCCAGACCACCCACTAACCAACACCGGAGAGAGCTTCGAGGCTTTGAAAACAGGAGTCGTCCGCCGCACCGCGACGGAACCTTGGACGATGAACGAGCACGGCCAACTCCCTCCCGGACGAAGATCCGACCACCACCGCCATCCGAACGGCGCGCCGACGACGGATCCGCCCACCTTCAACCACCACACCAGCGCAGGAAGCGGAGCCACCCCAACACCTCCCACATACCTCAGAGCCCCGCGTCGAAGTTGGAGGAGACGACGCCGCGTCGACAAGCGGGCTCGAGGACGGCAACTCCACAGCACGCGCCCGACACCGCCGCCGTGACGAGCGCGCAGGAGAACCACAGGCCTGCCCACCAGCACCTCCAGAGGGCCTCTCCCTTCGCCACCACGGCCAGGCAGAGGAGACCCGCCGAAGAACACCAAAAGGGCCACCAAAAGACTGAGCACCCACCCCGACCGTCACTCGTGCCAGCTCGTGAGGACCGCCAGATTTTGCTGCCACTACTACGTTCCGATTTCCTTTTGTATTTTTTTATAAAGATTTCCTTTAGTATATAAGCAGACAACCAGATTCCCTTAACCAAACCAAGTATCTGCACAATAAACACAGAACAATTTAACCTAAAAACACACAAATTTTCTTTAGAAGGGACACAAAAATATACGCGAACCTTTTTTTTTGAAAGGGGAAGGGCCAAGAAGGCCCAGAAAAGTGCGATTAACCGGATGAGTGCACAGCCACATTGAGGATCTCAAGAAAAAAATGACAACATCATACTCATTCTTTGAAAAGAGATCCTCAAACAGAAACGGAATCGGGCCCTTCTCCACCGCGAGTGTAGAGAGACCTCAAGGCACGACGCTTGCAACCGGTGACAGAACCACTTGGCCGGCGATGAGCGCCCCACCAAGATAGGAAGATCCTCCAGAATGGCTCGTATGACAGAGGAAGAAAAACTCAGATGCATCCAACACCCGAGCGATGAGCCAAAGATAACTCGGGCAACTCGGCTTCGTCGATGAGCTCCACCGTCAGCAGAAACTTCATGAACTTCAAAAGAAGCTCGAGATCTTGGTGTCACCGCCTTCCTTCTGCCACCGCGACGATGAGGACCAGAGGAAACACCAAAGCCTTCACCATCTAGACTCCTTCCCTTCCTCCTCCACCACGCAGGAAGAACACAGGAGCACACCACCACCTCAAGTAGGCCTGGAATTCGAGCCGAGCTCGCTCGGCTCGACTCGCTTGAACTCGCTCAACTGACGAGTCGAGCTCGACTCGACTCATTCAACAAACGAATTTATAAATGAAACTTGGCTCGACTCGGTAAACTCGCGAGTAGCTCGTTTAACTCGTTCAAATAAAAAATAGGACTGTTAATATTTTTCTCACCCATAATGGTGTAGAGGTTTTATATTTCAGTATCGATCTACATTGTAGAAAGATCATCATTGTTGTATTTAAATTAATAAGAAAATCACTTGTTTTTTCGTATGTGCACATGTTTGAACACTTAGAATGTGTTAAGCGAGTTATCGAGCTACTCGCGAGCTACTCACGAGTAGCTTGGTCAACAAACGAGTTCGGAAATGAAACTTGGCTTGGCTCGTGAGACACCGAGTTCGAGCCGAGCCAAGCCGAGTCACAAGCTACTCGTTTAGCTCACGAGTTTCGAATTTTAATTCCAGCCCTAACCTCAAGCCGCTGCTCGCTAGCGGCTAGAGTCGACTCTAGGCCAATATTATGTGGCTTCGCAAGAGCGAGCAATAAATATAAGTGTCTAAATGCACAAATAAGAAAACGATTGTCTCAACTCAAGTGGGTGATGCCAAAGATTGCCTATTTCTTAGCCATGAGGTACTCCGACTAGACCTTAACATTTCTTAGCCCCGGTGCCGAGAAGTTTGAAGCGCAGTTATGCCATGAGAAAGTATGCGGAAAAAATAAAGCACAAAATCAAAGACAATTAGAGAAACACCCTCCCTCGCCAACACTACATCTACTAGACTAGCACTAACGATGTGGTAAAAACCAAAACAAAAACACAAAGGAAATACACATTTTTAGGAAAAGCCTTTCTGAAGGAAAAAAAAGTCGCACATGTGTCGATGATCATGAGTCCAACCAAGAGTCAAATTTGCTATTTTCATCTACAAAGACGAGTTTCAAGACACCATCTTCAGCAAGTGCACGACGCAAGCGCACGTAAAAAATTTCATAAATGTTTTCACCAAAGTGTGTAAACTCAATGTAGATGGTTTTATCATCATCAACTGTCTCACCTACTGTTGCACGACTTTCAATTGAGTGGTAACAAGCATGACTTGACAAAGTCGTGCCTAGCACTTTGACATAATCAGATATAACATTACGCCCTCTGCATGAAACGGACGCCACATCCATCGGTCAGCTCGTCAGAGTTATTCGCGGGCATCCGTGCTGATGCAATTTGTTTCCAACACAACGTATAGATCCGGAGCATCTTAGCGTGCATGTTCTTTCCTACTCTCTCCATTCATAAAAGGATGTCTCAACCTAGATACATGCAAATTTGGGATAGGTTGAGACATCCCTTTTGTGAACGGAGGGAGTAGTAAACCTCAAAAAAAAAAGTTCTTTCCTAGCTACACTTTTGAGCCCGAAATCGAACATGAATGATTGTCACGGTTCAAAACAAACTGTCGTCGGCTCGCAAAAAAAACTGTCATCGCGTACATCCTACCAAATTCAAACGGCGACTTTGCAGTATTGTATTACACGGTCGTGGGGCTCAGATGAAAGGAAAGTGAAGCCAATGAACGGACAGTGCCTCTGATCTTTGCTTGCTTTCACTATTGGACTGGGACTTGACAGTAGGCAAGAATCTCTCTTGAATTTTGACCCACCAAAAGTCCATCAGTTGTTCCACCGCCACGAGACCACAGCGCCGTGTCTCGTGCTCATTTTATCTACTTTTTCTTTTTTATGGCTAGAACCGGAAAGCATAATATAAACTCTCTCTGGATCACGGAAATAGAAAATGTAAAAGAGATTGCAACGCACAAAGACTCTAAATCGGTCGCTCCTATTTGCCGACACCTCCCCCCTGATGCGCTACATTCATGGGCCGTTCCGAATGCGGCCCAACAAAAAGTCTGTAAATTTTTTATTTTTAAAAGTTCCTCTGTTATTTATCAAATTGAGTGTATTGATATAGATCTTTTCTTTTGAAACTGGGAAACCCATGAACATGTTTTATCCCATGAATTTTTTAAATCTAAAAAAGTATTTTTCTAAGCCTTTTAACCCCCCATGAACAGTTTTTAACACTGTGAAGAATTTTTTTAACCACTGTGAAATATTTTTTAAATATCACGAAATATGTTTTTAGATCATGCATATTTTACAAAAATACAATGAACCTTTCTAAAAACAGCCTGAACGTTTTAAAGAAAAGAAAACAGAAAAAGGGTAATTGGGGGGTGGGGGGAAGAACCGGTTAAAAAAATTGTTAGAAGGAGCGGAGAAATTATGGAACCCTAATCAATTTCTAACTCGTACACGTATAACTACTAGTGTACGAGCGAAGAAAAATTGTTACAAATAGAGAATGACGTTGGAAGGAGCAGCGGCTACGAGAATGACCTAAAGCGAATTCTTGATTGATGCAGGGTGTACAAATTTTTATTTTTCGCGAAAACGCAAAAGACCTTGTGTTTCGATGCATTGATAGATAGAAGAGTTACTTACAAGCATTTAGAGAGGCCACCCACACCATACAACTCGACCAAACGACCTAGACTAGGGGAGAAAATGTGCGAGACCACGGGCCCCCGCGCTCACCCAATAACGAGACTCAGTCTTGATGTTTCCACCAAAGCGCTAACTGAGGGACGTGCGTTATCAAGACGATCGCGTCTCGTTGCTTCCAAATCCACCACGCCATGAGCATGATCACCGAAAAGGTGCCCTTACGCAGCAAGCGGGGGTGGAGTTGAGTACCAACGACCACCAATCCACGAAATTGTCCTCCACAATTGGGGGCTGGACGTCGATCGTATCCAGGACAGTACCTCATGCCAGATCGTCCGCGAGAAAGAACACCCAGTGGGTACGTGGGACATCGATTTCGCCGCTTGGTCGCACATCGGACAACTTGCTTGGTGTGGTTAGTCCGTGGCGTGCTAGCCTTTCCCCCTTCCAGCATCGATCCAAGCAAGCCAGTCACACGAAGAACTTCACCCTAGGTGGTGCCCAATTCTTCCAATTCAACCTCCAAGATCTTGATTCAATCGCCACATGGAACAAGGCATCGTAGCAAGACTTGGCGGAGTATTGGGCATCAGATGTCCAGCGTCAAACCATTTTGGCAGGCTGCTCGGATAAATGCACCCCTTGGAGAAGGGTCCAAATTTGGACATACTGCCATGAGCAAGGAGACTCAAAGCGCCTGAAATGTCCGCAAGCCACCGCCGCTCAACCAGCGCCTATCGAACGGCTGTTGTTCCAGGGTTTCTTTGAGATCAGCGCGAACAGCTTCGGTGCTACGTCCTTCATTGATTTACCCTACATCCATTTGTTGACCCAGAAAAGGGTCGTGGAGCCGTCCCAAGGACATCTCCGTGGAGGCATAAAAAATCTGACGCTCATCCTCTGAGAATTGCATGTCTAGCCCCTGTCATGGCCGATGGTGGTCAGTGCGCAACCTCCACAACCGGCACACTCTTAGGCTAACCAACGTGTGGGCTAAATCCGGGATACCTAATCCTCCCAACCACAACGGGTGACACACCCCTGACTCAGTTTACATGACAGTGACCACCATTCGCATCCGACATCCCAGCCCACAGGAAGCCCCATAGGATCTCTAGAAATTATGATTGTTATTGTATTGCCATACCCTTCGTGTGAATTATATTTTTTTGACAGCCCTTCGTGTGAATTATATAGGGTCCGTTTGGTTCTACTTCTAAAACCTAATTCTGCTTTTTAAAAAGTGGAAAGCCAACCAAAGGGGTTGAAAACCGTAGCAGATTTTAGGAATCCAACAGATTCTGGGAGTGTAATTTCCACAGCATGTATGTCCCTGCTTATACTGCGGTGCGTTCAGAATTTAGGTGGAAATTTACCCACCATGCCACCGGTAAGTGTCGTACCGATTCGATTCTTTTCTATCCTACCCCGCTCGACTCTGCTGGTCGTCTTCTTCCTCACACAAGTCCTCGTCCTCATCGGCACATCTCACGTAGGTGACCTCCATCTGCCACGCTATGGCGGATCGCCGCGTTTCCCCGCCGTCCAGCCACGTTGGGTGTAGCCACTGCCGTACAGAGCAATGCTTCTGTCTCCTTAGGTTACTGCGTCGCACTGGCTCGCGCCGCCGCCGCTAGTTGGGAATTCGCTCCGGCTTGCCTTTGGCCGCGCCCTGCCTCCAAGCAGTAAAGCGACTCTGCCTGGTGCCCGTGGTCATTGGAGACGAACCAGATGCTATTGAATCTTGGGTGTGCGGCGAGAGTTTTACAGCGCATAGATCGATCCCTTGATGAATCTTTCTTGCTTGCATACACCTGTACGCACCAATTCGATTTCCACCGTATCAAATTTACCAGAACTTAGACAATCGCTTTTATTGCAAACTGATACTCCCTCCGTTTTTTATATATGTTTTAGCATTTGTTCACATACACATGTACATAAATGTATATAGACATATATTAGTGTGCATGTTCACTCACTTTAGTATGTATCTAGATAACATGTGCAACACCTAAAACATTTTATATTAAAAAACAGAGGGAGTAGCTACGAGTACGCACCTTGCTGGTCCATGGGGTGGTACTCTTCAAATCTCAGCCACAAACTGCAATATATTGTCACGCCCATAAGAACTGAGAGGAGGAAAAGAACTACTCCCTCCGTTCCGAAATAGATGACTTCCATTTGTCTAGATACGGATGTATCTAGACTTGTTACACATCTAGATACATCCGCATGTGGACAAATGGAAGTCATCTAATTTAGAACGGAGGGAGTAGCTAGCTAAATAGAGGTGGAGATTGTTGTTTGTGGAATCGAGTAGGATATGTGACATGATTGGTATATTCATATCATGGAGGTCCGGCGAGGTGTGACAGAGCTCCGGCGAGGTATCTCTGACACGACGTTCCGGCAAACTCCAAGATTTCAGCCAACTCCGTCCAGCGAGTCGCGACGTTCCAGCGTGACTCCGGCAAAATCCGACGTGTCTTCCCCTATTTCCGGCGAGGTTTCGGCGAGGTCCGACCAAATCCGGCGAGGGTCCGGTGATATCAAAGGTGGCCGAAGGCGGTCCGGCGCGACTCCGGTAAGGTCCGGCGTGTCTTCCCCTATCTCCGGCGAGGTTTCGGCGAGGCCCGACCAAATCCGGCGATGTCAAGGTGACCGGAGGCGCTCCGGCGCGGTGGACCGGCGAGGCATGGCGAACTCTGACTAGAAATTCCGGCCGACGGCTCTCCCATGGTCCTAGGGGTATTACTTATGATTCGCATAAAATTCACAGTTTCACAGTTGTTTTAGCCAAACGACTTTCAGTTTTGACACAGTTTTTATCTCAAAGCGGTTTTCACAGCTCACAGTTAACAACACCTTTTTTGGAATACACAGCTAAACCAAACACACCCATAATGGTACAAGGAGTATAAGAGGTGTACGAACCCAGTCTATGTGTAACTCGTACACGTGTAACTCTTACACGTATAGGTATTCTAGCACAAGGCAAGCCTCCATCAAACTGTTTGTCTTCTTGCCACTGTAAACTACAGTCATTGGCCGGCTGAATTAGCCAGCAGTTGACATGTCTGGACAAGACAAGCAGTTGGATGATTGGGCTGCCACGGACGGCGATTCCATTATTCGATCCTTCCTCCCAACAAGAACACCGAAACTTTGTTCTGGAGCTGATTGTACACTACCAGGACCTGGCCAACTGCAGAATCGGCACCAACTGCGGCGCAACTCGACAGCAATGATGGAGGGGCCGATCAAATAAAAAATTAAACGATCATCATCGCCAAACACGTTACGGAAAATCAATCCGGAGATGGCGGCGAGAGCTGGAAAGGATGAGGATCCAGAGGGGGAAAATGGTTTCATTTTCTTTTGTTTTAGCTTTATTTATTAAGGAAGTCGGAGCTAAATACTCGCTTGTCCATCATCGGCGCCACCTGCCACTCCTCTTCCCTTCCCTTCTTTCCCTCATCGCCGCCGTCCCAGATAGCTCCTCGGCTCAGGGTCTCCTCCTCTCCCCAAGACTCTCCGAGCCCCCTCGTCGCGCCGCCGCCGTCTATTTCTTGCTTCACAGCGCCGCCGAGGTGAGTCGTTTGAGTTCGGCAGGTCACTACTTACTTGGGACCCATTAATTTCTCCGCCAAATGCTAATGAGAGTATCATGGCTGTGGAAGGTACTGATGCTATCCGTGGTTTTGTAATTTGGCAATAGGGGTGAACCTTAGGCATAGACAATGAGCATGTTTCAAGTCAGAATAGACTTCTGAAGGTTGCTTGATTGGGGGGAAAGAACAGAGGGTGGGATTGTGGAATTGTATGATACCTGGTCCTTTCCAGTGATAACAAGCTATGCCACCCTATATAGATAGATAGTTCGTCTTTCTATCTTATGTACTGTAATTGAACTGCTAGTATTAGACTGACCTTTTGTGTTAATGTCAATTTGGTTGCCCTTGAGGCAGGGAGAAGAAGCGACCAAAAGGAGAAGTCGATCGGTAGGTCATTATGCGCCGGTGGTTTTGCTGCGCACATGTTGACACACCATATCAGGAACATGGGAATGAGTTTCTGAACAGTCCTGAAAAGGCAAATGGTACGTTTGTTGTTCGCTGGAAGATCATGTTCCTGGATGTAAAAATGCGTATCTGACACAACATAAATGGAAGTTGGCATATTTTACAGGACTAACGCAAATGGCAGTTTGTATTATTAGGAATAGGGACTTCCACGCATGAAAAGAAGATAGTAGGGGCTGCGCCTTAACTCACCAATGCTGGTTCATAGAGCTTGTATTAGATGAGTGTCATTTCCAGTATAGACATACTTGTCTCACGTATTTTTGGTCTATTGATCAATCAAAACATCATTTCCCTCCTACCATTATGATGGAAACCCTTTTATCTAGTATATTATATCAACAGCTACTGAAATGTTGACTACATGCATTGCTAGCTGTACATAGCAGATAGTTGACCGGAACAACCAAAATGTACTGTCATATGGTCTATAGTCTAACTAATAGAATTATTCATTCATTAATGTGAAGGAACTTGAATAATTAGAATTTTTTTCGAGTGGTCATAATTAGAAATTAGACATTCCTTTTTGGTGAACAACGTGACCATCTAATTATGCAAGATCTTCAAGGAAGCTTGCATGGTACGCTTGCTGATTGAACTATTGCAGAGTTCAGTTACCTTCTTTTCAGTTGTATCGTATTTTATCCAGTAGTTCATTGTAGTTGTTCAAGGAAGGAGGTAATATCAACGCATTCTGCATAATCTCTATTTATTTCTGTGCATTCTATGCTTCCCCTGCTAACACGATACTTATGGGGTTCAGGTAACGGTTTTACTCAAATCGGTGATCATGGAAAGGCACCTCCCTCCATTGAAGTACCTGAATTGTCATTTGATGAACTGAAAGAAAAGACGGATGATTTCGGAGCAAAAGCTTTGGTTGGTGAGGGCTCATATGGAAGAGTGTATTATGCTGTTCTAGAGAACGGAACACATGTCGCTGTGAAAAAGCTTGATACTTCAGCAGACCCTGAGCCTGACGATGAATTTATAGCGCAGGTATGGTTGCCGTGTATATAGCTATCTGCAAATATTATATGTCCTTACTAATGTAATGTTATAAGCTATCTACAAATATCATTTGACCAATTCTTAAGGTACTTTTCCTTCTCTGGATATAGGTTGCGGTTATCTCGAGATTAAAACATGAACATTTTGTGGACATGCTTGGTTACTGTTTGGAAGGAGATCAGCGCCTATTGGCCTATGAATTTGCCACTATGGGTTCTCTACATGATATTTTGCATGGTATTTATCTAGCAGACATATATGAGTTAACATAAGCTAATTCAAGGTTGTATGCATGTTATTGCCATGTATCTTGTCTTCGAAGCTACACATATATAACAGCATGCGCATCCTTTTTCATTTTTGCTCTTTCAAAGGAAGAAAGGGTGTCGCAGGTGCACAGCCTGGCCCAGCACTTGACTGGATGCAAAGGATCAAAATTGTTGTTGATGCTGCAAAAGGGCTTGAGTATCTTCATGAGAAAGTCCAGCCTTCTGTGGTCCATCGGGACATACGGTCTAGCAATGTTCTATTATTTGAGGACTACAAAGCTAAAATTGCGGATTTCAATCTTTCAAATCAATCCCCAGATATGGCTGCTCGTCTACATTCTACTCGTGTCCTTGGAACCTTTGGATATCATGCTCCCGAGTAATTATTCGACCTATTTATCTGTGACATGTTCATAGCTTTGTATATTATATTTGTGATTGCGGTCCTAATTCCTAAATAATAGTATGTTGTGATTTCTCCTAATTATCACTTTAAGGAAGCTTTCTAGTGGACTTCACCTTTGTGTTTTGGAACTAGAATACTGGCTGGGTGCAAACAAAACCTATGGTTGAACAGATAACTGAAGTTTCTTTTAATTATTAGTGCTTCGATACTCAATTCTGATACAGCATTCTCACCTGATTCTAGCATAAAAGAGATTTCTTATGCAATGCAGGTATGCCATGACTGGTCAGCTGACACAAAAAAGTGATGTATATAGCTTTGGGGTTGTTCTTTTGGAGCTCCTAACCGGAAGGAAACCAGTAGATCACACAATGCCAAGGGGACAGCAGAGTCTTGTTACGTGGGTATGTATGCATACATTTCTTCTCTTCAACCTATTTTTCAACATTCTGCCCTCGAAGTTGAAGGGGAGGGGCTTTCCTTTCTCTGTTGGTGATGCTGTCCTGATGGGTGTCAATTTATAGAGGCTCTAATGGACTCAAAAAAGGCTGAGTCGTACAGCCATTCCAAAAACACCTCATTTTCACAGGCAATAAGCTAGGTCATATTTATGATCAACTTTAAGTCACTTGTGCTTTCTTGCATTAGTTGCAATCATGCAAGCTTCCGTAGTTCTACAAACATATTTGTTCTGGGGGTATGTAAGCAGTTCTGCACATATCTGAATAACTTTATATGTGATTTTTGCACGTCAGTAAAGTTTTTGCATTGTTCCGTGGAAGTAATTACCAAACAAGGTAGTCGGATGTACTTTATACTTTCTAGATTTAATATATACACTGATTCGTTATTCATTTTCATACCAGGCAACACCAAGGCTTGGTGAGGACAAGGTGAAACAATGTGTTGATCCAAGATTAAATGGAGAGTACCCTCCAAAAGGAGTTGCCAAGGTATATCTCCCTCCATCCTCCCCAATGCATCTGTGCATGTGATGATGTGAAGCATCTTTTCCCCCTTAATATGCATCTGCATGTGTATAATTCTGCACTAAAATGAAAGCTGTAGATAGCCAACAGGTACAAAGCCACACAAGGTGGCTACGACCTGACGACCCACATCTAAAAAACAACGCTGTACATAAAGCATCATAATATATCCAAAGATGGTTTCATTTTTGGAAAATGGATGAACACTTCTCAGCTTTCCTACCATATTCTTCAAGTTACTACGAGTTGCTGGGGGAAACTTGCATTGCTTGTACTACCTACGATCCATAATGAGTGTCGCAGTTCAAAACTGCGACACTTATTATGGTTCGGAGGGAGTACTAGATTTTAGGTTTTGTTGGAGAAAACGGGTGAACATTTCCCAGCTTTCCTAAAGTATTCTTCAAGTTACTATGTGTTACTACTTACTATGGAAAATCTGCACTTGTTGCTTTCCATTTCGGAATGGATGGACATTTCCCAGCTTTGCTACAATCCTCAAGTTACTATGAGTTGTTAGGGAAAATCTGCATTGTTTGCACTAGATTTGTGAAATTTCAACCTGTCAACTGTTTTCTTCGCTATTGGTGCAGCTCGCGGCAGTGGCAGCTCTGTGTGTGCAATACGAAGCAGAGTTTAGACCCAGCATGAGCATTGTAGTCAAAGCATTGTCCCCTCTTCTTATAAATAAACCACATCAGCAACCGGCAGCTCCAGAGACGCCTTCAGATGCCTGACAACATGTGCAAATGCGAGGTCCTTGTAAAGAGATACCAAATTGTTTTTGTCAGGTACGTGATTGTCATGCAACGTTTTTGCCAACGTTTATATGTTTCCATGATCAGATCGTATATCTCTACTATATAATATGAATAGAGGTGGCGATGATGGTAGGTCATGATAAAACTACCCTTGAAGTTGATATAAATTACGCATCATGCCACCTATAAGTGAGAAAAACGGTTCGGATAGGTTGCGTCCAGCGATCCCGATCGGTAAGAAAAACACAGCCGCGCCCGCATAATTCTGATCGCTAAAAAAAACCAGAGCAAAAGCCGAAGCCACGCACGACCTGACCTTCTTCCTATCTTCAGCTCGCGGGCACGCATCGAGAGGAGAGATCGGGAGGGATTTCGCGACGCCCCGCCGCTGACGGCTCTGCCGCCCCTTCGGCTGCCGCCGCGCCTCCGACATGCCGCTCCTCCTCGTGGACCTTCTCTTTGAACACAAATATATCACAACCCACACCCCGGCCGCCCGCTGTAATTGATATGCCGCCACCCCTGACCTGCGCGCCTGACCCGCATCTCCGGCGCGAGGCCGTAGAAGAGCTCAAGCACAGTCTTCACGAGTCTACACAAGCTGGGATTTGCCGTCACGTACCTCCGCCTCTCCTGCGTGGGCCTGCTGCGCTGCCGGTCGCCGCCATGCGAGCACAAATTTGAAGAAGGGCTAGGCAGGAGGACGCAAGGGAGAGGGGAGGGAAGGTCTGTAGAGGACGTTGGGGATGAGGGGTAGATGTGCCGCTCGACCTGGACACCTCCGCGCTGCTGGTTAGGGGAGAGGGCGGGGGGTGGTCTGCTGAGAAGGAGTGGGGCAGAGATGGCGGCGCCGATCCTGGAAGGAGGAGGGGCACCTGGTGGTGTGGTGGCCGGTGGGGAAGAGGGGCACGGCGTCTGGGTTGGGCACCCACGCCTGGAGTTGGGTTGCGGTCCAGGCAGAGAATGCGGGCGGCGAGGGAGCTCCTGCTGTTGCTGAGCAGAGGTGGCCGTCGGTGTGGTGTTGAGCCTGCTCGCGTGTGTGTGTGTGCAGAAAGGGAGGCTGGGCTGCTCGTGCGTCTGGGGTAGATGGAGATAACTGATAGATAGCTGAATTTGTAAATTAAGGTTACTGTGTATGTTAACTGAATGCTAGCTGAGTACGTAGTTGATGGTAGCTGAATTTGAGTTAAATAAATGAATGCTAACTGAACATATCCAGATACGAATTAAAGTTAAGTGTCCAGCTTCAGTAGCATATGAGAACTGCCATTTATTTACTTGGCTCCTTAGCAACGACAGCGATCTACTTGCTTGGTTGCAAATGCACAGGTCAAATTAAATGGCAAATGTTCATTGCATGCTAAATGATTTTTGAATTGTTTAGTTTTTGGAGCCTGATTATGCAAAATTCATTTTAAGTCTTCACATACTTTTGTCTCATATCATTTAGATCTTCTTGGTGCATCCTTAACAATTACTAAATTATCATTACTTATTAATATATTCTATAATATTTTAAATTAGCAGGGAAATGGTTCACCTTGCAATTGATGGCATCTGGCAGGTCTTTTAGATTCAACATTCAAATTTTGAGAATGACTTTGGCCGCATAGCAGCAAAAATAGTATTTTTCCCAAAAAAACACGTGCCTTCCTAATCAGGAACTAATTTAGATAGATACGGACCAAACATTTCTTAATTTCGGAAATCTAAGAATGTATATTTTAGTTGATCATTTACAGGCAATAAAATCAAAATTTAAATGTTTTGCAAAAAAAAAAAAGGTCAACAATTGGTCCCGTAGCTAAACATGCTGGCTTGGAATATATTGAGCTTATTTTTTTCAAGCTAAATATTAAATATTATTCAACCCTATATATATGTAACACAAATAAGAAAAAAGCGATATCATTTATAATTCGATAAGATAAAATATTAAAAAATCACTTCTGAGGTCCATAGTTAAAGTGCAGAAAACCATCAAGTACACGTTCAATTCTATATTTAAACATTTTCAACAAGAAGCTATTTTGCCATACACATAATTAATAAAACTATGCAATTCAAGTACTCCATGCTGGCTGCAACCTGACCGTATGATTCTAAAGATCCTTGATACTGCTCTAGGCCTTGCACTTCACCAACGGCTTGCATCCACTTCCTGTAGGACATGATCGAGTCAAGAGCAGTGCATATATGTAACCAGTAGCCAACAATTTTTTAGTCATTAGGGATATGATTTAGTCGCTGCTTATCAATCTGACCACAACCAGTACGATGACAGTCAACTACGTACCTGATGAAATACAGACCAGTGCAAACTTTTCGCTCGTGGTCAGGTGGAACCGAGGAGAAAGCGCTGCAGCCGGCCGAGGACGGCAGCCGTTAGAGATGCGGCGGAGCATTGCCATGGCGGCGCTGGAGTTGATGACGACGGTGATGGAGGCCTGCCCAGGACCAGATGTTCGAGATGCTCACCCGTGTCTCCCTCGACGGCCTCGCCGCGTGCCGGCAGGTGTCCGTCTAGTGGCACCGGCTCACGTACGAGCCAGCGTTCGAGCCGCTGCACTGCCGCTGTTGCGCCGATGCTGTCGTCTCGGGCTACTTCGTCCAGGGCCTAGCCCGCAACCGCTACTCCGCCACATTCGTCTCCAGGACGCGCCCCTCCTCTCCGCCCGTCTCGCTGGACCTCATGCCCTGCGCGCACGTCCGCGTCGAGGCCGTCTCCGCGCATCACGGCCTCACGTGCTGACGCCGACTCGACGACGCCGCGCGCATGGGAGGCAAGGAGTCGTCGTTGCGATGCTAACACGCGTGCAAGCTCGCCACGAGGCAGTGGCTGGCGCTGCCCAACCCCAGGCTCCGCTTCCCCACGGCGGCCACCGCGATGGTGGCGCGCCCACCGCCCAGCCGGCGGCGCGGCGGACTTCAAGATCCTTCGGCTCACAGTCCCAGTGCTGCGGGACCGCTTGCGCTGCGAGACCTTTGAATCGCGGAGCGGCGCACGGAGGCGGTCGGCGGAGGTGTCACTCGTGGCCGCCGGCCGGCCGCCGCGCGTATAGACGCGTGCGTGGCGTTTCTCTTTTGTTGTCAGATCCATCGACTTGGATCTCACTGTCTGGGTGGGATTTGGTGAGTCGGGGACTCGAGACATGGATAGAGAGAGCAAATTAGCTGGCCGGCGGCGGACACCTCGAGACATGGAACAGAGACGAAGGGGAAAGATGGAACGGGAGAAAGAAAGATAGAAAAACGTTTCAGGCTGGGTCGAGCTGCTCAACATTGTTGGAGCGATCTGGATCGTTGGTTTGCTATTTGACGTGTGAGATTTAATATATCTGAAATAAATAAATTAACACGTTCAAATTTTTTTCCATGTAGGTTGCTATGGCATTGCTTGCCCATATGTCTTGTGGTCCTCAAGGACTATTGCGGTCAATTTATGTTTTTCTGTCCTTTTCATCCTTTCCTTTTTTTGTTTGCTCTGTGTTTTGTGTTCTTCAGGCAGCACTTGATGCTTCATTTCTCCCTTGTAATTGGGTTGCTCATACTTGGATCCCAGTGGTTAATATATAATGCCTTAGTTCTTTGAGTTTGTGTTCTACTCCCTCTGTTATTACAGGATAGGCTGTAATAACATCTTATATCATGGGACAGAGTGAGTACTATTTTTAGATTACAATGCCATGGTTAATAATGCCTTAATTCTTCGAGCTTCTCACCTATTTGGGTGGATGACCTATGTGGCTGTTCAAAACATTGGAGGTTGGTTCACCCACGTGCAGTGGCGGAGCTGCACATTGAGTATGATGTCAAGCGACATCACAAAAAAATTGTGAGCAGGGAAGGAATTGCTATGGGTACATAATAATTGACTCCAAAAGTACTAGTTAATGATCTCATTACAATCTAATTTGAGCTTTTGACATCACTTGAAGCATGTTCCAGCTCCGCCACTGCCCACGTGAATGTCCAGTCTTCTGCAATTTTTCTACGGGAACCAGTGGAGAAAAATCGAGATGCAAAAGTGAAGCTACGGACGACAACTTCAAGTTATCTTCATGTAACTTCTAATTTAACAGGGAACGTTGTTCTTCCTATTTGTGTACTTTGTTTGAGTAATTCAAAAATGACTTTTTTTACTTACTAATTAATAAAAAATAGTAGTAGTTTGTTTGCCTAAAAAAAGGAAAGCACAGCCACGCCAGACTAATTTACCTGTTAGCACGTGCTAGCTCGACTTACAAGAGGAACATGACGTGTATCATTCTGAGCACTGGCAGATCCACCTTGTGCCACCCGGGTGCACAGTACACCGGGAAAAATTATTTTCCTTTGTAAAATAACAGTTTTTCACCACATATGCACCCCAAAATATGTTTTAAATATGTTATGTCACTATGGGTGCACCCTGGTTCTAAATATTCTAGCTCCGCCACTGATTCTGAGCCCATAGAGCTTAGCAAACCCTGCACAATGATTGGCTCATGGAGTGATGAGCAATTCACTCGCTGGTAGCTGGTACCACCTAACGGAAAAACTCATCAGTTAGCTACGGAGTAGCTCACCTACACTCCTCTGTTACTGCCAGGATGATGTCGCTTATACTCTTAGTTTAGAATCTAATCCAGTTGCTTAAGACTCTAGTTCAACTGATTAGTGACGTCTCTCTTCTAAGATTAGCAGTTGAAACTCGTACGTCGACAGAGTAGCTTTACTGTAGCGGAAATACGCTATGCTCGCAGGAAGACGGGAACCATATGCTGTACTGTAGGCTGTAGTGGCAGTTACAGAGGGCAAAATCGCACGCTCGCCTCTCTCCCTCGGCGGTATCGCCTAGTGTAGCTGCGGGTGCCTCTCGGTTTCGTTCCGGCCAGCTCGCGCGCCGGCCATGATGCTGCTCGCGCGCGGCCTCCGCTCCCGGCTGCGGCCCGCGCTCGCCTTCTCTGTTACCGCCGCGCCCTTCTCCTCGGCGGCCGCGGCGGAGGCGGAACGGGCTGTGCGGGACGGGCCCAGGAACGACTGGACCCGGCCCGAGATCCAGGCCATCTACGACTCCCCGCTGCTCGACCTCCTCTTCCACGGGGTACGTACGCACGCACGCACACGCCTCCAAGAACGCAGAGCTCCCGCTCTCGTCCCCTGTTCCCGGCCGCGTTCCGAGTTAGTAATGGCAGAGGCTTCAGAGTGGTCTCAGGCTCTCAACTCTAGATTTAGAGGCCGATATTGCTCCATTTGAGAGCTTTGGGTTGTGGCAAGTAGACGAGGTGCTCCAATTGGGATACCTTTCTCTTAGATTTTTGTTTAGATTATTGTCTTGCTTGTGACTGTGTGGCGCATTGTGGTTTCTCCTTATTCTTATCAAATAACCTGACCCATGTGTTTAACACCTACATCCATGTCCAGCTCACACCACTTGGAATTAGTACTAGTATAGTAATATAATATCAATCCGCCACCAAATTTTCCTTGGATTCACATGATGGAAATTAGCATCGACTTTGCCACTATAGAGCCTTTTGGTAGTGGAGATCCCCAATTATTGACAATTTTGTCAAGTTGAGTGTGGTGTCATACTTGCTGTTGGATATTAGATTATCTCGGTCGAACAATTAAAAACAGCCATTCACATGAAGCACCGTAGCTAGTACAATTAGATAAGGTTTTGATATCGAAGCCTTGTTGATCGTTTAGTGTTGCCATTGGTATGTGGCAACTTTCTCATATTCTACAATTCGGGATTTCTACAGCCTAATTTCCAGAGAAGATTTGAAATAGAATAATGCTTAATGTCTTACTAAAATATATAGCTTGTTCATATGGATCTTAGATGTCAAGCTTTCGTGTTGATTATTTTTTCATAAGGATAATCTATTTATTTACTTGGTAAGCTGTAATGTACTGTCAGTAGGAAGTAATTTCCTTGAGAACATTTAGGGATTATAATCTGGAAAGTGGCATCAAGGATTTTGCATACAGCATATTTGGATGCTTAGGACTCGTAGATTATCAACAGTATCACCTTTGGGAGGCTTTATATGGTGAGAATGGGAATGGGAATGGGTTTATCAGGTATCCAAGGTCCTATGATATTTACTAGGAAAGGCAATCCTTTTTGTAAATCCTTAATTCTCTACTAGTTGGTGATAGATGGAGGTCAGTAACAAACTTAGCACGAATAATGCACAAGTCAAGATGTTAGGTAATAACAACACTATTCATTTGATGTTAAACTGATGAACTTGGTGCGTCACTGCTTGTAAGCATTGTTTGCACCACATGAAATGCTAAGCTTGGTGCCTTTGTGTTGGTTATGTGCGTCACGACTTGTAATCATTCCACTTTTTCATTGTTCGGTTGAGCGCATTCGCCACTTTTTCCCGTAGTATCATTTCATCCTAAGGAAGAACTGTTACCTTTCTTCATAAAATAAATCTTAGATACCTTGCCTTCACATTTAACCAGACAATACCATCATCTTTTGTAGGCTCAGGTCCATAGAAATGTTCATAAATTTAGAGAAGTGCAGCAGTGCACACTTCTTTCAATAAAGACTGGTGGGTGCAGTGAAGATTGTTCATACTGCCCTCAGTCTTCAAGATACAGTACTGGATTGAAGGCTGAGAAATTAATGAAGAAAGATGCTGTCCTAGAAGCAGCACAAAAGGTCCTGCGTGGTGAACAAGTTCACGTTAGCTGTTGATTTTCAATTCTTGCTAGTGGTGATATGGGTCCTTTCTTGATGATTGTGGACTTCTGTTTATGGTTCATGAAATTGTTGGCTCTATTGCCATCACAGATACATGCTGATATATCATGTTCTTTCTCAGGCAAAGGAGGCTGGGAGCACCCGATTTTGCATGGGAGCCGCATGGAGAGAGACAATCGGCAGGAAAACAAATTTCAACCAGATTCTTGAATATGTCAAGGACATAAGGTATTCATTGAGAAAGCTAAGATGATGCGATTAGTGTGTATACATATTTGACCAGAATGCATAGAATATGAGGAGATATTAGGATAAATGCACTTATTTTTCTTTACCGTATATTTCTTTTAATTATATATATATCTGTGCAGAGGTATGGGCATGGAGGTCTGTTGCACCCTGGGCATGCTAGAGAAACAACAAGCTGAAGAACTCAAGAAGGCTGGACTTACAGCATATAATCATAACCTAGATACATCAAGAGAATATTACCCCAACATTATTTCTACAAGATCGTATGATGATAGATTACAGACTCTTCAGCATGTTCGGGAAGCTGGAATAAGCGTCTGCTCAGGTGATCGTGCTTAAGTCACCGATAATTCTAGGCTTCTAGCTTCCATTGTGTGAGTTCCTATGTGTCTTGGCCTCTTTAGTAATGTATAACTTGATGCACCACTTGCTGTTTGCAGGCGGAATTATTGGTCTTGGAGAGGCGGAAGAAGACCGTGTAGGGTTGTTGCATACGCTGGCGACTTTGCCTACACACCCAGAGAGCGTTCCCATTAATGCACTGATTGCTGTCAAAGGCACGCCTCTTCAGGATCAGAAGGTATGTCATATTGTTGATTTTTTTCTCTGTAGATTAATATGCCAAAACCTAATGTAAAACATGCTTTTATACTAATTATTTTTGCTAACTAATGCACAATATCAGCCTGTAGAGATATGGGAAATGATTCGCATGATTGCCAGCGCTCGGATTGTGATGCCAAAGGCAATGGTGAGGCTCTCAGCAGGGCGTGTACGGTTCTCCATGCCAGAACAAGCTCTCTGCTTTCTCGCTGGGGCCAACTCAATCTTCGCCGGTGAAAAGCTCCTGACAACTGCGAACAATGACTTTGATGCGGACCAGGCGATGTTCAAGATCCTTGGCCTAATTCCCAAGGCTCCAAACTTCGGCGACGAAGAGGCAACGGCGGCATCATCCACAGAGAGATGTGAGCAAGCCGCTTCGATGTAAAATGCTGCTATAGATTCTCGAAACCACACCCGGTGCAAAACTAGCACCATTATCTAGAGCATTGTACTGTAGAGATCATGATATTTTGTAGTAACATCAGATTGATCCAAATAAATTTGGGGGTTCTTTCATGGCCTTCCTGAGACACCGTCGTGCCGTTTTATTTTCTGTCAGGCTGCTGCACGGAAAATTTCCTATAAATTTTAGCGCAAATGAATTTTGAGAAAACGTTTCCTATGATTACAAGCATACGAATAAAACAAATCACAAGGAAAACTTTCCAGGAATTAAAATATCGGTATGATAAAAAACACCTCTATTTTGAGTTTTTGACCAACATATTTATCTGTTTGTGGAGGCCACAGATCCGAATACATGGATGCAAATTTGTATTCACGTACTATCCATCCGTATGGGTGTGTATTTTTCAAGAAATATTTTAGTCTCAAAACAATACTCATTCTGTCCGAAAAAGGATGTCGCCAAAATGCATGTATCTAACACGACGGATTGAGTATATTATTTAATGTCCACACTACAAGTTTTTTTTTTTTGCTAAATAGTACTCCCTCCGTTCACTTTTATAAGGCACACAAGATATCCTTTCTATTTGGCCACATATATACTAAAAATGAGTGAATTTATGTATAAGTCTAGATTCACTCATTTTAATATGTGTGTGGCCATATAGAAATGATAACGACTGTAATTCTGTTGGCCTTAATCCTGACGCCTCTTCCTCCCGTGTCGCTCCCGCTCGGGGCGGCACCGGAGGACCCCCAGAACCCTAGCTTCTAGCCCCGCCCCAGCTCGCGTCCTCCTCGCCGCCGCCGCCGGCCGGCCCGCGGCGGCGGCGGAGCGGCTCTTCCTCCTTCTCCGCGGCCCGGCGGCGCCTTCCCCTCGTCCCCCGCTGTCCTCCAACCGCCATGGCGTCCTCTGCTCTCCCTCTCGAGCCCCTCCGACGTCCCATGGTGTCCGGCGGCGAGGAAAGCCACGCGGCTTCGGCGTCCCGCTCCGGCAGTTGTGGCTCGAGCTCCTTCGCGTGGATCTGCTGGCAGGGCGCCCAGATCTCGTGCAGCTCGGTCCCTTTGGTTCCTCCTTTCTCGGGTGCAGGAAGGGCTGGCCTAGCTCGGGTGCTGGCCAGCGCCGGCGTGCAGCCAGCTTTGGGGAGTCGGCTCTCCCGTGTTTTTCCTCCGGTGCTTCAGATCTGTAGGTAGAGATGATTGGGTGACGTTCATGGGTTGCGGAGGTGGCTTGTCTGCGAGCGGATGGTTTCCGTCTAGGTTCATGGAGGAGTGCCTCTCGCGGTGGTTGGGGTGGCCGGCTTCGCGGAGGTGGTCTGAGTCATGGGCGCGGTGGTGCTTGCCGGCAAGTTCCATGTCGCGCGGTGTTGGTTGTCTTCCTTGGCCGTGCGGGCTCAATGAGGGCAGCGTTGGGAGACCCTGGCGAGGTCCGATGTGGGTGTCGGTCCTTGCCCAGATTCAGCTTTGGAGGCTCTATTGCAGTCATGGTGTCCCCTACCCTTCGTGGTGGGGGTTGGAACCGGTGTCCCCTATTGATGGGTAGGTGGGGTTGGGCCGAGCGAAAGCTCAAGTTGTCTCTTGACGCCAGTGTCGGCGACACCCGTGGGCGCCGTTCTCCCTCTAGGGGGCGACACTGTGGTTCCGCCCCACCTCCCTCGTGTATGCTCTGGGTGAAAACCCTGATCTTTTCGCCTGATGATGGCGGCGCTATAGCGTCGTGACCTTCTTGGAGGCACCGTCTTGGAGCAGGGGTTTATTGGCTTCGACATGGCTGTTTGAGTGCAAAGTTGGAGCCTTTTCGCAGCCGGCGATCTGAAGTGATGTTTTCCGGCCCCTATGCTTTGGTGGAGGCACAATCAGCGGACACGGTGGTCCGATCCGCCCCTATGGTGGCTGGCTGTTTTACGCGAGGGACTGATGCTTGCCGCTATCGGTGATGTCTCATCCCGCCCCTCTGGTTGGCTGGCTGTTCTACGCAAGGGTTTGGTGCTCGCCGCTGTCATTGTTGTGGTCTCCGTTTGGCGCAGTGCTGCTCGACATACTCTCCTTCGCGCTCGTTGTCTGCTGGAGGCTCTGGTCTTTCGTCTCCTGTTTTACTCTCCGATGTCAAGCTCTTTGCTAGTTGTGGTGGCTTCTTCGCTGGTGGTCCGATCCTGCCTCTTGGTTGGCCGTTTTACGCAAGGATTTGGTGCTCGACGTAGTGTAGCTCCTTTTCTCTTTAGCTTGACCTTGTTCTGCTTTGTAAGAGATTCTACTCAACACCTTGTACTGTGTGGCCGATTGACTTTATTAATTTAAAACTGGGCTATTTATAGCCTTTTATCTAAAAAAAATATAGAAATGATCTTATAAAAAAGTGAACGGAGGGCAGGAAGAGGATTGTACCATGAGAGAAGCACGAAGGTCAACCCGCTTCAAATATGGAACATGGATTCTGGCAATGCAACGGAGTTGGGTCCTCATATCGATCCCGTTCCTCAAACCAATCATATACTTTATTGAGATATGTAACTAACCAAGTCCCCCTCTAAAAGCCGTATATGAAAATTTCATCTCGTACGGCAGGTCCGTGGAATAGGCGTACATGGAATTAGGGGCGATTAGGGGCCCGCCCCTAATTCACCGTCCCGTTCGGGCAGACAGAAAGATCGGATTCGAAAAAAGTGAACGGAGGGAGTACTAGTTTACATTTCAAGACTCTAGAACGGCCAGTGTAGTGTGGAACTGTGGACATACACCACCTCGCGTCCCGTTGCCCTCGCCCAAAACCCTCGTCCTCCAAGGTCAAAAAAAAAAAAAAAAACTCTTCCTCCGCGTCCTTGCCAAGCTGCCGCACCACTGACGCCGTCGGGCACGACACGACGGAGCCTCCGACGATGCGGCACGGGCTGGCCCCGGAGACGCTGAGTCGCGGCGACGACGAGCTGCTTCAATTCCTGTACGCCTCCCTCCCGGAGCCGCCCGTCTCCACATTCCCCTCCCTCTGCTGCGCCGCCGACGAAGACAAGACCGACCGCGTCAGCCGCCTCCCGAACGATATCCTCCGCCGCGTGGTCTCCCTCCTTCCCGCCAAGGACGGCGCGCGCACCACCGTGCTCTCCTCGCGCTGGCGCCGCCTCTGGCACTCCGCGCCGCTCGTCCTCGCCGACACCCACCTCCTCCCCGGGGGCGACGCGGGGGTTCGGCCCGCCCGCGGCGCCGCCGCCTCGCGTGCCGTCACCGACGCCGTCACCGCCACCCTTGAGGCACATCCTGGGCCCTTCCCCTTCGCCAGCCTCACCTGCAGCTTCATCGACGGCGCCGACCGCCCGGTGCTCGCGCGCTGGTTCCAGCTCCTCGCCACCAAGGGCGTCGACGCGCTCGTCTTCGTCAACCGCCCCTGGACCCTCCCAGGCCTGCGCCTCCCTTCCTCGCTCTTCAGCTGCGCCTCCCTCCGCCGGCTCTGGATCGGCGCCTGGGTGTTCCCGGACACCGCCACCCTCCCGCGCGGCGCCGCCTTCCCAAACCTTCGTGAGCTCGTCCTCGGCTGCGCCGTCATGGGGGACAAAGACCTCGAATTTGTCCTCGCCGTCAGCCCCGTGCTGGAGACCCTCGCCGTCGCCGGAAGCCAGACCCGGTTGCACGCTCGTCTCGCCAACCCCAGCCTACGCTGCGCGCAGTTCTGCTTGTCTGCCCTGGAGGAGGTCGCCGTGGAGGATGCCCCCAGCCTGGAGTGTCTCGTCTTCTGGAATAATAAGAGCATGAACAAAACGAGCACCACAGTCAAGATTGGCCGTGCCCCTAACCTGTGTTTGCTGGGATACCTGGAGCCAGGAGTGCACACACTGCAAATCGGCGACGCCGTCATCAAGGTACGGTTTGTGCCATGGCAACTCATTTCTCAGTTTACGATCCTTCCTTTCATGATACTGCCCTAAATAGATGACTCGAATTGCAATTTCCACATAATTGCAGTTTCACATAACTGTCCGAAATTTTAAGAAGCTCTGGAAAAGCAATTAACTGAATCACACAACCTGTAAGAGGAATTTTGTAACAGGGTACGCGTTAAGTTATATAGGCTTCTCTTATAATGAACACAGCTTAGCCATACAAAATTACAAACCATGAGCATGAGGCAGACATATGGATTCATTGTCATTTCATTCTGTTGCTAGGCAAAAGGAAACAATTTTACTCTCTTAGAATGCAACACAATTTCATATTCGAACACATACTAAGGCAACCAATGGTTATCATCTCGTCATACTTAGAACATATGTAATAAGGTATGCAATAATCAGGCTATTAAGGTCATGTTTGGTTTGCAGCAGCAATTCGCCAGACATTTGGCAGTCAAGTGCGACAAGTGTTTCGCTGCAGCCATATTTGTGGTGTGCCACACTTTCTTAGTCAGTTACCCCATTTGTCATACACTGAGTTGCCAGCCAACTTTCGCCACAAGCGTGGTTACCAATTTATCCGCCAGAAAAACTGTGGCATGCCACGCTAATGGCATAAAAGTGTGGTGAAGTGTGCAGGGCAAGCAAACATGCCCTTAATACTTAATGTGGTGAAATTCAACGGAACTATAACCACATTCATCTAAATAACTCATTTACTGATTTTTCATACATGATTAATGGAGAGCGAATCTGCAGCACATTGAGCTGAAGTATTTAAGGAGTTTGAGGCTTTGGGGTTCAAGTTCCCACTCTCCTTGAAAAGAACATAGATAGTTCATGCTTCATATTATGTTGCTCCCAAAACCTATTGGCATCTTAAGCTTGGCTCCTTATGGCCAATATGATGATGCATCCAGCTGTTGTATTACATACTTTTGGTAGTAGAAGTATGAAAGTAGCCACTTCCTATAGACAGTAAGACAGGCAAGCAAATATATATTCAGGTTGCATAAAACCTGAAAGACAAATGAATACGATGCACACTCAACTGTGCCTGAATCACATTGAGCATTGCCAATGGAACGCCAGCAGAACCTACCTATGTTCCTTGCTCCTTGTTCTGAGGATTGGATGAGCCTATACTGTCTCGCTTCTTTCTTGTGTGACACGAAATAATTGTTTTTCCTACCAGTAAACTTTGGAAAGGCCCTCAAAAGTAATCGTGCAAATAAATTACTATAATAATTGCAACGGAAAACCTAATAATGCCATTCTTTACGAATTTAGGATTTTAGTGCTAAATATGGAAAATCTTATTCTGTTAAATGGATTTATTCCTACTGAACTCAGCATGCTGACATAAAAATATATGCCACTGCCACTTTTTACCAGCTCAAGGAACCATTCCCTACATGTCATGTCCGATGCATGAGGCCAGTCTAAAACAAAATAAACAGGGTAGCTAAGGTGGGAAAGGAGAGAGCTCGTACCTATAGGTAGGCAGTAGAACCAGTGGATCATCCTAAATGGATGATCTAAAATGAGTCAACACATAAAAGGCCTAGTACTCTGTTGATCATCATATAATCACTACTGTACAGGGTAAGCTGGTAAGGTGACTGCAAATACAGTTTTTCGAATTTGTGAAAACTGCATGCCAATCGTGGGTGATTGATTTGTGCTCTTTCCGTGCATCGCAGGCTGGAACAAAGGTGAGCACAAGCACCACTGTCCCAAGCGTCCAGGTGTTGGCCTTGCAACTGCAGTTCGGAGTCCGCAGTGAAGTGAAGATGCTTCCCAGCTTCCTCAGATGCTTTCCTAGCGTCAAGACGTTGATTGTCCAGGTAACATCCCCTCCCTCTGACTTCATCTGGCATTCAGATCACTACATTGCATCAGATAGCTGCAGCATAATCACCACAATGTGCAACTGAAATGTTTGCATGACCTAAATTGCAGTCTGAGGAAACTCTTGAGCCAACTAGCAAACTCAGTGTCAAGTTCTGGGAGGGCACAAGTCCTATTGAGTGTGTCCGGTCGCACCTCAAGTCACTGCTTTTCCGTGAGCTTCAAGGGAATCGTAACGAGTTTAAATTCCTGACATTCATCGCTGAGAATGCACAGAAGCTGGAGAGGATGTATATCGAGGTGAAAATGGGCCTAAGTCGCAATGCGAGGGAAGTGATGGCTACCAAACTGAGGGCTCTTAAGTCAGCTAATTGGGCTAGCAGGGACTGCCAAATGCTATTGAGGACCAGTGAAGTTCTTAGAGGAGGTACAGTTTGGAGCCTCGACATGGGTACATGTTTATCATTTGATGATCCATTTTTCTTGAACTGAAAGTCCGAGACTCCAGCGTGCCTGCATATTTCAGTACCCAGGATTCCAATGCAAGTGTTTGCGTACTTGTGTGTTAGAGATAAACCTACTTTGACTAGTATTCTGTTAAGAGTCTACTTTCAGCCCTGCACTTGCTACTATCTGAATCTGACATGAGAACTCCAATTGATAGAAGATGAGTAGAGTACTTCAGTGAACTCACTAGAATGAAGTTGAGCATGATGTTATCTTTGATTAGACTGGCCCAACTTGTTTCGGGCGCGCTTCATGTTAATCTAGCATGCGCAACTCTCATGTCTGTATAATCTTAATAAAAAACATTGATATACTTGGTTATAAATGTTGTCTTATTAGTTGCTGCACTCCATCCTTAAATGAATTTTTAATTTGCAGTCAGCCTCTTGTATCTCAATCTCATGTCTCTAGAGACAGTTGTACGTACGTCTGGATTGTGGTTATCATTGCGAATAACTCAAGTTTGGGAAATATGCGTATTAAGATAATAATTTTAGCAAAATATTAGACTAGACATTAGTGTCAGGTGGTTTTAAAGGATTGTGATTGATTTTAGAGAAGTTTCCGTGATCAAGGACCATATGAGCATGAGGCCTTATGCTGGAAAGGCTATATATAGTTCTGAAAGAAACTCATATCGATGTAATTGGGTTTATTCTGCTTACACTGCCAGACAACAGCGGAAAGGGAAAATTGCTAGTATATGCGGCACGCTAAGGAAAAAGTTAGAACATACGTATATCTTGATATTGGACTGCTGCGTGCTCTCTGCTCTTCGGGGAACATATGTATACACTACAGGTTTCAAGCATCCATGGATGTATTGGGAATTCTAATATTCCTTCTGTTTTTTAGACTCGCAAAAAACTGTAAGTTTGCTGAAATAAATATCTGTTTCCTCTACTGATTGATCTTCACATATATGTGACTAAAACCCTTGCATTCCTCTCGGAGACAGGTAAAAAATATCCTCCTCTAATATTCACGTCTAATAAGAGCAGGTCCTCGGTTTTTGGGTGCATTTACATTCTTAATTAGCTCCTCACTTTGTACATGGTAGAGCTGAACATGTAAACCATTGCCATTGAGATTGTCATCAGATATAGGTTTCATTGATTGCTCACTGTTTTCATCGTACACCTGTGAATACATTGTTCACCAAACCCAAAAGAGCTATGTTGAAATCCATGAGCGGTTACCTTGTACTCCCTTGAATACCTCCCTTTGCATCAGAGGAGATGTTTTCTGCACTTTCTCTAGTATTTCCCTTGAATACCTCCCTTGACCCCCTATTCGCATCAGCGGCTTCTTCCGCACCTGATTGCAGACATAAGCAATTTTTACCTACTACATGGTACAAAGTTTCGGATTATAGGCAGTGATGCAAAAGCTCATGTCAGTAGGTGCTCCGATTGGAAAGCTCATGTCTGTCTTGCGTGGTAAATCCTGATAAAACAGAGATACCAGGTTTAGAGTTTAGAAGGAGCAATGTTGGGTTGAATGCATAATGTCGTCCGCAACAGTTGCAAGGTACTTACCGCCACGGTTGGCAGGTAGTGTGGATTTCTTGGTTTATCTTCCCAGTCTCTATTTCTGAGCACATAAAAACAAGCATCGATGTGTTGATTGTTACAGTACAGGGATGGAAAAGAGAATGAGCAGATGTGAGGCAATGTGTTAACAAAAACAGCAGCAGCGGCTGTGGCCGTCGTTTACCTCCTTGAAGGCATCGCTGCTATGCTGCGGCCCCCTCATGCACCGTTCCGATCGGTGGTCCAGCTCCAGGGGAAACTCTTGATCTTGTGATCGGACGATGACGGCGCCTTGGCGTCGTTTCCCTCTTGGGGACTTCGTCTTTGGAGTTGGACATCGGCAAGAGGGACTAGTGGAAGGCCGAGGTTTTCGCGTTGAGGCTTCTGTGGCGACGATGATGATGATGAACGATGTCGGAGACGTGGCTGTGGTTGTGGTAGTCGGCTCTTCTCCGGCGTGTCCTTGGGGTTGCCTCGGCGTGTTTTGTTGCTGAGAAGTCGAAGCTGCTGTGGTGGGTTCCCGGTGGTGTACGATGACTAGCGGCAGATGTTCCTTTCGGCGAGTTTCCACGGCGCCAGCCTGCCTGGTTTCTCTCTTCTTAGCTCTTCAGTGGATTCGAAGCTGCGCTGCCTTGGCGCTAGGGGCTGAGTTTCTGGCACGGATCTTCTTTTGGCTCCACATGGCCGCGACGGTGTGGGTTGGCTCGGCGACTGCCTGCGGTGAAGTCGGAGTCGCATGCTCAGAGTTTCGAGTTGGCGGCGTGGCCCGAGGGGAGATGTGATGACGATGACGTCTACGTGCAGTCTCGGCGAGGCCCTCTCTTGAGAGGCGTGTGGGGTTTTCCTTTTTGGTGCGCTCAGCGGTTGTGTTGGTTTTCGCCGGGTTTGGCCGGCGAGTGGTGCGTTGTGTTGTACGGTTTTTGGACGGTTTTCCTTATAAACTGTCCAACTCTTTTTCGGCTTAATCAATAGATTGTCTAAGTTTCGAAAAAAAAAAGCAGCAGCGGATTAGAGTTGGAACCTGAAGGTCACCTTTTCAGATGATAGAGACTGAAGCCTTTCATGAGGGTAGAATTCAAATGACGCAATGCAGATAAGAGAGTAAACTAACAATTTCTTAGTGGCCTTCATTCATATCAACAATGCTGGAAATCCTGATGGTTTCTTAATAACTGTTAAGGGAGAATGTTCATTACCAGCCACGCCATGACCACATGTTCAATCATAAACATGGATCCAAGAGGGACACATTTTGTCAGAATAGCATCACACGTGTCGCGGGGATCTGCAATGATTAAAGTGGATACATAGTACTGGTTCTATTTTATACGTTTTCCTTTTTGGCGAATTCAGGAGCTTCATTAATCTCTTATAGGGTTACAAACTTACAATCATGCTGCGGGACAGAGGCGATGAAGTCTGGGATATACTCTAACCACAGACAACATCTCCGGTCAGCACTAGCTTGCTTGGCACAGAAATGAGCTGCTTCATAAGGGCCTTTACTAATTGAGCTAATAACTAATAACACAGCTACTAAGCAACCCACTAAACTAAGCTCCTTGACCTCCTGGAGGATGGCAGAGATCTGCGATCTTTCCTCCCCTGTCTTCCCCACATAGCTGGACATCCACCCAAGCATCACTTTCAATGATATTTCTCCGATAGCCTCTTACGCTCACCAGTTGTGCATCCCTAATAGCATATGCCTCCATAATCATCGAACTTGCCACATACGAATACCAGAGTGCCTGGACTCTAATCATACCCCCTCATGATTGCGTACCACGACACTTGTGCCTCCTTGGAGACCCCCTTCAGTAAATGTGGCATTCACGTTCAACTTGACAGCGTCCATCTCTGCTTCTTTCGGATTGCTTGAGTTTCTTCTCACACCTAGCATGCGCAAGACTGATTGTAGTTTCCATTGTCCACTGAACAGCCTCCCGAAAAGGTCTGCTTCAAGGATTGCTTGCTGTCCATTCACAACCATTTCTCCTCATCGGATATGATTGTAACTGTTGAACATTGCACTGTGGCAAGTCTTGACTGCAACCTTAGAATCATCAGGACTACCAAACACATTCCAGAGACACAGGGTCTCATCTTCTGCAGCAGATGCTACCGTGCAACCATCAGGGCTCTGAAAAGTTACCAAAAGACAAGATAAGACATCTGTGCAAAGAAATGTGTGAGCTACGCAAGCATGGGGAGCAAAGACTATTACCTGAGCCATGAAAAGGACACCGGAAGTATGGCCAGTAAGTTCAGCCATCTTAACCATCGACGGGTACTTCCACAAGGTGAGCTGATTCTGAGTGGATCCTTGTGAGCTCAACAGCTCTGTGTTATTCTTGCTCCAGAGCAATGCACACACTTCTGACCCGGTATCGACAGAGTTGAGGCATGCACCCGTGTGTGTGTTCCAAAACTTGATGCACCGATCACTTGCGCCACCACCAGATGCCAGCATGTTGCTCTGGAATGGGCACCATGCGAGTCCCTTGACGGCAGCCGAGTGGTCCTCAAGCCTGTGTAGCCATCGGGTGCGATGGCCTGAGGATGGCATAGACACATCCCACAAGTGGAGGAGGTTGTCGTTGCTGCCACTGGCCAGCTGCTGTCCTGATCCTGACCACTTGAGCCCACAGACCTCCTGCCTGTGTCCACGGTATCTCTGCACAGCGTCGTTGCTGAACCTCACATCGTTGTTCACAATCTTGCCGTCCATACCACCAGAGGTCAGGACATGGTCGTTCCTCCATGCCAGTGAACGACTCCCGACTCGTGCACACCTTGCAGCGTGCTTAGCTGCAGAACAAAAATCATGATCAACAACTAAACACAAACAATGCTGCTCATTAACAGAAGGGGTCTAAGAAGTACCAGCTGTGACACAATGAGCAACTCAATTCATGTGGGGCCAAAGGCCAAAGGTACATATACAAGTATACATGTGATGAACAGTACTATACACATCTAACACCCCCCCTCAAACTCATGGTGGGTCAACAACACTGAGTTTGGAGAGGAAGAACCCATGCTGCGCTCGAGTCTGTGCCTTCGTGAAGAAATCCGCCAACTGTAACTCGGAGGGCACATAGTGAAGAGCAAGAATCTGATCCTGCACAGCAGCACGCACAAAGGAGGCATCCACGCCGATGTGCTTGGTGAGCTCATGCTTCACCGGGTCACGCGCAATGCTGATGGCACCAGTACTGTCTGACAATAGAGAAGTCGGTGCAGCAGCAGAAACACCAAAGTCTGCTAGCAACCATCGCAACCAGGTCACCTCAGCCGTCAACATAGCCATCGCTCGCAACTCAGCCTCTGCACTGGAGCGGGAAACTGCCTTCTGTTTCTTCGTCTTCCAGGCAATGAGAGATCCTCCAAGAAAAACACAATAGGCAGACAGGGAGCGGCGATCAGAAGGATCACTGGCCCACGTAGCATCAGAGTAGGCCTGGAGCTGGAGAGAGCTGGAGCGAGGAAAGAAAAGGCGGCGAGAGATCGTGCCACGAAGATATCGTAGAACACGGAGAAGGTGACTATAGTGGACAGAACTGGGAGCAGAACGAACTGACTCAGAATGTGGACAGGATATGATATGTCTGGACGAGTGACAGCCAGATAGACAAGACTCCCAACAAGATGGCGATAGCGTGTCGGGTCTGTGAGGGGATCACCATCGGTAGCACGAAGCTGAACATTGAGCTCCATAGGAGTCTCAGCAGTGCACTCATCACCAAGAGCGGCGCGAGCAAGAAGATCCTGAATATATTTTTCTTGGGAGATGTAGAAGCCATCAGAAGTCGAAGAAACCTCAATCCCAAGAAAATAGCGAAGAGGGCCAAGATCTGACATCAGGAACTGCTCACGGAGGCGGGCCTTAACAAAGGCAATATACTCAGAGTCATCGCCAGTAATGATCATGTCATCAACATATAAGAGGAGGAGCGTCCGACCACGAGGTGAGGTGTGGACAAACAGCGCAGGGTCATGGTCGCTAGGCACAAAACCAGCGGCAGTCACCACAGAAGCGAAACGCTCAAACCAGGCGCGAGGGGCTTGTTTAAGGCCATAGAGAGAGCGCCGAAGACGGCAAACCATACCATCAGGAACAGAGTACCCCGGTGGTGGCTGCATATAAACCTCCTCACGCAACTCACCATTGAGAAAGGCATTCTGGACGTCAAGCTGAGACACAGACCAATGACGAACAGAAGCCACAGCGAGAAGAGTGCGAACAGTGGTCATGTGGGCAACAGGAGCGAATGTCTCATCATAATCGCGTCCCTGCTCCTGCTGAAAGCCACGAGCCACAAGACGAGCTTTGTAACGCTCAAGAGAACCATCGGAGCGAGTCTTGATCTTATAGACCCACTTGCAAGTGATGGGACGAACACCGGGAGGAGGGGAAACAAGATCCCATGTGCCAGTGCGCTCAAGTGCAGCAATCTCCTCAGCCATCGCAAGCTGCCACTCAGACTGAGCCATGGCATCCCGATAGGAAGTGGGCTCAACAGTAGCAGAAAGACCGTACTGGGAAGGAGAATAGCGAGCAGGAGACCGTAAGGAAGGGCGAGAACGAAGGTTATGAACCGGTGTAGACGGGGAAGGTGGCGCGCCGGAAGTAGAGGGTATGTCAGAGGAATCATCCACAGCACGAGGACGACGAGTGTAGTGGAGAGGAAAGGGAGAAAGGGGAGGACACGCCGGAGCGGTAGGTGAGAGGGAGGAGAGGAAGGAGGAGGGGAGGGTGGTGGCGGAGGTGTATCAGAAACCGTGGGACTCGGCGGAGGTGGAGGTGGAGGAGGAACAATAGGCACAGAGGGAGATGTGTCGGGGAGTATAAGGAAGGAGAGATCGTCAACTGAAAACGAGGAGGTGGTAGGACGCGGATAGTATGGACGAGACTCATCAAAAGTCACATCACGTGAAATACGCAGACGACGACCGACAGGATCCCAACATCGGTAACCCTTGTGCTCATCACTGTAGCCGAGAAAGACACACTCAACCGACTGAGCAGTCAGTTTGGTGCGTTCGCGCGGAGCAAGAAGGACATAGCACACACACCCAAACATACGAAGAGCGGAGTAGTCAGGAGAATGACCAGAGAGACGCTCCATAGGAATACCACCCTGTAAGGCAGCCGAAGGCTGGATATTGATAAGATAGGTGGACGCAGAAATAGCCTCAGCCCAAAAGTGGGGAGGAAGAGAGGCAGCGATCATCATGCACGACGTCTCAAGCAGGTGGCGATGCTTACGCTCAGCAACACCATTCTGAGCATGGGCACCAGGACAAGAGAACTGGGCAAGAGTACCCTGCTCGGCAAGAAAACCACGCAACATCTGGGAGATATACTCACCAGCCGAGTCAGCACGAAAAACACGGATGGGCGTGGAAAACTGGGTGTGAACCATGGCAGCAAATCGCTTGTATATGGAGAGAACCTCACTGCGAGATTTCATCAAATAGAGCCAAGTATAGCGAGAGAAGTCATCAATAAAAAGAACATAGTAGCGATGACCACCTTTCGAATCGAAGGGAGCAGGACCCCATACATCAGAATGAACTAAGTCGAAAGGGCGCTGAGAGACTGACTCACTCGTAGGATAAGGTAATTGAGTCTGTTTGCCAAGTCTACAACCATTACAATGTAAAGATACATCGCCAGAGACAGACCCTAAGACACCTTGATGCACTAGCGAGGACAAGCGAGAGCCACATATATGACCAAGTCGATGATGCCACTGTTGGAAGGACGCAGAGGAGGAGGTAGCAAGAGCATGCGAGCTGGCGGGTGTGGTGGGAACACAAAGCCAGTCGACCTCCCAAAGGCCCTGAGCCTCACGGCGCCGAGGGCCAGCTCCAACTAGAGCCTGGGTGCGACGATCCTGAACAGAGCAAGAGTCGGTATCAAGAATGACACGACAGCCAGAATCAGTAAGTTGAGCAGCGGAAAAAAGATTCATGGTAAGACGGGGAACATGCGAAACACTAGGAACAGAGAAGGACGGAGTAGAAAGAGTGCCACGACTAGCAACAGGAAGAGCTGTGCCATCGGCAGTGAGAACATTGAGAGGAGAATCAAGAGGTCGAAGAGAAGACAGAGCAGAAGAATCAGAAGACATGTGAAAGGAAGCTCCAGAATCCAGAACCCACGGAGATGTACCTGACTGAGTAGGCGGTGGTGGCGAAGTAGAAGCAGTCAGCGAGGCAACGGTGCCCGTCGAAGAAGAACCAGAGGAAGCCAGCATACGCTTGAGCTGGGCAATATCCTGAGCAGTGAAGGACTGTGCAGACGGAGACGCACGAGCCGCAGGAGAGGAGCGACCCATTTCACGCTGCTTCTTGAAACAATCAGACTCTGGATGGCCCGGCTTCTTGCAGTAGTCGCAGAACATGTGAGAGCGCCGACCCCCCCCCCTGCAGAGGGCCGCCCACCCACCCCCCGCGAAGGAGTGGGTAGTAGCGGTGGAACAGACGACACCGGAGCACGGGCAGCAAGCACAGTGGGAACCACAAGCAGCCCAGCAGAACGGAGCCGAGTCTCCTCAGCGCGAAGCTCTGCAAGTACCTCTGAGATGGGAACACGTCGACCACGGGCAAGCAAGTGTGCACGCCGAGGCTCAAACTCGGGACGCAGGCGAGACAAGAACTCATGGACACGCTGAAACTCCAAATCTGACCTCACTGTCTGACAGCAGCGACAAGTACCACAAACAACAGTCCGCAGAGAGTCAAGCTGACGCCAGATGGCAGAACACTGTGTGTAGAACGCATCCACAGTAGACTCACCCTGCTGAAGATCATGCTCCTGACGGACCACAGATAGGTAGAGAGCATCACCCGAGGGCTGATAGCGCTGACAAAGGTAAGTCCACATAGCAGCAGAAGTGCCTAATCCCATGAACTCAGAAGCAAACTGAGGCAGAACACTAGCAGTGAGGACAGCAGCAGCACGAGCATCATCATTGCACCACTGAGTGTAAACAGACAGAGCATCCCGATAAGGAGAGAGAGTCCGAGTAATCCGATACCTGCTGGTCATAGGCTTTAACTGCAAGATCATCAGCATCTTGGCGGCAGCACGATCAGCCTCAGAAGCATCAGCGGAAGAGCTGGTGGCACCGGTGGAGTAGGAGCCACAGGAGCAACGGGGCACGGCGGACAGAGACCTCGCCAGAGAGAACGCCCCACAACAGGAGGCCGCGCATGTGGATGCGCATAAAGCCCACAAACTCGGCGTAGTTGGTGCCGTCAAAGATCACGAGCACCGGGGAACAGCAACATAGCCCGAAGAGGACATCGCGGGCTCTCTGATTTTTTTTTTTTTACACTAACCGGACCTGAGGCCGGTCAAAACCGGTCTGAGAACCGGGGCACCAACAGAGGAAACCGGCAGAGGGGCCGGTCAAGACCGGGCGGGAGGCCGGTGCACCACCAGAGACAACCAGCGTGCAGGCCGGTCAAGACCGGGCGGGAGGCCGGTGCACCAACAGAGACAAACAGCCCAGGGGCCGGTCAAAACCGGGCGGGCGACCGGATCGAGTTCGAGGCAGCCCCGAGCTCACCTGCTCGATGCGGCGAGGGGCGGAGGAGAGGGCGGCCGGAGGGCGGTGGCCGCGACGGACAGGGGCGACGGCGGCCGCAGGCCGCGACGAGGAGGAGCGGCGACGGCCGGCCGGAGTGGCTGCGGCAGCAGGCCGCGACGGGGCAGGCGAGGACCTGCCGGAGAAGGGCAGCCCGGGACGGCAGCGCGCAGGCCGGAATCGGCGGCGGCAGGCCGGGAACGACGGCCGGAAGCGGCGGCGACGACGCTGCAGGCCGGTGACGGCGGCAGTGGCGCGGCAGGCCGGCGACGGGGAGTTGCTCCGGTGGTGGGTGCGGGAGGTGCGGGAGGAGGAGGAGGAGCAACGTGGCTCTGATACCATGTGACACAATGAGCAACTCAATTCATGTGGGGCCAAAGGCCAAAGGTACATATACAAGTATACATGTGATGAACAGTACTATACACATCTAACACCAACCAGTTGTTTAGAGCTGGAATCCCAGAGCTGGACAACTGAAGAGGCGAGGCCAACAGCAATGTGCCGCCCATCAGGAGCCCAGCTGACACTAGTGACAGGGCCATCGTCTTCGTGAATGGTGGCGAGCTCAGATGAGGACCCACTCGAGGCGTCCCAGAGGCATATCGTGTTGCGCAGCGCGATGGACAGCACGTTGCCACGTCCCCAGTCCAGTAAATTGAGTCGGTGATTATCGATGAGGTCTGATGCGTCCAGAATCCTCTCTGGAGTCTGTGTGGTTTCGAATGCACATTGAGTCAGCTAGTATATCATTACCGAATGTCATTAGTCATTACTATCACAAAAGTATGTGTGGCATACCTGAGGGATGCATCGGCGCTTCTTGGCCGGATTGGCCTGGATGAAACCTGCATCAGCAAGGAAGTTGTCAGGCGGCTTGTTCTGAAAAGAAAAAATTCTGGTCCGGTTGTTGAGCATCTTCTCAGCCAGCAGTTCACGGTAAGGTGATGGCGCGGTCGCGGCGTTCTGGTTCCTGTCCTTCTTCGGCTCCATCAGTAGGTAGCGCGCAATATCCCTGTCGATCGCGGTTCCTCTGTACGGTATGAACCTGTCGCCCTGCGGAAAAGAAGCAAATCTAATTTAGCCCGTTCAGGCATTTCGTCGAACTGCCTTCGTGTGCGCACAGGTAAAGAAATAAAGGAGCAAAGAATCCGGAACTCACGTGACACTTGCTTCGGGAAGCCATGCGCAGCGACGGCATGTAGGGACTGAAGCCGGCCTCCCGGAGCGACGACCGCGGTGAGGACGCCGCCGCACGCGGTGTGGTCTTCTCCGGCGTCATCAGGTCGGGGTCGGCATCGATGGTAGTCAGAAGCAACAACAGACAAGGAACAAGCAAACAAGGTTAGCACGAACAGAGCAACTCGACCCAGAATCGAACAGAAAACAACTATTTTGCAAATGCGCCACGAAATCGCAGCCAGACGGATAAACCAATGAAAAAGGAAACGCGAAGGTCGATCCGAGACGAGCACACGCGTGAGCGGAACAGGGCACGGCTGGAGATCGGGATCAGAAACCCTAGACCGCGGGAGGGGATCTTGGGGGAGAATGCGCGTTGATTTCTTGTGTTGAGCTTGGCGTGGCGGGATCTCGTGGTCGGAGAGGCGGTAAGTATATTGCGCGGGAAAGGATGAGAGAGGGACGCGGCTTTGCCCGGCTCGGATTTGATTTTACAGCTGCGACCACCTGGGTTCAGATATTTCTTTGCGCTGCGGGTCGGGATTTTTTTATCGGTTTTGCTATGTCTCAGCTTCTTGTCCGTCGGATTCGTCTGTGCGTCGCGATTCGTGCACGTGTGGTTTCGGCCCGTTTTTACGTTGCAATCTGGTTGTTGGGCTTTGTTTGCCTTTTATTTTTTTCCCGGGTATGCGATTTGCATAGTGGGCCTTTTTTTTGGGCTGTGCAGCGTGGTGCTAGGGTGGACTCGTTGTTTTTTTTTTCTTTTTTGCCCGGGTTATGAGAATTGATTACTGGGCTTTTGGGCTGTGCAGCATGTTGTTTGGGGTGGATTCGTATTTTTTTTGCTTGCGTTCAAAAACTAGTGCGGTTATCTTGGGTTGGGCTGCATTTTTGTGTGGTTCTTTTGTTGTTCTTTCTTGTACGTTTTTTCTCAATATCTGCTCTAGTTTTTATATGTTTCGATTAAAATATCTATATTTTTCGTGTTATTTTTTACCGGTAATGTGGTGAAGTTTTTTTTTGTAGGCAATTGCTCTTTTTTGTAGTTTTGTTAGGGGTATTTGGTTATTTTATAGAAGTGTGGACTGTTTTTTGTTTTTGTACAAATTTTTTTTGATTCAGACTGGTTGGGATCGATCGGCCATACATTAGTCGATGGCAAAAAAGAAACCGACAAACTAGTCGATTAGATGAAAAAAATTAGCTACCCAATATTTGAATGTGTTTGTATAGATTATCAACAGGTTACGAGATGAATATATCAGCCCTTATTTTCTTGTTAGTCCAAATTAAAACACTAGTAGGTTTTTTCGAGTTGGAGCCACTTGCAACTGTGTTTGCAACTGAGGTTTTCTCTGAGACAAGCCAGTTTCAAGTGCACTTACAATTTAGTTTTTTTTCTGGAGACAGGTTAGTTTCAAACGCACTTTTGCAACTAAGTTTGTATTATTATTTTGTTATTTTTAATTACTATTTTTTTGCAAGACAGTTTACAACTGCGCTTGCAACCGAGTTTTTTATCGATGCAGGGTCAGTCGCAGCTACACTTAAAACTGAGTTTTTTCTTAGACATGCCAGTTTCAACTGCAAATGCAACTGAGTTTTTTTTAAGACATGTCAGCTCCAACTGCGCTTCCAACTGAGTTTTTTCTCAAGATAGACCAGATGCAACTACACTTGCAACTGAGTTTTTTTTCCTGAGACATGCAATTTCAACTGCACTCGCAACTGGTTTTTCTGAGACGGGCCAGTTTCAACTGCACTTGCAACTAAGATTTTTTAATTATTTTATTATTTTTATTTTATTTTATTTTATTTTACTAATTTTAATTTTAATTTATTTGTTTTTTGGAAGACAATGGAAACTGCGATTCCAAATGATTTTTTTCTCGAAACAAGCTAGTTGCAACTGCACTTGCAACTGAGTTTTTCCGGAACAGGTTAGTTTCAACTGCACATGCAACTGAGTTTTTTTGCCTGAGACATGTCAGTTTCAACTGCACTTGCAACTTAGAGTTTTTCTTCTGATACAGGCCAGTTGCAACTGCACTTGCAAGTATTATTATATTATTTTTCTTCTATTAATTTTAATTTTTGTTTATTTGTTTTTTGAAATATAATTGCAACTGCGCTTCCAACTGAGTTTTTCTCAAGATAGGCTAGTTGCAACTACACTAGCAACTGAGTTTTTTTTTTTCTGAGACAGGCCAATTTCAACTGCACTTGCAGCTGGGTTCTTTTTCCGAGACAGACCAGTTTCAACTGCACTTGCAACTGAGATTTTCATTACTTTTTTATTATTTATCTTTTATGAATTTTAGTTTGTTCTAGGATTTTTTTGTTCTTTTGGAATATAGGTGCAGCTGCGCTTCCAACTGAGTTTTTTCTCGAGATAAGCCAATTACAACTGCACTTGCAATTGAGTTTTTTCCGGGGCAATGCCACTTTCAATTGCATTTGCAACTGAATTTTTTTCTGAGACATACCAGTTTCAACTGCACTTGCAACTTAGGGTTTTTTCTTCTGAGATTGGCCAATTGCAACTGCACATGCAACTACGCTTTTTATTACTATTTTGTTATTTGTCTTTTATTAATTTTAATTTTAGTTTATTTGTTTTTTAACTACAGTTGTAACTGCATTTGCAACTGAGTTTTTTCTCAGGACATGACAGTTTCAACTGCACTTGCAACTGGGTTTTTTCTACAGATCCATTTTGCAGCCAAAATAACTAACTATTCGAACAAAAATGAAAAATGCTTACAACAAAAAAATGGGTTTGTAGCAACAAAAAAAGTGATTGAGCAAAAAATAATTTTCTACATATTCATTTGCAACAAAAAAATCATCACCCATTTCAACAAAAAACACAAACGGCGACAAAAATAAAAAAACTTTTGTTGGCTAAAACATGCAGACGCCCCAGGCAACCAATGGACCTTGGCTTCCAACGCTGAAAAAAAACAAGTTCGCATGCAAGTATAGGACGACAGCACTTGTGTATACGTAAGTGGGCAGGACAGCAAAAAAATCAACTGAGAAAGCGGCCCATGTGCCACCGGGGCCCATCCAAGAACGCACGTTCAGCTCGACGAAGGAAAGACCTACCATTCGGCCCTTTCCCGTAAAAAAACGAACGTGACGTCAGCTGACTGAGACTTAGCTTATGTCTCAGTCAGCTGAGGCCTAGACACACCCTTTTTCTATTATCGGTGCAGCGTTCAAATAGTACTATTTGACTGATGTTTTTTTTTTCGAATGGACTTCATCATGAAAAAACACCAAGCAAGACAAAACATTTTAACAAAAGGAAAAAATACGACGAGATTCTTGAGATGCCATTGTCTTTAACCTCCAGACCGTATCGACGGCGCGCTGCCGCTACTCCCTGAAACGGCTTGTAGTTGTTGGTTGCGGACGGGAGTCATTGATGGGTCAAGAAGACCGCATCCGTCCTGCAGCGAAAGATGAAGGATGAACCGACGATTTAGAGATCGTCACCCCAGAAGAAATACTTGAGAAACACACCAATTGCACAAACTTCTCGACGTCGCCGTCGAGATGGGACTAAAACCAAGGAGACCATACTGAAAGAGACACCGCTACCACCATCGAAATGCCTCCCCCAACAAACCATAACAAAAGGAGCAGAAAACGGAGTCCTCCCGCCCGGTGAGAGTCGAGAACCACCGCGCCTCCATGGACTGAAGGCCACAAAGGCAGGGTAGATCGATGGCGGCGGCGACAGAAGGCGAGGAGACCCAGATGCGGGAGTTCACAAGGCGCGGGCTCCTGTGACCGGTGGTAAATTTGGTTTCAAAATTTGATGAATTATTTTGACATTTAGACGGTTATGTAAATTACTTTTATGAGATTTTTTATCTGTTCGCTACATGTAAAAAGCAAATTTTAAACTGTGTGAAATGTTTGTTGAATAGACTAAATGAAGAATTGATAACTTGCTGATACGTGCATTTTATATCATCATTTATACAACTTTTATTATCATATTAGAATGTTATTTGCATTGCTATATTATTGTTTTTACATGTTTTAGATGATTTATGGGACTTTCATACAAAGTCCCTATTTTTGGTATTTAATTTCTGGGAGGCAGAAAACCTCCTTTTTCTTGTTTTTAATGTTTCAGGAGCTACAGGGACTCAAATAATAAAAGGAAAAAAATACCCAGCTGGTTTTTCATCGGGAGAAAGGCAGTGGGAAGAAGACCGAAGAGAGGAGAGCCACGAGACCCAAAATAGGTGGTCCCACGCGGCCCAAGTACCTGGCCGCGTGGGACCCACTAAGTGGAGCCTCGGGAACTGATACGTCTCCAACGTATCCATAATTTCTGATGTTCCATACTTATATTATACCAAATGCTACATGTTTTATATACACTTTATATCATTTTTATGCATTTTCTGGAACTAACTATTAACAAGATGCCACAGTGCCAGTTCCTATTTTCTGCTGTTTTTGGTTTCAGAAAAGTTCTTCTGGAAATATTCTCGGAATTGGACGAAACAAAAGCCAAAGTTCCTATTTTCCCGACACGTACACGGAGTCCAAAGGGGAGAAGGAGGAGGGTCGTGGGCCGCCCTCACCATGCCATGGCGTGGGTGGGCCCTGGGCCATGCCGCCACGTGGTGAGGAGCTCTCGGGTCCCAACCGACCATCGTCCTTTCGCCTATATATTGCCCCCGACGCGAAAACCCTAAAATAATCAGTCATATTCCACGAAGAGGTCCGCAGCGCCGCCGCCCTCCAGAACAAGTTTCGGGGGACAGAAGTCTATGTTCCGGCACGCTGCCGGGACGGGGAATTGCCCCCGGAGCCGTCTCCATCGACTCCACCACCATCTTCATCGCCGTTGCTGCCTCCCATGATGAGGAGGGAGTAGTTCTCCCCCGAGGCTGAGGGCTCTACCGGTAGCTATGTGGTTTATCTCTCTCCCATGGTGTGATCTTTATGTGATCATGAGCTTTGTAATCTAGTTGAATAAGTAGATGTTACTCATTATCTATTATGCCACTCTAGATGTTACTTTAATATGAACTCTGGAGTCACTCTCCACGGTGTGAAGGTGACGGTGTGCGCATCGTGTGTGACTCCTTTATGACGTTGTGACGTTTGTTTACTCAGACTTTGAGGTGTGCTTTTGCATCCCTACGCAATGAATGGTGTTCGTTATCCAACAAGAGAGTGTTTGAGAGTAGCATTTATTTATTCAATTATGAGGTCATTGTTGAGAGTGCCCACTAGCGAAAGTATGATCCCTAGGCCTTGTTTCTAAGCATTGAAACACCGTTTACAACAAGTTCTGCTACATGTTTGCTTGCTGCCATTTTTATTTTAGATTGCAATTACTACTTATAATCATCCATATTACTTTTATTTCACTATCTCTTCGCCGAACTAGTGCACCTGTACATCTGACAAGTGTATTAGGTGTGTTGGGGACACAAGAGACTTCTTGTATCTTAATTGCAGGGTTGCTTGAGAGGGATATCTTTGACCTCTACCTCCCTGAGTTCGATAAACCTTGGGTGATTCACTTAAGGGAAACTTGCTGCTGTTCTACAAACCTCTGCTCTTGGAGGCCCAACATTGTCTACAAGAATAGAAGCGTGCGTAGACATCAAGCTATTTTCTGGCGCCGTCGCCGGGGAGGTAAGTATTGGAAGGTATCTCCTTTAGATTCTGCAATTATTTCTTTTTGTTTCTTGTTTTTATTTTCACTAGTTAGGCTTAATGGAAAACAACAACAAAATTAGAGATCTTTATGAACTTTATATTGAATTAGGACGTGATGCTTTTGAAGAGAAAATTAAAAAACCTATGGAAGTTTGTTTGCATAATAGTGGTAGTAATGTTATTAGTATGAATTCTCTGAACACCATTATTGCTAATGCTACGGAGAAGTCTAAGCTTGGGGAAGCTAGTTTATTTGAAAATGATCTTTTTAGCTCCCCAGCTTTGGAAGAATTTTTTTGCTTTGATAATGCTTTGTCTCCCATATGTGATAATCCTAATGATGCTTGTGATATTCCAAATCCACCTACTAAAAGTATTGCTTTTGAAATACCTATGGAAATTGTTGAAATGGATGAACCTTATGCAGGGGATGGAACAGTCCATCCAAGTGACCACTTGTTGAAACTTAAAGAACTTTGTGAGTTGTTTAAGGTTGCAAGTTTATCAAGAGAAAATGCCATGAAGAAATTATTTCCATTGTCACTTAAGGACAAAGCAAGGGAGTGGTATGAGGTACTTGATGATCCTCATCATTCGGAGTGGAAGGAGCTTGAATATCTCTTTTACTATAAATTTTATCCTCCTTATGAATTGTATTTAGATAGGAATTACATTTTTAATTTTTGGCCTCGTGATGGAGAAAGCATTGCTCAAGCTTGGGGAAGGCTGAAAACATTAATACTCAAATGTCCTAACCATGAGCTTCCTGAGAAAATAATTGTTACTAATTTTTATGCAAGGCTTTCAGGTCATTGCAAGGATTATCTAGATGCATGTTCAGAGGGTTCTTTCACAAGTAAGAAGGTTGAAGCTAGATGGGATCTTCTTGAAAGAATTCAAAGCAATACTGAAGATTGGGCGAACGACAAAGGTAAAGAATCAGGTATAAACTATGAATATGATTGCATTAAGTCTTTCGTTGAAACTGCTGGTTTTCAAGAGCTTAGTGCTAATTATGGTCTTGATTCTCAAATTATTATTGATTGTTGTAGAACCTTTGCTTCTCATATTAATGTTCCTAAAGAAAATTGGGACATGTATCATGAACCTTTCAAAGACACTTGCATGGAAAATGAAATTGTTGTTAATGATTGCAATAAACATGCTCAAACTTCTGAAAATGCTATTTCTTATAAGCATGATAATTTTTGTGGAGTGCTTAGACCTTGTGAAAAGACTAATAATGAAGAAGAATATTGTAAACTTCATAAGCATGAGAAAACTAGAATATGGAGTAGGGCTCTAAATGATCTTGCTGAAAAGGTTTGTGCCCTTTATCCTTTTATTTGTGAACTCTGCTATGAAGAACGTCATTTCGAATTCCAATGCTCAAAGTTTAATGATACAATTTCGAGTTTGTTTGATGATAGCATGATCCATCCTGATCTTTATGATGAACTTGAATTATTTTTGGGGTGTGAAGAGTTATCAAGCAAAACTTCTTTGTTAGATATGAGTTCTTTTGATATGAATAGTATTTTGCGGGGATGCCGTCTCCATTGTGTTGATAAGAGCCACAGTAATCCTTATATAGAAAAAATTATAAAATATGTACCTTTACCAAAATATGAAAGGACTTATACTTGTTTTACTCTAATTAATGAAAGGGAGGAATCCTCCCAAGTTTCTTCTATTGTTTCTAACAATGAACCAGGGCATGTGGAGAAGCTTCCTTTCAAACCTCTCCCTCCTAAAGATAAAAAGAAGAGGGGAAAGAAGAAGAAGAAGAAGAAGAAGAAGAAGAAGAAGAGGAGTAAAAAGAGAGAGGAGAAGGTATCCTCTCCTAGGCATGTTGCTCCTTTCATGATCGTTTCTAATGAGTCTAAATTTATTGAAGAAGATTCACATACTTGGGGTCATTATTATCTCGACACTAAATCTATAGGCACTATTGCAGATGATTATATGTCTGTTACTTCTTGTAGTGATCATGATTGGGAAAATGAAACTACTTTTGATATTGAAAATCTTTGGGGTACCAATCTTATATTTACTAATTGGAGGCACCATACGAGGCTCCACGTTAACTCTAGAGTTTAGCAAATTCTAACCATCAGATTAATCTAATATTCAGCCTTAACCGTAGGATACACGCAAGAGTCCCTAGGCCTTTTCCTTCCGCAAAACTCTTCGGCCTCAGGCATGCCTCCTTTTTTCGTATCCTTCATGATCTGGTCTGAGGAGTAAATCCAGCAGTCTTTCGCTTGCGCCGACCTTGCATGGCGGAGTAATCCAGCCGGCAGTCAGGCTTGCATCTTGAGAAGGCTGCAATTTATTCGCATAACACCGGAGCAAGATGCATGGCAGAAGCCCGTCTCCCGACAGTCGCGCGCCTCCGCCGCGGAGCAAAAACTGCTGGATCGATCTGGCCTGAAGTTGATCTCAGGTACACGATGCGCTCTGTCTTCTAATAAGATCCATAAGCTGGTCAATACGTTGATTCTCTCACGTCAGCACATTACTCCACCGATCGATGGTATAATGCTGGACGGTTTAACTGCACGCACGTAAGGAGCCAACCTAGCTTGATCTCCCGGTAATTGCCTGCATGCTGTCCCTTTGTTTTATCCCCATGGTGGCATATGTTCTATGCTCAGCCTAGGAAAAAAAAAAAATCTTTGTAGCCCTACTAGCTGCTGGTTGTCTCTATGATCTAATTGAGGCGTGTGATGCATGTGCTAAAGTCATATAGGTTTCAGTTAAGTAACCTCATGAGAGAAACAGTACTCTGCTTATGAAGATTTAAATAATATAGTGGTAAGTGTTTATGCATCTCAATTAATGCTATTTTTCTCCCAAGTCAAACATTATAACATAACATTTCTGTCAACTTATGTTCTTTTGTTTCCCCGTAATAAAAACTTATAATATATCCGTTCATAAAAAGATGTCTCAATTTTATCTAAATTTTTGTGTATCTATACATAATTTAATGTGTAGATACATACAAATTTGAGTTAGGTTGAGACATCTTTTGTGAATGGAGGGAGTACGTTCTTTTGTTGTTGTGACTCCTACACCGAAGTTTATTTGGAGCCTCATGGTATTAAAATTGGGATATTGGGCTAGCTAGAGGTGGAAAGAGAAGAGAATCATTTTTCCAACGAATAGTATGCATCAGGTTATTTGGTAAATGTTCTCCCTTTCTTAAGGTTGTGTGTAAATGAGCAGAGGCGAAAAGCAAATTAGCTTTTTAACTGCATGTCTGCTACTCTGCTCCAATGTACATGTAAGTACGCCAAACCTTGCTAACATCTCTGAAACTTTTCAGTTCGTCCTAACTGTTGGAATTAAAAAATAACAGTAACCTTCCCTAGGTGCTTACTACAACTTTGTTTTTCAGACATAACAGCTGTCTCTGTCGGATATTCAAAACGGGTGGCGGGTGCAGATGCACCCACTACCAAAAAACAATTTTCCAAATGTCAAAAAATTCAAAATGATTTTTTTGCATGTAGTCCAACACATTTCAAGTCAGCACAAAAAGTTACGCGGAGAAAAAACTTTTTTTGCAACCTGTGTAAAAAAGACAAATTCGGACATACCAAAATGTATATTTTTTTTTTTTAGAAAAGGGTCACCCCAGCCTCTGCATCAAAATGATGCATACGGCTGCATCAAAATGATGCATACCAAAATGTATATATACGTGTCAGAATGTTGTCTTTTTTGTACAGGTTGCTATCAAAGTTTTTTCACCATGCCAATTTTGTGCTAACTCATCAAGCTGTAATGTACATTCGGATTTTTTTCTGGAATTTTTTGACATTCTGAAAAAAAATCAAAAATAAATTACCTAATGGGTGCATCTAGACCCACTACCCAAATCGCCGCCTCCTGTCTCTGTCTACTTCTTATATAGCTTTCTTGGCATCTCTCCCTGGGAATTAAGGAGCATCGTACATGAAAATTCTCTCTTTTCTGTTCCCGGTTTACTGTATTCATAGGCATATGGGTTTTCTAAAATTCTTTAACATAAAGTGCAATCTTCTGGTGCTTACTAAATATACTCAACTTTTCCCACATACTTTTGATAGTTCCTCTAAGATTGATGGTACTGATAATGCTAGACCGTTAAAAAATCCCACTTATGGAAAATATCTGTTAATAGATTTTACCATCTTTCCTGCCATGCTTTTGGAAAATATATCACATCTTGTTTTTTCCGCAATATAATTTGATATATCTTATGGTGCGAAATAGAGATGTTTATTGCGCACTACCTATACATAATTATTGAAAGCATGATAACTGTTAGTGATGGTACCTTACGAGCCTTGGCTACAAAAAATTAGCCTTTTCCCATAGAGGTGCGTGATACTCATCTGACGAAGGACGTCTTATTCATATATGTCCTTTACAAAAAGAAAACAATCTTTTATATTTTGTTAAATTCTAAATCCCTTTGAAAGTATTTTGATAACTGTTCCGTCATTTATACTTGGAGAAAAAACGTATGGTATGAACAATAGAGCATAGAGAGGAGATTTGATTAGTTTACATGGTTTTTTCCTCCATCCAGCAGATGGAACGTTTCACTTGACATCACTAAAGAGACCGGGTGTCAGAATAGAAATATCCAAGTTTATTTTACTGGATAGTTTATTTAAAGATTTTAATTTCTTATCGCAAAAGATGCCTTATTCGTTACAGTGTGCCTCCGGTTAATTCACATTGCTTGATATGCATCTGATATCTTCCTTTTCGCACTATTGCCTAAGCGTTGAACAATTATATGATGAAGATTGGGCTGCTAGAGATTTACCTTCATTGTCGGGACCGGGAAGATTCCACGATACAAATATATGTTTTGTAAGTTGGTTTCTATTGGCATTTGATATTTTGGTTCTAAGTTTACGTACTTCCTTTAGGTTTCTTAGATTTACCTAATAGGTATGATTGTATGTGCTTTTGTTTACATAAACCAATCTATCTTGCAAATTTTCGCACTTTGGCATTTGTTGTTCATGTTGCCACTTTAAATATAAAAAATTAACGGATAAACCAATGATTGGATAAAAGTGCACGTGATGGATCCATTTTCAATTTTCTATTGAAGTTATTCGTTTACATTTAAGTTGTGGTTCAGATGTTTGTATAACACTATGTCGTCTTTCATGTTTGGAAACAATGAGACTTCAACTGAAAAACAATTATGGAATTATTATCTACTTCGTTGAAAGCACTATAACCGGACAATTATAGAAATCTCTCGCCCGTGCAGGTGCACGGGTTCATGACTAGTTCTGAAAATGATGATGTTAATAATTGCTATACTATTAGTACTATCCATGTTTCTTCCAATGATGATGTGGAAAGCTCTAAGCTTGGGGATGAGGTGTTTGAAAATCCTTTTGCAACTGATGATTATATATTTGATACATCTCCTTCTAGTAAAAATGATGATGATATGTTTACAAATGAACACACTTTGGAAGATAACTATTCTATTGCTTATGATGATACTATGCCTCCCGTCTTTGATAATTATTATAAAGAATACTATGGCATAGGTTATAATTACAATCATCCTCATGAAACTTGTCATAGTTATGGAGGTATTACCCAAAACCATCCCTTTAATATACAACTTGTCTATCATGTTCGAGTTCTTTATGATGATCTTGCTCCCATTGTTATTAATGAGAAGAACTTTGCTTATGTGGAAAATAATGATACTTTTATGCATATAGATCATGATAAGAATGTTTCATGTGATGGTTATATTGTGGATTTTATCAATGATGCTACTGAAAGTTTTTATGAGAGAGGGAGACATGGCTTCATATATCTCAATAATATTAAGTCTCCTCTCTTTTTGTTGAAATTTTTGAAGTTGCACTTGTTTTATCTTTCTATGCTAGTAGCTTCATGCTTCAATAATTTGTTTTCTTACAAGATTCCTTTGCATAGGAAGTGGGTTAGACTTAAATATGTTTGGTATTTGCTTTTTGATGCTCTCTTATATTCAACTCTTATACATATGGGAGCATCATCAAAATTGTCATGCCTAGCTAAAAGGCTTTAAAGAAAAGCGCTTGTGGGAGACAACCCATTGTTTTTATTTTATGCTATTTTATTTTACTGATTCAAGGAGCTTTCTTACTTCTGTAACAACTCCTTTGTATCTTTATTTTATTGCATTGTTGTGCCAAGTAAAGTCTCTAGTTGAAAGTTCATGCTAGATTTGGATTTCTGCGTAGGGACAAATTTTTGCTGTCCACGTTTTTGAGTTGTATGCACTCCAGAAAAATTGAAAAAATCTGAAAAAATTCACGCATGATCCTTATATATGTACGCAACTTTTTCGAATCTGAGCAACTTAAGTGCCTTGAAAAAATTCGTCTTTACAGACTGTTCTGTTTTTTGACAGATTCTGCCTTTTATTTTGCATTCTCTCTTTTACTGTGTTTGAGTGGATTTCTTTGCTCCACAAAACATCAGTGGATGTAGCTAATGTCCAGAAGTATTGGTGATGATTGTGTCATTACGGAACATGTGAATTTTTGATTATGCACTAACCCTCTAATGAGAATTACTTTGAGTTTGGTGTGAAGGAAGTTTTGAAGGATCAAGAGAGGAGGATGATATGATATGATCAAGAAGAGTGAATAGCTAACCTTGGGGATGCCCCCGTGGGTCATCCAAGCATATTTCAAGAAGACTCAAGCGTCTAAGCTTGGGGATGCCCAAGGTATCCCCTTCTTCATCAACAACTCATCAGGTCATCTCTAGTGAAACTATATTTTAATTCGTTCACATCTTATGTGTTTTACTTGGAGCGTCTGTGTGCTTTTTATTTTTGCTTTGTTATTTTCATTTTCTGAATAAATTGGATCCTACCATTCTTATGTGGGAGAGAGACGCGCTCCGCTTTTTCATATGAATACTTGTATTCTTCACTTATATTTGTTGAGTATTCTTGACTAGCTACTGCAATGCTTTTAGCTCCTGTTTTTCATGCATCTCTTGTTCAGAGCTGTTAGTTCTTGTAGAGAAGTACTCTCTTGTTTTATTGTTGTATTATTTGGAGAGTTTTATGTTGAAATAAATTGATTGGTGTTTGGTTGGAAACAGAAAATGCTACATGTGGTAGATGGTATTGGAAAAGACATACTCATTCTTATAGATCATTGTCTTGGACAATTTGATACTTTGCAATTGTTTTGAGCTCTCATGTAGATCATGTTTAAGCTCTTGCATCATGTAGTTAAAGCCTATTAGTGGAGAACTACCGTAGAGCTTGTTGAGACTTGGTTTGCATGTTTGGGATCTCTAAGGTCTAGATATTTTCTGATAAAGTGTTTGAGTAACAAGGAAGACAGTGTAGAGTCTTATAATGCTTGCAATATGTTTTCATGTAAGTCTTGCGGTACCAGTTGATATCATGTGTTTGCTTCAAACAACCTTGCTAGCCTAAACTCTGTACTGAGAGGGAATGCTTTCTCGTGCATCCAAACCTTGAGCCAAAACCCATGCCATTTGTGTCCACCATAACTACCTATTATGTGGTATTTCCTTCCATTCCAAGTAAATACTTCATGTGCTACCTTTAAACTATTCAAAACGTTATTACTCCTTATTTGTGTCAATGTTTTATAGCTCATGAGGAAGTTATGTGGCGTTTTCTCTATCACCTTGTCATTTACTCATGACAGACTTTCACCGATGGACTAGTGGCATATACATACGCTTGTCCAATAACTTGCAAAAAGAGCTGGCAAATGGGGTGCCTGATACGTCTTCAACGTATCCATAATTTCTGATGTTCCATGCTTATATTATGCCAATTGCTACATGTTTTATGTACACTTTATATCACTTTTATGCATTTTCTGGGACTATCCTATTAACAAGATGCCACAGTGCCAGTTCCTGTTTCCTGCTGTTTTTGGTTTCAGAAAAGTTGTTCTGGAAATATTCTCGGAATTGGACGAAACAAAAGCCAAAGTTCCTATTTTCCCGACACGTACACGGAGTCCAAAGGGGAGAAGGAGGAGGGCCGTGGGCCGCCCTCACCATGCCATGGCGCGGGTGGGCCCTGGGCCGCGCCGCCACCTGGTGAGGAGCCCTCGGGTCCCAACCGACCATCGTCCTTTCGCCTATATATTGCCCCTGACGCGAAAACCCTAAAATGATCAGTCATATTCCACGAAGAGGTCCGCAGCTCCCCCGCGCCGCCACGTGGTGAGGAGCCCTCGGGTCCCAACCGACCATCGTCCTTTCGCCTATATATTGCCCCCGACGCGAAAACCCTAAAATAATCAGTCATATTCCACGAAGAGGTTCGCAGCTCCGCCGCCATCCAGAACAAGTTTCGGGGGACAGAAGTCTCTGTTTCGGCACGCTGCCGGGACAGGGAATTGCCCCCGGAGCCATCTCCATCGACTCCACCGCCATCTTCATCGCCGTTGCTGACTCCCATGATGAGGAGAGAGTAGTTCTCCCCCGAGGCTGAGGGCTCTACCGGTAGCTATGTGGTTTATCTCTCTCTCCCATGGTGTGATCTTTATGTGATCATGAGCTTTGTAATCTAGTTGAATAAGTAGATGTTACTCTTTATCTATTATGCCACTCTAGAGGTTACTTTAATATGAACTTCGGAGTTACTCTCCACAGTGTGAAGGTGACGGTGTGCACATCGTGTTCGACTCCTTTATGACGTTGTGGCGTTTGTTTACTCAGACTTTGAGGTGTGCTTTTGCATCCCTACGCAATGAATGGTGTTCGTTATCCAACAAGAGAATGTTTGAGAGTATCATTTATTTATTCAATTATGAGGTCATTGTTGAGAGTGTCCACTAGTGAAAGTATGATCCCTAGGCCTTTTTCTAAGCATTGAAACACCGTTTACAACAAGTTCTGCTACATGTTTGCTTGCTGCCATTTTTATTTCAGATTTCAATTACTACTTATAATCATCCATATTACTTGTATTTCACTATCTCTTCGCCGAACTAGTGCACCTATACATCTGACAAGTGTATTAGGTGTGTTGGGGACACAAGAGACTTCTTGTATCTTAATTGCAGGGTTGCTTGAGAGGGATATTTGACCTCTACCTCCCTGATTTCGATAAACCTTGGGTGATTCACTTAAGGGAAACTTGCTGCTGTTCTACAAACCTCTGCTCTTGGAGGCCCAACACTGTCTACAAGAATAGAAGCGTGCGTAGACATCAGGCACCTCCTCGCCTGGGGTTTTTATCGACGCATTCGTCTCGCCCGAAAAGTAACGCCCTAATTTTCACGAAACCATCCGAGGCCGCGGCGGCGGCGAAACTCCTGATTCCCTCCGAGGGGGGTCAGATCCTGCTGCCCCGGAGCTCCGGATAAGGGGGAAATCATCGTCATCGTCCTCACCTCTCCTCCTTGGCATGGGAGGAGGCCTCTACATCATCACCCCCATCAAGACCAGCACCATCTCCATCATCATCACCGTGATCCACTCCGTTCCCCTCGTAGTTTGAGAATTGCTATACCCTAGATACTTGTCTTGTGCTACTATTCATGTTTGTGATTGAGTACTTGTCATTATTTGGTGGTGAAGTTATATTTTCAGATTGTGTTGTACCATTTATGCCACTGAATATCATCATGTTTGCACGTTGTGAGTATTCACATATGTTCCTGAGGGTATAGGATGAATTGGCAATGATTTATATATAACATGTGTTGGTATTTTGTCAAGAGTTTATCTTTTATGTAATTCTATGATGGTGTTGTGCGAACGTCGACTACACAACACTTCACCTATATGGGCTCATAGAAGAACACCGTAGTATAATAAATTGAGGGAGACTTGGGAGGACATGTAAACCTGAGACCGAGTCATGAAGTTATATTATGAGGGTATTAGTATCGGGGACCTTAGAGTGTAATGCTATGGTGGGACATTATGTCTTAATAAATCGTGTGCAGTCATTTACTTGGCCACATGATCCATTATAAGGGGTTGTAGTTTATTTATTTAGCTATACCTAATTATGGCTCCGTCCAAAGAAGATTAAAACTTGACAAGATATTCAACGTGTTGTTTAATAAATCTCTATGCCTAGCAATATCCATGCCGCCTCGGGAACGTTTTCCACATATAAGTTACACATCACTTGAGCTTGTCCTCTTGCCACATAAGAGGATTGGGTTTTCTCTCTTTGAGAGCTTTCACTTGCTACTATTTATTTTCTGCATTGCAACTATACAACCAAAAATACCAAAAACACTTGCATCTTTTATTGTTTTATTTATCAATCTTGCTAACCAATACCTTCAGCTCCTCGTGGGTTCGACAACCTTTTCTAATTGAAAGGTACTACAATTGATCTCCTGCACTTGGGAGTCATCACTTGCCTTGCGCTGCCATCAATATTCTTTCCGACGAAGATTAGAGTGATTCGGAGGACACGATCCATGGAGCCTTAAAAATTGAGATTTCTAAGTTACTAAAAATTGTGAAAACAATGCTACATGTAGATAATGATTATTTTTAGCGGTGTGCAAATAATTAATGTGAAATATAATGTATATTGGGCTGTGTAGAAAATGATAAATTTCTGGATTGGAAGACAATTTTTTTTTGATTTGTTTGACTTTGTCACTTTCGTGACCAAAATACAAATTGTTTCGAATTAAAAATTGCGGGACCATAGAATACATCATTGTCAACACGCAGGATTTTTTTAAGAATTTTTTGAAACTTCAATATCGATTTAAGAAAAACAAAAAAGGGCTCCATGAAGCCCATGCTTCAAAAACACTTTACGACGAACTGTCTCAGCTTCTTTGTCTCGATTCTTTCATGTTCTACACAAAGTATTAGTTTTTCGTACCAAAAAACTTTGAGAAGGCCCTTGAGAAGTAATCGTGCAAGTAAACTAGCGTGCTACAACACCTACAATTGAAAGAACTAGTAGTGTCATATCCTTGCCTATTTGGGATTCTACTGCTAAACCAGGAAAATCTTATACTCTGTTAAATTGGATTTATTCCTACAGACTTAGCACGCTGACATGGAAATAGATATCACTGAAAATCTTCACCAGCTCAGGAAACCATTCTCTACATGTCATGCCGATCCATGAGGGGCGGTCTCAAACGAAACAAAAAGGGTTAGATAAGGGGAATGGTAGGAGCTCGTATCTATGGGTAGACGTCGGAGCTCCTACCTTTACACTGCAACGAGTGGATCATCCAAAATGGTTGATCTAAAATAAGTGAGACGTGTGCGGAAGCTCTTACTTTACATTGCAATGAGTGGATCATCCAAAATGGTTGATCTAATATAAGTGAGGCACATGTGGATCACCGTATAATCCCTACTCGCTCTGTTTCTAAATACAAGTCTTTCAAGCTTTTTTCCTTGATTCATAGATATCTAGATGTATCTAATGTGTTAATCACTCATTTCGGTCGGTATTCAGTTTATATTGAAGTGGTCATAATAATTTATAACCTGGAAAGCTGCTGGTAAAGAGTGACTACAAATATAGTTTGCCGAAATTTGTGAAAACTGCAGTCCGATCGTGGCCCTGGGTGATTGATTTGTGCTCTTTCGGTGCATGCATCGCAGGCTGGAACTGTTGGATTACTAGGCATAATTTCCATGATTAATTCCAGAATAATCACAAGAGGTACTAACATGTTAATCTCGAAAATACTAGACGTATTAATTAACATGAACAACAGCAAGACATCTACAGACACAGCCATCGGAACGTGACGAACGTACCGAACAATTGTAGATGACGTAGTCGTTGAAGCAGCGACGGCAACAGCTTGAGCGGCTTCGACGACGACAACAGCTCGAAGAAGACGACGTTGGAGACGAGCCGCCCGCGGACCCGGAGATCGTCCAGGAGTCGAGCCGTGATGAAGAACTTGAAAGCAGTCGCGCGGAGCGCCTCCCAAAAACCTTATTCGCCCTCTCCCGTACAGGATCACAAGGACAAGTGGTTCCGGAGACCTGCTGTCCGGTTCGCCGGTGCACGCCGGCGTACGGGATGGAGTAGACTACAGCGGCGGCGCAAGGCACGAGATTGGCAAAACCTAGATTGGTTCGGTGTATGATGGCGCACGCAGTGCATGACAATATATAGTGCGGTTCGGAAAACCCTAACGGATACAACGTGGGCCGGCCACGTCGCACACGTTCGAGTCGGTTACAGCAGCCACGATCCGGTAGCGATCCGAATTGGCTAAGCTGTACACGTACGCTGACACGACTCGTTTTCCTGAACTGCAAAAATATAGGCATCGGCTCGGCTCATTCCCGCAACCGCGGCGTGTCGTGTCGTGACGAGACGGATGGACGGACGGAGGAGGAGGAGGAGAGGAGTGCACACGAGAGAGCCTTCTATTTTCAACCAGCACACCAAGTGGTAGAACACTCCACTATATAAGGTGGTGCAACTCTCTCTAAACTAGCAATGGGGACTAACTTTAGCACCACATTGCACCTCCAAAATTCTGCCATGCACATGGGCCAATTTGAGATTTCAGATTTGCTTATTTGGGCTCCCATATGGGCCCAAATTCTAACAATCCCCCACCAGATCTCAAATTCCCATTTAGAGATTTTGCCAAACCTCGTTTCTTGTTTATATACCAGTGTTTCAGCAGAGACTGTTAAGTTGAACTTCCGCCTAGAGCTTCAAGCTACATCTACCAGCAACTTGAACAATGGACGAACCTTGAATTGCAAGTTTGGTGCCAATAGACTTCACTCAAAGTCATAACCAGTACGTGGCTGCCAGTAGCCTACCCCGCGGGTGGAGCATATGCGTCATACTCCCTGGTCTCTTCATGAGCTTACTAGAGATCACCCAAATCTCATAGACTGCGACGTTTAACAGTCGGACTCATATAGGTGTGTTCTTTCAAGGTCGCTCTGTAGGATAGCACCTTTGCTACGAATAGCCAACAGAAACACATTAAGGTATGCCAACCTGCCTTACAGAATTTGAGAGTTATGCATCTTCACATAGAGAGGGTTAATAAAAAATCCTCTGTAAACCACTAGCTTGTTCTTCCCAGGTCCTAATTCACGGGATCTCCGATCACATAGGTTGGGTTACCACTATGGTGTAACGCTCACGGGTCTCAACCCCATCTCTCGATGCACTATCTATCACATTACGTGATAGTCCCTTCGTAAAGGGATCTGCCAGGTTTTTGTCATTTGAATATAACTAACAGTCATTACTCCGGAGTTTCTCATTTTCCTGACAGACTTCAAGCGTCTTTTAACGTGTCTTGATGACTTCGCATTATCCTTAGCACTGTTCACTTTCATGATAACCGTTTGGTTGTCACAGTTCATAAGGATGGCCGGTAATGGTTTCTCAACCACCGGCAAGTCCATCAAGAGCTCACGCAGCCATTCTGTCTCAACAGAAGCTGTATCTAAAGCAGTAAGTTCTGCTTCCATGGTTGACCTCGTCAAAATGGTCTGTTTGCAAGACCTCCATGACACTGCGCCACCTCCAAGAATAAATGCATATCCACTTGTGGCGTAGAGCTCATCAACATCTGAGATCCAGTTCGCATCACAGTATCCCTCAAGCACCGCAGGGTGCCCTGAATAGTGAATCCCATAACTCATTGTACCGTTCAGATAGCGCATGACCCTTTCAAGTGCATGCCAATGATCAATACCCGGGTTAGACATGAACCTGCTCAACTTGCTCACAGCAAAAGAGATGTCAGGTCTTGTCGCGCTCGCAAGGTACATGAGTGAACCGATCACTTGAGAATATCTTAATTGATCTCTCGTTTCCTTCTTGTTCTTTCTGAGTGTCACACTGGGATCATAGGGTGTTGGAGAAGGCTTGCTGTCTATATAACCAAAGCGGCTCAAGACCTTCTCAACATAGTGTGATTGCGTTAACGTAATCCCACTCTCATCCCTAATCAGCTTAATGTTCAGGATCACATCAGCTTGTCCCAGATCTTTCATATCAAAGCTCTTTGACAAAAGACTTGACCTCATTTATCACTATCATGCTTGTACCGAAAATCAGTATGTCATCAACATACAAGCATAATATAACACTATCGCCCCCACCATGGCGATAATATACACACCTATCAGCCTCATTAATGGCAAAGCCTGCAGAAGTTAAAGTTCTGTCAAACTTCTCATGCCATTGCTTAGGTGCTTGCTTCAGCCCATACAAAGATTTTAACAATTTGCACACCTTTCTCTCTTCACCTTTTACACAAACCCATCAGGCTGATCCATATAATTTCCTCTTCCAACTCTCCGTTAAGGAAAGCTGTCTTTACGTCCATTTGATGAACGAATATAGGAGGCAGCCAGGGAAAGTAGTACACGAATGGTGGTGACGAGCAACAGGTGAATAGGTGTCAAAGTAATCTTCGCCTTCGCGCTGGGTGTAGCCCTTGGCCACAAGTGCCTTGTACTTCTCAATAGTACCATCAGGCCTTAGCTTCTTCTTGAACACCCACTTACAACCCACAGGTTTGCACCGTAGGGTCGTTCAGATAATTCCCAAGTTCCATTAGAAAGAATCGAGTCCATCTCATTATGGACAGCTTCTTTCCAGTCATCAGCATCAGGAGATGCAAATGCCTCTGCAATGGACGTGGGAGTATTGTCCACAAGGTACACAATGAAATCATCACCAAAGGATTTTTCAGTCCTCTGTCTCTTGCTCCTCTTGGGAGCTGATTCATTGTCATCCTTCTCAAGGACTTCCTCAACATGTGGTTGTTCAGAATGATCAACAGATGTACTAGGTTCAGCAATATCTCAGAAGAAATTCTAGCAATGCTATGCATATCCTTCATAGGAAAATGTTCTCAAAAAATGTTGCATCACGAGATTCAAAATAGTATCAACATGCATATCAGGTATCTCAGATTTAACCACTAAAAATCTATAGCAAATGCTCCGCTGAGCATAACCTAGAAAGACACAATCCACTGTCTTTGGTCCAAGTTTACGTTTCTTAGGAATTGGAACATTGACTTTCGCCAAACATCCCCAAGTGCGTAAATAAGAAAGTGATGGTTTCTCCCAGACCACTCCTCGTAAGGGTCTTCTCTTTATCCTTGTTGGAACTCTATTCAGGACATGACACGAAGTCAAAAAGCCTCCCCCCACCATGCCTTAGATAAACCAGCAGTGTCCAACATGGCATTCACCAAGTCGGTCAGCGTGCGGTTTTTCCTCTCAGCAACCCCGTTTGATTGGGGAGAATAGGGAGGCGTCCTCTCATGAATAATACCATGTTCCTCACAGAATTCATCAAATATTTTGGAGAAATACTCGCCACCACGATCTGACCTAAGACGTTTGATCTTTCTCTCTAATTGATTTTCTACTTCAGCTTTATAGATTTTAAAGTAGTCTAGCTCATCTTTAGTGTGCAACAAATATACATACAGAACCTAGTAGCATCATCGATTAAAGTCATGAAATATTCTTATCACCTTTTGTCAACACGCCATTCATCTCACATAGATCCGAATGTACGAGTTCTAGAGGTGCCAAGTTTCTCTCCTCGGCTGCCTTGTGAGGCTTTCGAGGTTGCTTAGATTGCACACACTATGGCACTTAGAACCTTTGGCAATGGTGAAAGTAGGAATTAAACTCAACTGGAAAGTCTACTCATTAAACCAAAATTAACATGACATAAACGAGAGTGCCACATTAGCATCCGAATCCACACTGCCACAAATATGGTTTGACTTATTACAAAAATCCGATAATGAAAAGCGGAACAAGCCTCCGCACTCATACCCTTTACCAATAAATTGTCCAAACTTTGACACAACTACTTTATTGGACTCCAAGACTAATTTAAACCCATCTCTGCATAGAAGGGAGCCGCTAACAAGATTCTTGTTCATAGTAGGGACATGCTGCACGTTCCTCAGCTGCACGATCTTCCCCGAAGTAAACTTCAGATCTACCGTGCCAACACCACGAACAGAAGCATGTGATCCATTCCCCATTAAGACGCTTGAATCTGCGACCTGATAAGAAGTGAACATAGAGATGTCAGCACACATGAACATTAGCACCCGTATCAATCCACCAACATGGAGATTGAAATACTGAAAGCACAATGGTAAATTACCGTACCCATCAGCATTGCTAGCGGTCACGACGTTGACATCTTTGGCTTCTTCCCTTTCTTGTCTGCACGATCTGGGCAGTCCACAGAGAAGTGTCCGGGCTCTCCACAAGTGTAGCACTTTAGCTCAGATTTGTTCAGCATCTTCTTCTTCTTCTTGAAAGAAGTAGTCTTGGTAGGCATGTTGAAGGGGCTTGCCTTTGCCTTTCTTGCCATGGTGAAAGTTCTTCTGCACCATATTGGCGCTAGACTGACCTTCACCTCTCTCAGCAGTGTCCTTAGCCCGAGCCTTCTCCTCAACATCAAGAGACGCTATCAGGTTTTCAACCGATATCTCCTGTCTCTTGTGTTTGAGAGTTGTGGCGAAGTTCCTCCATGAAGAGGGCAACTTTGCAATAATGCATCCAGCCACAAACTTGTCAGGTAAGGCACACTTAGCGTGCTCAAGCTCCTTAGCAATGCACTGTATCTCATGAGCCTGTTCGACTACAGAACGGTTGTTAGCCATCCTGAAGTCATGGAAGCTCTCCATGATGTACAGTTCACTGCCAGCATCTGCTACACCGAACTTAGCGTTCAGTGCCTCCCAGAGCTCTTTGGCATCTGTAATGTGCATGTACACATCAAACAGCTTGTTGCTAAGAGCACTCAGAACGAGTCCCACAAAGGCAGTATTGGTTTCCTTGAACTTGTTCTGATCCTCGTCAGATATAGTTCCTTCAGGTAAACCCTCACTAGCCTCGAACACTTTCAGAGATCGCAACCACAGTGTGGTCTTGTACTGCCATCTCTTAAAGTCCACACCGGTAAACTTGTCCGGCCTCAGCGCATCAGATAGATGTCCCATGTTTAACTCAGGAAATTGCCTATAACAAACATAAGGTTTTTGGATTGTTGGATTACTAGGCATAATTTCCATGATTAATTCCAGAATAATCACAAGAGCTACTAACATGTTAATCTCGAAAATACTAGACGTATTAATTAACATGAACAGCAGCAAGACATCTACAGACACAGCCATCGGAACGTGACGAACGTACCGAACAATTGTAGATGACGTAGTCGTTGAAGCAGCGACGGCAGCTTTAGCGGCTTCGGCGACGGCAACAACTCGAAGAAGACGACGTTGGAGACGAGCCGCCCGCGGACCCGGAGATCGTCCAGGAGTCGAGCCGTGATGAAGAACTTGAAAGCAGTCGCGCGGAGCGCTTCCCAAAAACCTTATTCGCCCTCTCCTACAGGATCACAAGGACAAGTGGTTCCGGAGACCTGCTGTCCCGTTCGCCGGTGCACGCCGGCGTACGGGATGGAGTAGACTACAACGACGGCGCAAGGCACGAGATTGGCAAAACCTAGATTGGTTCGGTGTATGATGCGCATGGCAGTGCATGACAATATATAGTGCGGTTCGGAAAACCCTAACAACGTGGGCCGGCCACGTCGCACATATTCGAGTCGGTTACAGCAGCCCACGATCCGGTAGCGATCCGAATTGGCTAAGCTGTACACGTACGCTGACACGACTCGTTTTCCTGAACTGCAAAAATATAGGCATCGGCTCATTCCCGCAACCCGTGACGAGACGGACGGCGGCGGAGGAGGAGGAGTGCGCACGAGAGAGCCTTCTATTTTCAACCAGCACACCAAGTGGTAGAACACTCCACTATATAAGGTGGTGCAACTCTCTCTAAACTAGCAATGTGGACTAAACTTTAGCACCACATTGCACCTCCAAAATTCTGCCATGCACATGGCCCAATTTGAGATTTCAGATTTGCTTATTTGGGCTGCCCCATATTGGGCCCAAATTCTAACAGGAACAAAGGCGAGCACAGACACCAGTTTTTCTCTAGCGTCCAGATATTAGCCTTGCAACTGAAACTCGGTGTCCGCAGTGAAAGTCTAGATACTTCCCAGCTTCCTCTGTTGCATTCAGATCACTACCATTGCATCAGATTGCTTCTGTATAATCACCACAATGCGCAGTTCAACTTTTTTGCTGACTTCAATTGCAGTCTGAGGAACCAACTAGCAAACTCAGTGCCAAATTCTGGAAGGATTCGGATTCAGTTCCTATTCCTATCGGGTGTGTCCAGTCGCACCTCAAGGGACTCCTTGGGACTCTTTGGATTGTAGCATTTTCATAAGAATTTTGGAGGGTTTCAGCCCTATGGAGTTTTTTCTATGGGATCCTTTTGGATTATACGATTGGGGCCACCAAATTTTTATGGAATCCATTCATATGCCCCTAATTCAATAGGATTCTTAACATGAACTCAAACCTCGTTTTAGTTTTCCTACGCGAAGTCCAATATCGTTTCAAAGGCTGCAAATTCCTGCGTTTCATAATCCTATGGGCATCCACTTCACGTGACATCTCAATTCTGCGTTTTTTTTATTCGTATATATTTCTAAAAGCATGTAATCCAAAGAAGGCCCAATTTTTTTTTCGCGAGCTACAAGGAACACATGCAGTGAGTTTAGGTTCCTGACGTTCATCGGCGGAGAATGCGCAGAAGCTATAAATGCACATTAATAGACCGATCGAATTAGTTAGATAATCCAAGAGATATTACCAGTGTGATCATAAATGAAGGAGATATAGAAACATTAAGAACGGAAGATAGAATGACATGTGCAAGATATATATCTATCAAGTTATTGTCTCATCTAGAGGCTCAACCCCAACTGTCCTATTTATGGATTGGGAAGAAAATTTAGTGCAAGATAGAACAAAATGGAATGTAGTACTGTATTTATTAAAGATTTGCTTCAGACTCTACATAAACACTAACAAACCATTGTGGAAAGCAACCCATTGACCATGGCACTGATGAAGACGAACATGAAGGTTATCTGCTTGGTAGCCATGATCGCCATGGCTGCTAGTTGCTTGTCCTGCAATGCGCGAAGTTTTCGTAAGTCTGGTTCCACTCTTTGTATTACATAAAATGGAATATCAATCTCTCATTTTGAGTTGCAGTTCCATGACCAGATCGATGATCTAACTATATGCTATATTGTGTAAATTTAGACGCCATGGAGACTTGCCAGCTTGTGCATGGAGTCGGGTGTGGTGACCATCCGGAGAAGTGCACGAGAGACATCTGCCATGATGGTCCAGGCTACTGCAAATACAACGCGATATGCTGCTGCCCAGACACCCCATCTTCTAAGGAACATGCGGATCGATTGACGTAAATTAATTATACATGAAAAATTGCAGTCTATGTATGCATCGTCGTTCATTGGTATATGACCGACGCAAATAAACTCAATAAAAACTTGATATCACTAGGGGTGAAGCTGTACTGAGGCCTGACCTATCTCAATTTTGCCAGCCTTTTCTTAAAGGAGGATGGTCCGTTTTATATGCATTCGGCTGCGTTTATTGTAAAGCATCACCCGACTCAAGGATAGAAAACCACAATAGAGATTACATGTGGTGATATGTAGCAAAAATATTATCTTTATACCACCATCAAGTTGGTTGAACATAGTGTGTCCTATCATTCACAGTGATCGTACCAGGCGTTAAGAGACTCGCGCGTTTTCACACAATGTAGCAAAGACTACATACAAATTAGTGAGTAGTCATATGAATAACCTGCAACAATTTTATCGATAAAGTATGCTTTATTAAACTCGAGAGTTAGCATCAAACTGATACAATTCAAAAGAGCTCACATCCGGCATGTGCAGAGTTATGATGCACATAGTCGCAAAAAAAAAGGTACAATACAAGTATGTGTAACACTCGTAAAACAAGAGGAATGGAGGGCCGGCTGCCCCATAAACACTATTGTCATCCATGTAAAATATCCCTCACTACTTCAGTCAAGCGTATATATGCCTCGTCTCGGTTCTCCAAATGTAACAAAGACGACCACAAACATGTAAAAGAGAAAACTTCTTACTAGTAAAGACCAAATCATTTCTACATATTCAAAGCAACAATATGGCGACAATTGTTTCCACCATGATGGGAATTATATAGTCGATGATAACCAGTTTTTCACCAACATATAGTAACTTTCTTTTTGTATTGGAATAGCCAATTACTTATGGAAAACTGAACCTTGCTGGTATCTAAATAAATTCAGCATATTGACTTGATTCATATTGACTTGATTGAGGATATCGCGTTGAGGTGTAAGAATACCCACCGACACATCCTAGCAGCCCTAACCATATTGACTTGATTCATGTTACTACGTAACCACCACCTCGCTCTGATTCAAAAGCACCGACCAGTTAGGGCTCATCTGATTTTCATATAAGATAGGAAATATGAATTTTATGGATTGACATGACGTGTCTAATTGAATTTTACGAGAAGAGAAATTTCCTTAATCGTACTGAATAATTTTTTTATCATGTAATTTTCTTATGAAATTTACACTACAAGATTCTTATGGGAATTTTTTCCTATGAAACACGATCTCTGCTCCGCAAGAGAAAATTCTATAAGATTTAATCCGTTGAAAATGTTATGAATCACAAGAGACCTTAAATAATCAAGAACAACATGAATAGTTTGTCAGGTCAAAATTCCATTGAGCATACACGAAAGCGCGCGCTGAACACACGTAAAAAAAAAAAATCCCACATCGAACTCGAGTACAATACCAAGAGAAATAAAAACAGAGTACTAATCAGTGTACAACTCGGCTACGGCCCTTTGGAAAGCCCGAAAAGGCTCATTAAAAAACCAGCTCCTCGGTGCGCCGACTCGCACTCGCCCACGCAACTCCACCTTCCCCTCCGTGCACCTCGCCGGAACCCTACCTGTCCCCTCCGGCCGCCCGATCCTCCCCCGATCGCCCGCGGCAATGGGCTCCGATCCGAGACGCCCATCGCCAGCGACGAGGAGGTGGCGGACTACGACGAGGACTACTACTACAGCGACGCCAGCAGCGGCGGCGGCGGGTCCGGCGACGAGGATTTGTTGGCCGGGGACGACGAGGGCCGCGAGGCGGAGGGGAGCGACGAGGCCGTCACCAGGCGCGAGCAGGTGAGCCGGTGCTGGGTGAATCGATCGATGCATGGCCGGACGCAGATCAGGCCCGTGCATCCTGCACTGATCTGTTTTTGTCGGGATTGTTAGGGTTTGACACCAAATGGGCTAGAAAAAATGCTAGATTGATAGTACATCCACTCGGAAAGAGTAGCGCTGAGCTGGGGCTTGACTCCTAGGCGGGGTTGGTAAAACTGAAGTGGTCAGATGCCTTTGTGGCGTGTGACGATTAGTGCGATTTGGCACATTTTGATGTGGGGAATTTCCCAAGGGAGTGTTGGTGTTCATAACTGAATTGCTACATCTGCCCTGGCTGCCGTTGTTCTGTTGCAAATTGATGTTACATAAGCACAGATGATGTGCTGAACAATGCCTGCTTTATTTTGTGTTTTACTCGGTGAAGACATATCAGTTAGTGGATGCAGATGTGTTCATAGTGAGACCAGAGGCTTGCAGCTGGGTTTATTTTTGTAGTTTTGTCGCTGTTCTGTATGTGTAATGGATTAGCTTGATCAGCGATGCTTACGGGGCTCTGCCTAGTGTTCAGATGGGAAGAGTTACGCATGCCAATTCATGATCTATGTTAACCTTTAGATCTTAGGAATATGTTACCAATTTGGTAGCTTTTTGTCTCGGAAGGTAGAAAGGCAAAGAGTTAGGCAGATACTGTGTTTTTCAGAGAATCAAGCTGATTTTTTTCTTTCATAGTTTAGAGACTGGCATTGTGTTCTCCTCTTGCTTTACTCGTTTGTGTCATATATTTCCATTTGATGTACTTGAGTTCTCTAAAAGAGTTCATGTTCGTGCTATGAACAGAGATACATTGTTTTAAACGAAAAGGATATATCTGACCGCCAAGAGGAAGATATAAGCAAGGTTTCTTCATTACTATTTATTACGAGGGAAGCAGCAGGTGTCCTTCTTCACCACTATAGATGGTTAGTTTGCTATCTCAGTCAGCAACTCCTAACAATATTTCTAATGGCATTTACCGAAATTGGATTGAACTATGTAGTACACAGGCCACTTTTCAAGATGCTGGCTACAAGCTTACTACTTGATTAGTAATTAAATGTGCGTTATGCAGTTTTAGATACAACCTATAACTGTTCCCGCAACATATCATCCCAGAAACAGTCCTAAGTATCTTGTGATAATCGTGGCTTTTTATCCATACAGCTTATATGTAAACACGAGGTCTAAAAAAGCACTTAAGTAATATGCTTTACATTCTTTGAGTTTACCAGTTTTCTTGATTCTGAAGTTCACTTAAGGCAATGGACACACTTTTTTTTGCTTGATGGTTGGAAAATGCAGAGTTGATTCTTTTGGTTTTTGGAAGTAATGTTGTATATTTGTATTTGTTCTCTGTTAATATGTTTTAGTTCTTTTCAGGGACATCAGCAAGTTGAATGATGAATGGTTTTCTGATGAAGAAAAAGTCCGTAATGTTGTTGGCTTACTTATGAATGAAATTGATTTTCATAACTCTAGCAAGGTACATAATATTTCTGTATATATCACTAATTGGTTTCCATGTTAATAAGAGTCATGACTCATGATACCTTGTTGAAGCATTGGCTCTGGATATATTATTCTAATCTCTGACATCTGTTTTAATTGCAGCTAACTTGTGGAATATGTTTTGAAGAATATTCTTCAGATATGATGAGTTCTGCAGACTGTGCTCATTTTTATTGCCATGAATGTTGGGAAGGTCTCTCTCTCTCTCTCTCTCTCTCTCTCTCTCTCTCTCTCTCTCTCTCTCTCGTTTTTTGTGCTTATATGTCTGGTCACAATACTGCCTATTCTCTGTTTTCGAGTACTAGTTTTCTCATGCAGTTGAACGCAAGCATGCGTCTCTGTATGTGTAGCACACATATTACAGAATTATTTAAATTCACCTTGTTGGATTTTGTATAAAAAACTGAAGGCTCGAAGTGTTCAATCCTTACATTTTATTTAATTATATATTTTTCACAGATATCGATTAGTATCTATTATTGTTCAACTCTTCTGTTCCATTTTTTATTATGGAATTTCTAATGATATAAGTTAAACTATGTAGGTTATATCAGCGCTGCAGTAAGCCAGGGTCCAGGATGTTTGTCATTGCGGTGTCCTGATCCATCATGCAGTGCTATTGTTCTTGAAGGGATGATTAATAAATTAGCTAACCACGAAGATAAAGAAAAATATGCGCGATTTGCCTTGCGTGCATATGTGGAAGGTAGCAAGAAGGTAAGTTATTCACACAATCATTTGGAGGGCGGTACATGTATCTACAAATCTTAAATCATGTGCTTTTTATGTTGCATGTTTAATTAATCTTATAGTTATTTCTGCAGATTAAATGGTGTCCAGCTCCTGACTGTACATGTGCGGTGGAATTTATTAGTGATGTGAACTATGATGTCTCATGTAATTGCAAATACGGTTTTTGCTGGAATGTGAGTGCTATCGCTTCCATTTACTATTATCTTGCTGCTTATATCTTTGTTAGTGTTTTGGTGCTTCTGTCACAATTTTTTGGGTTTTATGATCATATGTGCATTCATTCATTGAATTGTTACATTTTTCAGTGCACAGAAGAAGCTCACAGACCCGTCAACTGTGAGACTGTTACTAAGTGGATTCTGAAGAACAGCGCGGAATCTGAAAATATGAATTGGTTCGTTACGTTCTCAGTATAGTAGTACTAGATGTGCTTTTATCCTTCACCTCAAATACTCTTTCACCTAGTTGATCTAGTAGTAGTAGTAGTAGTAGGAGGAGGTGCAATACTACTACCATGTGTCTGCTCTTTGTTTTGAACTATATGTAAGAATGAACAGTAATTTCAAAATTTGAACATTCTAGCTATTTAGGAGGCATAGTTTGTTTCAATTTGATACTGAGTAAATGGGTTGATTCATTTTCTCAAATTGATACTGTCTATGTTAGTATAACAGGAGTGAATGCCATTAGAACAGTGTATCAAGTATCAACATTATGTTAGGATTTAGCCCGTGATTGTGCTAATGAGTTCTCATTCTGTATGTTGATTTAAATCATATCAGATGGTTTAACAAGTCATGGATGCTCATTTTCAGGATACTGGCTAATTCTAAGCCCTGTCCAAAATGCCAACGACCGATAGAGAAACACCAGGGATGCATGCACATGACTTGCACACCTCCCTGCAAATTTGAGTTCTGCTGGTATTTTTCACTATCATTGCTTGATAAAGACATTGAGATTTACAGTTCATATACATATTTTCATGTCTTTTATTTAATTTCTTCAAACGTTTAGGTTATGTCTGGGTTCATGGCAAGAACATGGTGAGAGGACTGGTGGCTTTTATGCTTGCAATCGCTATGAATCTGCAAAGCAAGAGGGAGCTGTATGTTTAATCTAGACATTATGCATCTGTTCTGACCGGAAGAGAATCCACAGACCTTATTTTAGTGGTCTAGTGTGGTTCACATATAGTTTGCTTCTCTTTCTTAACCTAATTAGTTCTGTGGCAGTATGACGAGGCTGAAGCAAGGAGGGAGAGGGCTAAAAACTCACTCGAGAGATATATGCATTACTACGAACGCTGGGCATCTAATCAGACAGTATGTTCAAGATACTCAAGTTTGGTGTCTATGAGTTTCTCTGTTTCTATGATTGCTGCAATTGCAGCTTGCATTATCTTTTGCTCATGAGTCACCTTAATGTATTCTAACCTTCGCACCTACCTAGACAGGTATAGTTTTGTCCATACATTCTAAACATGTGGTATTAAGCTATAGTACAAAGCCTCAGCTACAAGTGTCAATCACAAACAAACCTAAAGATACAAAGAAAGATTACTAATGGGAAACACCGGCTTGACCGAGGCACCTTATTATGTGTGCAGTCTAGGTTTAAATTTTTTGATCACTAATACGAGCAGAAGTATCTGCATTGGGCATATGAGAACTGCATCATAGTATTTGTGTTGCAGAATTCTTTTTTCTCGAACACTTTTCCTTGCAAAATTATTTTATGTTATATACCGTCTTTACTGTTTTAGGGACATTACAAGTGAAAATTATAGTCAAAGGCATTCAAGAGTATTAGCAAAGTAAATTGCAACCATGTGTCAGACATCCTTCTAAATAACTAGGCTGTTAAAACAGCAGCAATCTTATGAAAGAACCATGTCAGATACAGAGACAACTGCTCCTAACGCTCTTGAACATCAACAAATACCCTTCAGCCGCTAGCGGCACCTGTCGTCTCAGGGGGCTGGGCTCTGCTCTTTCGCTCAATCGAGGCTTTCTCCTTAGCATGAGCTTCGTCTGGTTAGTAGTATCGTGCCCATAGTATACATGGGTGGGAGTCCCAACCGAAGTCCTAATAAGCCAAATATTTATTTCATTTAAATGTTGTGTGTATTATCTGATCAGTTTATGACTACCAAAGATCGAAGATTGTTCAAGATATTTTTGTATAACTTATGGCCAATCAACTTCATATTTATTGGGCGTCTATGATGATTGATGAATGTTTAGATGCCGTCTGCTGGTTGAGATTCTCAACTGTATTAAGGTTTTGTGGCTTTGTTTGTATTGACAGTCAAGCCAGAAGGCACAAGCAGATTTGCAAAGGGCAGAGAAGGAACAAGTAAGCATTTACATTATGTCATTGGCTCTTCCTTTTGTGCGCCAGATGTCAGTTCCTCTCTTTTTTGATTTCGACCTGTATACAAAGCTAATTTGATTTCTCTCTGTGCTAAAGCTTTCAAAGTTAACTGATGTTTACGGAATACCTGAGACGCAGCTGAAGTTCATTATTGAAGCTTGGTCACAGGTTTGATGCCATATTTTTGTGTTATAGCCAAATGGACCAACACTTTCTACTTGACAAATCTTCTTATATCTGACAACACATCACTACACTTTATTACAGATTGTAGAATGCAGGCGAGTGCTGAAATTTACGTATGCATATGGCTATTATCTAGAGGACAAAGTGAAGAGTGGATTTTTCGAGTACCTACAAGGTTCTTTCCGTGCATTGCAAAAGGCATTCCTATCTCCAAAAATTTATCATGTGCTTGAAAACTGAACATTTATAAATCCTAAATGCTTACAGGTGAAGCTGAGTCTGCTTTGGAACGTCTTCATCAGTGTGCTGAGAAAGACCTGCAAGTGTTTTTGCCTTACTCCAAACATGAAAGCCTTGATGAGAATCATCCTTCGGCGGATGACTTCCTTGAGTTCCGCGTGAAGCTTGCTGGTCTCACAAGGTATTACAGACTTCCGTCTTCGTATCTTCATTCACTGTGTTGTGGATGTACTGTGCATATGTGAAGTCAATATGTGATTGCTTTCTTCCTTGTTCTCATGCTCATCTGACCTCAGTCTCTCCTTGAAAGTTGAACTGACCTTGACTAAGAGGGTGTTTGGTTAGACTTTTTTCTTGGCTTTTGGTTTGGCTTATAAGCCATAAAAGCACCTAAATAGGTGCTTTTGACTTTTGACTTTTGATTTTTGGCTTATACAATAGTGCAACATAAGTCAAAAGTCAAAAGCACCTATTTAGGTACTTTTTTGGCTTATAAGCCAAAGCCAAAAGCCAACTTTAAAGTCTAACCAAACACCCTCTAAGTATGCTGGAGTTCAAATATTAAATGAGCGTAGATATTGTAAAAGAAGCTTAAGGTTGAATGGAGTCAAAACCGATGTGCCGCCTTAGTATCTATTTTTGGGTGGTAGGGATGTTGATGCTCTTGCAGTGATCTAGTTCTAGATTCCTATCAGATAGCATAGCAAGAATCCAAATTAATCAAAGTTGTGGTGTGAGAAAATCATTTGGATGGATTAATCAACTAGTCCTTTCTCTGATTTACTTTTGCTGGTCTTGTTACTTCTGATTTTGCTAGTTATGCAATGCTTCTCTGTGCATTGTCAAGTTACCTTTGCTCATAGATATATATTGTAGCTTCTGATGGTCATTGTAATATATGCTTATATGCTACAATTGAGCTGCAGTGTCACTGGGACTTACTTTGAGAACCTTGTTCAAGCATTGGAGGCTGGGTTGGAGGATGTCAAGGCCACTTGCGGGGCCACCACCTCAAGCAATGCCACCACCGCCAAGAAAGGGGGAACTAAAGGGAAAGCTGCAAAGAAGCTGCGTCCTACATCTTCTTCAGACAACTCGGATGATACTTGGCCATGCGAGCAATGCACGTTTCTGAATCCTCCTTCCCTAGATGCGTGCACGGCATGTGCTAAGAGCCGGTACTAGATTGGAAAACCGCTAAAAAAAGTAGTGGCCCAAGAAGCGCAAAGCGCATGAGAGCAAGTATGTGCTGATGCTTCAGACGGCGAAGCAGAGGTTTCAACAGATGCAATGGTGCACATAGAGGGGTCGTGTCATGCTTTTGCCTGTCTGTTGTAAATATTAGTTATGAAGGAGTAGGTGTGTAATGTGGTGTGATTCATCTACACACATACTGACTAGTAGCATTATCTTAATTTATCTCCACTAAAATGGTAGACGTCTTTTGGGCCTGTCTGTCATCTAGCGGGTGTCATATGTAAGTCTAAATTGCCATTACAGCTAGTTATCTGAAATTAATTTGGGAGAAAAAACTTCTCTGAAACTGTCTCTGCCTTCTTGTTTTTTGCTTGCACGGTCAATTTAAAGTTGTTTATATAATTGAAGATAATCTGTAATCTACTACTCCCCCTGGTCTGATAAAATTGTCGCAAGATATCGTAATGAGTTGTACTGCGATAGTTATTTTCCAACCGGATCGGAGGGAGTAGCATTCTTCAGAGGAGAAAAGTATATCCATTGTTCGTGCCTAAGTTGATCTCGTTAATTCTGAAGCATGTACATGCGACATGGACACCAAATCCACAAGTCTGGGTGTTGATCCGTCTAGTAGAAAGAAATTAACGGGGTTGTTAGATTTCACGAAGAGGAGGAGGTTTCTTTGCAGAGCTTCCGGCTGAGGCTGCTGAAGTTTGCTCGCGAGTACTGCCTGGAGCCGTTCCTCCAGTCGCTCCCGGACTTCATCATCAGCTCGAACTCCTGGTAGCTGATGCGTCCGTCCTGGTCGGTGTCGACGTCGCGGATGATCTCGAGGATGGCCTGCTCGTTGGGCCCCAGCTCCTGCCTGAGCTCGTCGAGCTCGATGAAGCCGCTGCCGTCCTTGTCGAAGTAGCGGAAGGCGGAGGCCAGGTACTCGTCGTTGGTCATCTTCTTGAGGTGCAGCGACACCGTCACGAACTCGTCGCAGTCCAGCGTCCCATTGCCGTCTGTGTCCGCCTGCAAAACCGTTCCATTTTAGTAATTGGCATCATCAAGGCCGGCATTGCGATGATTGATCTCGGGAACTCACTGCCTCGAGTAGCATCCTGATCTCGGGCTCCGGCACGGGCTGGCCGTTGATGTGGAGCCCCTCCATGAGCTCCTCCAGCGAGAGGTTGCCGTTGTGGTCCTTGTCCATGAGGTGGAACATCTGCACATACTTGTCCAGCTCCTCCACCGGCATGTTCCTCGCCACCACCCCCAGCGCCTTCTTCTTGAACTTGTTCATCGCAGAGAACTGCTGGAGCCGCGACCGTACCGCCTCGCCGAGCGACACGTTCGGCGCCGTGTCTGCGTTCTTCAGCCACGGGTGCTCTGCCAATGTACCTATGTCAGTAACTCTCCTTCCATGCATTACTGTCATGTAGCTTTGATTCGAAGGATTTAGTAGGTACCAAGAACTTGTGGGGCTGTGAGGCGGGTAACCGGGTCGGGATCGAGCATCCGGCGGATGAGGTCCTTGGCGCTGGCGGAGACCCTGGGCCATGGTTCCCGGCCGAAGTCGATGCCGCCGCGGAGGATGGCCTGCGCGATCTTCTCGTCGTTGTCTCCCCAGAAGGGCGGCACACCGCATAGGAGGATGTAGAGGATGACGCCGGCGCTCCACACGTCCACCTCCTGCCCGTAGCTCCGCTTGAGCACCTCGGGTGCCATGTAGTAGGCGCTCCCCACCACCTCCGTGAACCGGTCGCCGGGGTTGAAGAAGACGGACAGGCCGAAGTCGATGACCTTGAGCGGCGAGTCCTCGGATTTGTTGGCGAATAAAAAGTTCTCCGGCTTCAGGTCCCGGTGGATCACCCGTTCGAGTGGCACAGCTGCATGCAGCAGATTTTTTTCAGATTGACGGGATATCCATAATTATTTCGCCGCATTCATCGCAAGATTGATGGATCCACGTTAATGTGCAAGATTGGATCGACAGTTACCTGGATGACGTCGACGATGGTGCGGAAGATCTTGGCGGCGGCGCGCTCGGAGTAGTGGCCGCGTGCGACGATACGGTCGAAGAGCTCGCCGCCCTCGCAGAGCTCCATGACAAGGTGCACGGCGCCGTCGGGGTCCTCGCGGGCCTCGCGCAGCCGCACCACGGCGGGACCGCCGCGGGCCGACATGCGCCGCATGATGGCCACCTCCCTCCGCACGTCCGCCGCGTGTGCCGCGGCCGCGGCGGCTGCGGCGGCAGCCTTCGCCGCGGCGTCCCCCCGCCCGCGGGCTGCTGCTTGCGGTGCGCCGCGCGTCCGTGGCCGCGGCCGCGGCGGTGCCTCCGGATGGTCTTGCACGCGAGCGACTCCCCCGTGGCGGCGTCCCTGCACCGCCGCGTCACCCCGAACTCCCCGCGGCCCAGCTCCTTGCCCATACGTACCGCCGCGCGAACTCCGCGGTCGTCGTCTTGGCCACGAGCTCCTCCTCCTCGGTGCCGCCGGCCCCGGGTAGTTATCGCCGTTCTTGCAGCCGCTGCCGTCGTCGTTCTTGTCCGTCCCCTCGTCGCGCTCGTTGACGGGGAGGACGAAGGAGAGGTTGCCGAGGCCGCCGCGGAGCTTCCGCGAGCAGGCATAGGCGGAGTAGCAGGCCCCCATCGAGCCGGAGCCACTGCACGCCTCCCTGCCTCGCCCGCCCGCCGCAACGCGCCCTCGGGTTCCCCTCTCTGCCCTCCGTCCTCCTCCTCCTCGGCTCGGCTCGGCGCGGGCGCGCGTGCCGGGTTTGTTCGGGCGGAGAAGAGGGGCCGGTCAGCCGTGTCTCGCGGCCGCGAGATCCTGCATGGCCTTCGCTATTCGTGGGCGTGGACGGCGCGCTACTTATGCTGCCCGGCGAGGCGCGGCTCGGTGCACGACAGGTTGGAGTGGGCAACGCGGTGTCACGAGGGGGAAAGGAGTTAAGACGCGCTACGCTACGATCGTGCCCGCGTAGGGCCGTGTGCCGCTATCGACGGCCGCGAGATGTGACACGTGGCGGCGTGCCAGGCGCGCCGCTTCCAAGTGCACGTCTCCTTCGGCAGGAAGGTTCCACGAGCTTGGTCCAGGTTGGAGAGGGGCAGGTCTCAAGATGTGAATTCTACTATTTTTGCCTTGGTTTAACAAAAGGTTGAAGGGCACTCTGTCCTGCACTAAGCTCCGCCGATGAAAACGGCAAGGAGACAGTCTGAAAGCCTGCCAGCTGTACAAAATTTGTCTTCTTCGATAACCCTGATTACTTCCCCGCTCTTGTACGTGCTCGTAAAGTTTTCACCGTTGATTCAGGTTTCAAAATACATTTCACGTAGGCACCTTGTATGAAACATAATCGAATCCTTTATGCATCTCTTATGCCAAAGCCGCTAAAAAGGCATTCCCCTCTTATTGACCGTTCATTTTACATGTCCGCAGAAGCGAAGCGAGATTTTCGGTTATTATAGTCCAATGCGATGTATAAGTAGGGATCTAGGCTACAAGTTATATGTTGTGGGGTTCTTTCCCCTCCAAGAGCTTTCGGCTGGTTGGATAGTTTTTTTTCCAAGTGTGAATACATAAACGAGTTTCGGCCTAGTGGGTTTTTATTGTTATTTTGTGGGCTAGACTCTTGTTGCCGGTTTTGATAATTTGACTGCCATGATTATTCTATCATAGTCTTAATCATTTCAATTATGATAAAATTTTATTGATGTGGCTGATGTATTCGGAGGGCTTTTGGCCATATTGAGCCCTACTGTCAGTATGGATTATTTCTTTAAATTTGTGGTCTCCTTTTCAATATATCTAGCTATATTATAGGTATAACTTGTTGGCTTCGATTTTAATGGACCACACCATGTGCCTCGGTTCCCTTTTCAAAGACTGGATCAATAAATTGTTGTCTTATCCCTTGTTTCCTCTCTTGCTGCCTCAAGATCCAATTTGACCCATTTGATCCATTGTCCCTAACATGATCCATGACCCGTGTTGGCTTTTGAAATAAATTTCCCTCAAATAACTTCTAGCAATGAAGACAAGTTCTAGATCCAAATACCAGATGCATCAATATAAGATGACGACTAAATTTTAAACTTATCCAAATTTCTTTGGTCTTTGTTGTTTATTTTGCAAGTAAAACTTCAATATCAAGACTAGGTTAGGTCTTACATTTTATATTTCTTTGTAAATTTTCCCTTTTCCTCTACTTCGAACTAGGCCTTAGGTGGGCTAACAAACTAGGCTGGGTTGTTTGCTCTGTGCTGAGAAAGGGAAGGGAGGCAACAACTGTGAGATGAATAATGGGTGAAGTTAGAGAATCCACGCCGGTGCGAGACAACCCCGAACATTTAGGTTGAGTATGGGAGCCTATTGTCCAGGTGAGTGAGTGTTTTCTGTCTGAACCATGTCCGAACTATCCACCCAAACTTATAAGGGGAATAGAGGGTCTCAAAACCTATTATTTTGGCAATGGTAACTAGACATGCATGCTCTCACTTTTTCATTCATTCAAGTCCAGAAGTTTGCGGTTACTAAACACAAAACCAACCCACTATCTGAAAAGAACAAACTAGGCTAGGCTGGGCCAAAATGGACCGTGCTTGGGCTTCGAGGCCAAGCCTGAGTATCAGCATGGGCACGACCCGTTTGCATGGTCGGCACGCGATGCACGCTTCAGAAGGAGCGGGAGTACTCAGCGATGCCAACAGCGGGATTTCAATTTTTGACCGACAAGTAAAGGTGAGCATGGAGGCGCTAGAGGGTTGGGCCGACGGGGTTTCGATTTTTCATGACCTGAGTTCAGCGAGGGAGCGGCCCGTTTAGTTTAGGAAGCCTTTTCCCTCGTTTTGCATCGTTTAGTCGCATTTATTTTGGCCTTTTTAGTCAGATTTTTGAAATTTTAGCCGTGTAGGGTAATTTTAGTTCGAAAATTGCTAAATTTTTATAACGGCCAGAGAGGGCCGGCCCGAGCCGTTTAATACATACCGTGCTTGGGCCTCCAGGCGAGGCACATGGACTTGCACAACACGACCCGTTGATTTTTTTTGAGAACTACAACACGACCCGTCGATAAAGAGGCCATGCCTAGCCAGGCATGTTTAAGGCCGGGCTGGGCCATGCCCGCAGGCTGGCCCATCCAGGCCCATGGCAACCAGGCCATGGCCCGGGGCATAGGAAGAAAGTCGGCCTACCATCTATAGGAAAAAAATATTGGCCCGGGCCACAGCCCAATCTTTGCCAACTCACTGGCCTCACGGAACGCGAGTCGCCAGTGACGCCCAAACCAGCGAAACCATCTCGCTCGCTCTCGTTCATCCTGGTTCCACTCGTTCTCCTAGCGCCTCGTTTCCCAGGCAGCGCAGCCACGGACCCAAGCCGGTAGCCGTAGGCCGACGAGCCGCCGCCCCACCCACCCCCCGGTATTCCAACTGGCCGGCCACCGCCTCCTGCCCTCGCTGCCTGCGGTCCTGCTGCCTTTTCGGCCCGGCCACCGTTCTCTTATTGCTTCCGGACACAAAGTACGAGCTTGCTCCTCACAGCGAAGGTCTCGATTGCATGTCACGTGGTTGCGGATCCCCTCCGCCAGGTATTCTTCTAAACAGAATCAATTTGGTTGTGGCATGAAGCCATGAAGCATGTACTGACTACTGGATCGTTGATTCGTAAATGATTCATATTTTAGGAACAAAATATGAAATATATTTTTTCCATCGATCTCAAAATCAAACGATGATGAACCCAACCATTGATTTGGTACTATCTTTTTGTAATCTCGTACCATTATTTTTAGTTTTTAGTCATCTCTTATAGTATATGCTTTTGTAATCCTGGTTGAATGAAATACACAGGTTCATCCAAGAAAAAACTAACGAGGGGCGTACGTGTAATTTATAGCAATTCGACGGGCCTTCTGTATCCTTGTCAAGTCGGTGCCGCAAAAGCCTCAAAGGGTTTTCTCAAAAAAAAAAAAGCCTCAAAGGGTTTGCTCTCCTCTGCTTCGCCGTCCTGCGCTTTTCCCCACCACCCCCAACGAATACGAAGCGCGGCAAGGCGGCGGCGAAGAGAGCCACCCCTCTCCAGAGGATGGGCACCACGACGGCGCCGGAGGACGTAGTCCAGCCTCCATCCGAGGCCAAGGCAGCCAAAGGAGAGGCGGAGAGGAAACAGAGCGACGCACCGGGAAGAGGAGGAGAAGCCGCCGCCGGCGGCGGCCGCGGAGGAGGAGGAGCTGGTGGTAGAGGCAGAGGGAAGAAGCGGAAGAACAAGGAGGTCTTCATCTACGGGAATTACAGGAACTACTACGGCTACCGAGTGAGTTAAACCGCGCCCCTCCCCTTTTCCACTGTGTCTTCTCTTAAAAACGACGAATCGTCATCGTGCTGTGCATATCATGGAATTATTTGGTGGAAGGATTTTCCGGATATTGCGACTGGGATGGTTTATACGGATTGGGATTTCTTATCTGTTCCAAGTGGTGGAGCTCTTGCTTAAATGTGCCCTAGCTGTTTGATGAAATGGTTCTGAGCTCTGATAGGCTTCGGCGTTTATTTGTGTCATACGTTTTGGTATTGAATGGAAACTGCATTAAGATGAAAACGGTGCTGCTCTTTACTATCTTGTTCGGTTCACGATAGACCAGCAAACTTCTGTGTTTACTCCGTAGAATTGGTTCATCATTTCATCGGCTTAGAGAATTTAGGCTTTGTGGTACTGTGTGTGACATGGTTGTCAAATTTCAGGGGACACAGCATTCACGGCTGCTTAGAGCCTTTGACCCCATATTCGGGCATGTAGGAGAATTGCTAATTGATAATTGTCCCTAGGGCCGTCAATGACTTAATGGGTGGCTACTAGGCAGAGAAGGAGTAAACGAGCACAGCGCCTCGTTGCACTTGTTTCCTAGTAATGGTTATGCTAAATACACCATGCAACGGCCTGTACCAAAGATGGTCTATTCACTAGATTTGACATTTAACCCTTCTAGGCTGCGAATGATAGTTCACTCAATACAACACAAAGTCACTCAATGGCTGCATCAACCAATCTGACTGATAACTGCAATCTTTTGATATTTGACAGATTGATCGTAATGTTGGTGAAGATCCCCGCCTTGAGATATTCAGGAAGGAGTGGTTTGCAGGCAAGGATTGTCTTGATATTGGATGCAACCAGGGTTTGGTCACAATCGGGCTAGGTAATGTGCCAGGGACAATAATTTTGGTCTATTTTGTTTGGTTGATGAACTTTCTGTCCTATGCCTATGTCTTTCAAATCTTCAGTTCGAATTACCAGACTTCTGTTACTATGCAGTTACATTGTTTTTTTAGTGGCTCTTGTTAAGTATAAAAGTCGGCTCAATATTATCATAAAAAATATGTTACTAAATGTGGTATTTTTTTCATATGGTTACATTAAGCTAATTTTCATCAAATATGTGCCGCCTGTTTTGGGTTGTCACTTGTAATACAGTTGAGACAACCCTGCATACATGTCGCGTACCTTATTGACTTATGGTCTTCAATAGCGTGGTTTTCATGTGATAACTCTTGGCTGCAACTGTTGACCCTAATGCATTTAAATATGAGAACTGAATGCCAATAGCTGTTGCTGGTCTTGTGCTTCGTTATTTGTGTTGATGACTTGGTGCCTCTACTGACATCCATTTGGCAAAATTTGATGATGACACGTGTGTTTAGTTTTGCTAGGATAGATGCCACAGTCACAAGAGGATTGATATGCCTTAAAATGTTTTTACTCTTATTAAATTCCTTGAAAAACACAGTTTCTCATTTCTATTTTTTTGCCCTGTGCAGCTATGAAGTTTGAATGTCGAAGCATCCTTGGAGTTGATATCGATTCAGGTTTAAACTGTTTAAACTGTTTCCTAGTGAAGTAATATTGTAATCGTTTTGTTATTGTATTGGGTGTATGGAATACGCACTAGCTGGAATCTGGAGATATAGTTGATGCTCGTTTCATATATCTAATGTTTTGGCTGAGGAAACTAATCTTCACTGCTGACCAATATGAAATGTCAATGAGAAAATCTTGTTCTCGACAATTTTTATGCACATGCCTGCTAAGTGTTGTTAGCAGGTTGTAGTTTAATGTATCATGTATCAATACACGCTTTTGAGGCATCTGGTTGCAGGTCTAAAGTAATGGAATTTTTGTGGGACATTGTTTGTTATGGTTTTAAAGGTATAGAATCGTTTCTGGAGCCCACACCTTTATGTTTACAAATTTGATGGTTTTTCTATTGATAACTGAACCTGTCTTTAAATTATGAAGCTCTGTATGAGTTTTGTATGGTCCATTTCGTTTTTAGCAGGGTATGGAATTTTTTGATGAAGGTTTGGGCATTCATTATGGTCAAACTTGGATGCGCTGTATATTCCGAACATTGTTGTGTTAATTTTGTTGAATTGAACTGATTCTGATCTTAACCATTTAGGTTTGATTGAAACTGCTAACTGGAATTTAAGAAGGGTAGCTCGAACGGGCAAGGTGGATATGAAAAGTCTCAAGGTTCATAACTCTACAACTCAAAGCTGTCCAGAAAAATTGGTATCTGAGATGTCAAATGGAAATATTTCGAAGGACAAACAACATGATCTTTTTGAAATTGTCTCGTTTCGGCCTGAAAATTTTGTAGAGAGCACACACAAATATCGACAGTATGACACCATTATGTGGTAAGTTGCAAATTTACAATGAGACATGTCAGAGAATTTGTGATTTCATTTACTCGTCATTGCCCACATTGGATGACGCTTATTATGCGGTGCTTTTGTTCTCGTGCAGTTTGAGTGTGACAAAATGGATCCACCTGAACTGGGGTGATGATGGCATAATTACTTTGTTTGTGAAGATCTGGAGTTTTCTAAAACCGGTATGTATTTGTATTTTTGTTTGCTCGGCTAGGCCTAAGTTGAACCTCTTATGGTAAGAGGAAAAACTAACTGTAGCTTGTTTTTCTTCCTCTGCCTTCTCTTGTTTTCAGGGAGGAATTTTTATCATGGAGCCTCAGCCTTGGTCCTCGTATAAGAAAAACAGATCAGTATCAGAGGTACTTTTGATTGTCAGAGTGATGATTGCTGCTAGATGATTTTGTTGAGGCTTGATATGCTCGTTTAAACTTTAAAGTTCTACCTTTATTTCTGATGGGTATGCACTTGTATATGGATTGAATTGTTTTGCTTTGACCGCTCGGTTGTTTAGAAGCTACATGTACTCTTGGTTTGAGTTGCTACCTGGGCTTTCCTCATTATCATCATTCACGTTGGATTTAGCTCTTGCCCAACCTGCTTTGTTACCTCTGACTGCACAAGCTTGAGCATTGTAGAATGAATACTTAACTGAAATCCTGATCCTACCCTTGTTTCTGTAAAGTTAACTCACGCTGTCTGGGTATTAATTGTTGGTTTCAGTATGCCAAAGAGAACTTCAACGACATCTGCATATATCCTGAGAAATTCCGAGAGATACTTCTTGACAAGGTGCGTTCTATATCGGCAACAAATTCTATGTTCAGTTCTAGATCTCTGCAGCAGAATTGTTTTAAGCCATGTACTGCTTGCAGGTCGGATTCAGGTCAGTGGAGGTGATTACTGACGGATTGGCCGGTTCCGTCGCTGGTTTTGACCGCCCAATTGAAGTTTACCACAAATGATGGGATGGGATTAACGCTTGCTTCTTGGCAAGAGGCTCGCATGTGGTGCTTCAGGTGCACAATTTTGTTGTTGCGGGATTTGTCAAGCTTCACGGGTGCTTTGTTTGGTACAAATACAATGCTGAAGGCTTCTCATATAGTTTGCGGAAGTGTTAATTTCAACAAATGTCGAAGGAACGGTATGGATAAGGTGGTAGTCTTGCCTTCTCTAGGTGTAGTTTTCTGTATTTTGGCAGACATGCCTATTATTATCCTTTGTATAAATGAATGATCAAGGAATACCATGACATTTCCCTTCCGTATGGGCATGCCAAACTTTCTCCGAGGTTATAACTTCCTATGTGCATATTTCACGGCAGCACACTCAAATATCAAAAGATGAATTGCTTCTTCTTGATCGCAGATCTGTTCTCAAACCATTGCCACAACCATAACCCTACCCTGCAAGTATAATTGTCTCAAATGCAAAAGCTGAGATCAGGCATAATCCATTGCCTTATGTTTCACAAGAAAAATGCCCATACACTTGCAAATGAGACTGACATTAAACTTTGTCAAATCCTTTACTCCCCAACCATCCTTTTTTTGGGTTTTCGCACAATGTTCAATCTCCTCCAATTTGGCATTCTCCTTCTCATTGGCGTGAGACTTTATATTTGTCATTGTCATATCCAAATACTAGAGGCAGGTGAATAATATCTTAGTTGCCCTCTTGAGTGGAGAAGCCAATCCATGTGTACCATTTTTCTTCATCAGTTTCGGTGGAGCAACTCCACTGATCGACGAATGATCACTCTCCTCTTCCACAATACATACCTCATCATCCTGACAAATTCATTTTTGTTTTACCAATTATTTGGACTTCGGATTGAGTGGTTCTTATTGCGTCAGAAAGATTAAGTCACGGGCCATCTGAAAAATAGAAAATAAAATAAAATTATACAGAATAATTGGAAGGAGAAACATTGCGCTGCCTCTTTTTTTCTCTATTAGTGCACTTTTTTTTAGAGTATGGCCAGTTTGTGAAATCCCATATGAACATGTGAACTTCCTAGAGGAACATGTGTATTTCGCTCACTTAAACAAATGAACTTCCTGACAAAAAGATTGAACTTTCCAGATAAAAAGCGACTTCCCTGTGTGGTGAATTTTCGGACAAAAATGAACTTCCCGACAAAAAAATTAACCTTTTTATGACAAATTTGAAATTATCCATGCATAAAATGTGAATTTGCGTACAAAGAGTGAACCATTTGTGAGCAAAGGAGAACTTTCAACAAAAATGTGAACTTCCGGACAAGAAATGTGAACTTCCTCGTCGAAAAAGCGAACTTCCCGGGGTTGATGAATTGAAATGACCGACAATGCAGCGAATTCTTCGACAAAAAAGTAACTAAAAATTGTATTTTTGGGAATCTATACTACCACTTCAGCTTTGGAACAGCTGAGGAGAATCAGCAATGTCGATCTGTCCCTTGCGGCTCAAGCTTCACTGAGCCCACTCAAGAAAAAGCCATTGATCAGTCATTGTCCAAAGATGCAACCACATTCCAAAAGCTCCAAGGAAGGCACAGCACTGGTGCAGTGCAATGCAACCATCTCCATCCTCTTTCATACCCCAAGCGAAGCAAGGAATCCCTTACTCCATCTCTCCATCATTTTCGTCTTAGCTTATATAGCCAGCTCTCATGCGCTGAGCTGCATGCTAATTGCTTGAGCTGCGCCTGAACAATGGTTTGCCTGGGAATCGTCGAGTGCATGCACGTCCACCGAACGGCGCTGGACTACTTCCTCGCCGTGCTCCTCATCGTCGTGGTCGTCGTGGCGGTGAGGCTGCTCATCAGCGCCGTGGTGCGGTGCCTCAAGGACGCTTACGGCAGTGCGGCCCACCACCATCACCACAGTCCGGCGACCACCGACGAGGACGTGGAGGTGTGGGGCGGCTCGGCGCTGGGCATCTACCATCATGCTGTTCGGCAGGGCCAGCAGGAGCGCCGGCCGGAAGCAAGAACTACGTCACAGAGTCCGAGCTAGCTAGCTATAATTGTGTTATTTGCTAAGCTAGCTGGGGTCCAATACTTGCAAGTTGTAGCTACTATTAATACTCAAGTTAGTCAGTATCATTACATGTACTTTGGAGTTTGAACAATTACATTTGCTTCATAATATGGAGATCGTATATATAATGCATTTTTTTTAGTTTTGACGTTTTAAAAACATGTGAGATGGAGCGCGAGATTAGAGGCATTAAACATTACAATATCTGTATGGCACCTTCATTTGGTTTGAAAATATGTATTCTCATATGCATATCAAAAAAAGTACGCACAACTGAGATTTTTAGTATCACACTTTTTCGTGGAAATCACGATCAAATAATTGAATAACTAGTAGAAGTTCTCACACCATCTCATCACTCATGGTGGTTACTTAGTAGCCTAAGAGCTTGAGTGAGGAGATTCAGTAATTTGGGATGACTCAGGATTCAGGAGAGTATACGTGGAAATATACAAACATTGCGCAGAGAGCCAGAGACGTCATCCTGTATCCGGTTAACCACTTTACTAGTCTCTATGATGGGATCATTGAGACTGAGCATCCTCGTCCTCTTTCCACTCCATCGTTTACAATGTTGATTGACGTCCTCTTCCTCTGGCTCCACCCACGACTTGCTGTGCACAATGTTGTTTGGACTAAAAAAAATTACTACCTTCCTCCACTGCACCATGTCTCACCACCAATTCTGTTGGTTTTATAGCAACCAGGGATATTACGTACGTGAGTAGCACAAGTTGAGGAAATTTCAAATTCTATAACCTAGTGGTGAAGAGACTTGAAATTTCGATAAGTTTATACAAAATCTCAACTGTTTGTTATTGTGAGTTAGTTCAGAAAGTTATTCTACAAAATAATTTTATTTGACAACTACGAAATGAGAATGACACAATTAGTCGTGGAAGTAAAGTGGCATAATTCTCTTACACATGCAAAAGGAGTGCAGGGCCGGTCCTGGGGGGGCGGCCGCCCCGGGCCCAGAATTTTGGGGGGCCCCTCCCAGGTCTGTGTAACTAGGCTTAGTTTTGTGTATACGAAAAAGAAAAAATTAATTAGCGTCCGGGAGTGCGAAAAGAAAAATAAGAGAAGAAGAAAAGAAATTGATAGACTCACAAAGAGGATCTTTTCACAAATTTTTGAAGAAGAACACAAGCACTTCAACAAATCCAGACGAATTGGCGTTGGTTCTTTTGGGTGAACCAAGTAATATTAATTTGGAAGACAATGAAGACACCAACAAGGATGATAACAATGTGAGTGATCATGAGCACACATTTAATTCATCTCCTACAAAATCTGCTAGTTTTGATGAGGAACCAGTTCGTGTGGATATTTATGATCCGACAAATTGGGGTAATCTTGATAACAAATCAAGGGACACAATAGTGGAGAAGGGGCCTATTAGAGAGAAAAATATTGATTTTCCTTTAACTGCAAAGAGAAGACATTTTTCGTATGACCATTACTCTGTAGAAATGCGCAATGGAGAGATACGTGATCGAAAATGGTTAGTTTATTCGAAAAAGGTTGACAGAGTGTTTTGTTTTGCTGTAAGTTGTTCAATCCTATCAACTGCAAGAGTTCTTTGGGCCATGATGGTTTAGAGATTGGAAGCATATTTCCGAGAGACTCAAAGAACATGAAGCTAGTGTTGAGCATATTAACAGCATGATCTCTTGGAACGAACTGAGAAATAGAGGCTAAATGGTTTGGCAACTCTATGCATCGAGAAGAAGTTATTGGATACTATTGATGTTGATTCCATCGTTGGTGACTTTGCATCTAGAAATGTAACGAGAAAATTTTAGGGTATGACGAAATTGTAATACTTCTCCATCATAATGAAATTGCGCCTTCGTGCGTCCGTGGTTTTTTTTTCCTGTAAGGGTTTTCCACGTTAAAATCCGTGTCTCATTTCTCTCATTTGATTTATACTTCGTCAACATATATATGTCTACTTATACTTTGGGGCCCCAAATTCTAGCCTCGCCCCCGGCCTCTGAAATCTCAGGACCGGCCCTGGTTAGAAATTTCATTTCTGAAAAGGGCTTCCCTTGCCCGAAAATGCATAGGAGAACCTGGAGACGCCCCTCCCCCATATCCCACCATCCCCTTACTAACTAGCCAACGCTCCTGATTGCTCCGCCCACCGTATGTCCATCCTCTATATTGTATTTTTTTCCATATTAGATCCGTATTTCTATGGTATAAAAGTCTAGGTCCCACACATGCCATTGAATGCCATTGACTTTAATTTGACGGAGATTAAATGTCATCCCTTATCCATCTAGGTTAATTCCCTTATCCATCTAGGTTAATTAATTCACACTTAACGATTACAAAAACTAAACAAAATGTAACACTACAAATTTAGTTGGCTCTTTATACTTTTAACTTGCCACCTATGGTTAATCTTTGGAATGAGTTTTTCACAACTATCACGTAAACTAAACAAAATATAACACTACATATTTGGTTGGCTCTTTTATAATTTTAACCTGCCACATATGGTCAATCTTTTGAATGAATTTTTTTACACTCACGTAAACTCGACATCCAACAATACAATGTCGCAGTAATTACAAATATGAAATTTGCTACCATATTAATGTAGAATTATGAGATTGGCGGAATATGATGGATGTATTATTGAGCCTCATGGGCGAGTATATATAGGCGTATAAGGGACCGACTTGGAGTACAAGACAAGAAACAAATCCTATCTCTACCATATCTTTCCGTAACACAAATATACTCTAACATCCCCCCGCAGTCGTAGTGGTAGCGTCGTGAACAACTGAAACGCGTCGCGGACGGTCAGACTGGAGATAAGCCGAAGTAGAATCCAGGGACTGACATCCCCCCGCAGTAGGAGCGGGAACGTCGTGGACGGTGTCGCGGCGCGGAGCTTGGACTGTAGAGGAAGCTGATGAGTGCTCAAGCGAGGTGGTAGCCCTTGTTGCCGATGTCGAGGGAGCCGAGAGCGTTAGGCGGTGCAGCCTTGGTCATGGTAGCCGTGCGAGAGGTTGCCGTGGTCGATGTCGTGGTCGGGTTGCCGGTGTCGAGGTAGACGCAGAAGAAGCCGCTTGCGCATAGTACGCGAGGAGAGTGACGGGGACGCGTCGAGGCAGTCGTCGAGGATGCCGATGCCGGGGACAACGCAGTACGAGCCGTCGAGGACGAGGTGCGGCCATTGTTTTGCCGGAATAAGGCGCACGTCGGGGACGAAGGCATACTCCGGTTTTGCCAGAACCGAGTACGCATAGAAGAAATCGGTGACGTGGTCGAGGCAGTCGTAGAGGAGGAAGTCGATGCCGAAGACGTTGTCGAGGCCGATGTAGACGAGGCGCCGACCCGGGTTTGCCAGACCCGGGGACACGTCGGGGACGAAGGCACGCACCGTTGTTGCCAGTACCGTGCATGCGGGGGCAGGGACCACCGTGAACCATACGCCAGCGTCGGAGGGGCCAGCAGAGGAGGACTCGACGATGATTGCGGCGCCAATCAGCGGGGGTAGAAGGTGCCGATGTCGTCCGCGGTTGTCGGAGTAGACGTAGTCGGGGACGAGGATGATGACGCTGGCGACGTGGTCGTGGTGGACGAAGATGTAAAAGGCGGCGAAGGCAGCGGCGGCCGGGGGTGGCCATGCTGGACGCCTGGACAAGGGGTGGTCGGCGGGACCTGCGACGGCCTGAGGTGGCCATGCAGGTTACCTGTAGATGGCGGCGGCGTTACTCGAAGTAGGCGAGGAAGAACCCGGCGGCTTGACGAAGACCATGCGCGGACGGTGGTGTTCCCACGCCGAGGGAGTCGGCGCGGCGCATACCACGTAGAAGTCGACGCGCAGGGACGGCGAAGAGGACCGCGTGCCGCGGCGCTACAGCCCGAAGGGGCGACGCAGCAGCAGTGCGCGGGTCGGGGCGACGGCCGGTGTCGCCAGCGGCATACATGCCTCGACTACGCGAGGAGAGTGACGGGGACGCGTCGAGGCAGTCGTCGAGGATGCCGATGCCGGGGACAACGCAGTACGAGCCGTCGAGGACGAGGTGCGGCCATTGTTTTGCCGGAATAAGGCGCACGTCGGGGACAAAGGCATACTCCGGTTTTGCCAGAACCGAGTACGCATAGAAGAAATCGGTGACGTGGTCGAGGCAGTCGTAGAGGAGGAAGTCGATGCCGAAGACGTTGTCGAGGCCGATGTAGACGAGGCGCCGACCCGGGTTTGCCAGACCCGGGGACACGTCGGGGACGAAGGCATGCACCGTTGTTGCCAGTACCGTGCATGCGGGGGCAGGGACCACCGTGAACCATACGCCAGCGTCGGAGGGGCCAGCAGAGGAGGACTCGACGATGATTGCGGCGCCAATCAGCGGGGGGTAGAAGGTGCCGATGTCGTCCGCGGTTGTCGGAGTAGACGTAGTCGGGGACGAGGATGATGACGCTGGCGACGTGGTCGTGGTGGACGAAGATGTAAAAGGCGGCGAAGGCAGCGGCGGCCGGGGTGGCCATGCTGGACGCCTGGACAAGGGGTGGTCGGCGGGACCTGCGGCGGCCTGAGGTGGCCATGCAGGTTACCTGTAGATGGCGGCGGCGTTACTCGAAGTAGGCGAGGAAGAACCCGGCGGCTTGACGAAGACCATGCGCGGACGGTGGCGTTCCCACGCCGAGGGAGTCGGCGCGGCGCATACCACGTAGAAGTCGACGCGCAGGGACGGCGAAGAGGACCGCGTGCCGCGGCGCTACAGCTCGAAGGGGCGACGCAGCAGCAGTGCGCGGGTCGGGGCGACGGCAGGTGTCGCCAGCGGCATACATGCCTGGGAAGGCGCGTTGGCTGCCGACAACATGGACCAATGGCGGTGGCGCGGCAGCCCGAAGGGACGACACGGCGGCAGCCTGTAGCTCGATCGGTGGTAGGCGTGTGCTCGGGGACGTGCTTGGCGGTGCAGGCGCGCGATCGGTTAATCAGACCGACGTAGCGCGGAACGCGCCATGGCGGCGACGACGACGCGCAGATCGGAGTCGATGGCGAAGTTGTCGATGAAGTCCCGGTCGATGACGGCGAAGACGAACCGGCGATGGAGACCTTGCAAGCGAAAGAAGCCGGCGGCGACGCGTCGAGACGTCCCGTGGACGGCGCGTCCGGCCTTGCTGCGCGGTCGGTGAAGACGAGCCGGTCGGTGCGGAGTCAGCGTCGACGTGTCGTCCGCGATAGCCGGCTTGGAGGAGCCGAACGGTGCGAAGTCGGCGCCGGCGAGTCGGCCGCGATAGCCGGTTGTCGAGGAGGGGGCCGGTGCAGGTCGATGCCGTTGTCGGAGTAGAGGCGCGAGAAGACGACGGCGGTGGTGGGCGACGCAAACCGATCTTAGATTGGAAAACCAAAAAGAAACGCCGATAAAAAAACGACCGGCGAGAGGAAAAACCGGATCAAGAGATCGGAAAAAAAGACACTAGGGCAGCCGATCAACCGATCGGCGGACGAACCCTAGGTACGGGTCGCGCGGCCCCCGGCGGAGATCGACCTCCCCGGGGGCGGCGCGGTGGCGACGGCTAGGTCAGATCGTGCCGCTCTGATACCATGTAGAATTATGAGATTGGCGGAATATGATGGATGTATTATTGAGCCTCATGGGCGAGTATATATATAGGCGTATAAGGGACCGACTTGGAGTACAAGACAAAAAACAAATCCTATCTCTACCATATCTTTCCGTAACACAAATATACTCTAACAATTACAAGATAAAAATCAAAAAAATGTGTGACTATTAAATTGGCTCGTTTATATTTTTTCGCTTGACACACATGTAAATCTTTCAAATGATTTTTTTACACCCAATTATTAATAATAAATATGATTATTTTTAACTATATCACCAGATAAAAATTCAAAACATGATTTTTTTCTACAATATCACAAGATATAAAATCAAAACATGTGTATACAATTGGCTCTTTTTACATTCTTTCGCTTGTCACATATGGTAAATCTTTTGGATATTTTTTTTACACCCATACAAACTCGACATTCGACTTTACAAATATGATTTTTCCCACCACACTATAAGAAACATGTGTGAGTATTCAATTGACTCTTTCATATATTTTTTTTCACTTGTCACATATGGTAAAAAAATTCATGAATTTTTCTACGCCCATGTAACTCGACATTCGACAATGCTATGTTGTAGTAATTACAAATATGAATTTTTCTATGATATTACAAGTTTTCATTTTTTTCTTTCTAAATACCATTCATAATAATTACAAATATTTTTTCTGTTTTCTACAATTGACCATGTTTTACTTAAATATATTTGATATCTTTTTTACTTCATGATAAAGGAAATTAACACATGCATGGATCCTTTTCTACTAGCCGCATGAAGAAAACAAAAACTGAGCATTTTGTCATTAGAGGAGAGAAAACGTTCAACATAACTATGAATTAATTAGTACTAACTAATGGAGGAGCCAGAATGCGCATGCATGCTTACCGGAGAGAAAAGCAGCTTTATGGCCGTTGGTGTCCTGGATCAATTTGTTTTAAAGCCATGCATGCACCAGAAAGTCAAGAATGCTTTAAATGCTATTTATTGTCCAACATTTATTATCCAGCTATTAACTCTGTGGCTGGCCCATGCGACTCGTATTTTCTCACGTATAAACACGTATTCATAATTAATAATGCTTTTACACGTCATTATTGCTATTTTGATTCCGAATCACGACCTGGTTCCTAGCCCTTGGATTGCATCCGCGCGCGTTGGCAGGAGCCAAAAGCCCGGGTCATTCCGCTGCCACCTTAAGTAGATTATTTTCGTTGAATGTGTTACATTGCACTTAAATAACTTTTGTCGAACATTTTTTAATCATGTTAGAAATGTACGTTTTTTTTTTGCGAGAAATCGCTGGTGATTATAGCAAGTAGGCAGGGAAGAACAACACAAGGAAGAAAATTACACTCAGGTTCTTCTGCATCTCGATGTCGCCGGCGAGGAGCAGGACGTGCCGATGGCGCGCCGCCGCTGCATCTTCCCTCGAACCTTGGATCGGAAGATGTCCCCCTACGGACGGGAAGTCTTTGGGCCTCGAACTCCGGGGAGCCTCCATCCTCCTCCAACGGCAGCACCGGCTTGCATCACCACCAGCGGCTTCAACAACGTCAACTGGATCCGCCGCTTCAAGATCCAGAGGGGGAAGACCCGCACACGGCGATCCCGGAGGACCGCGAGCACGGGGACGGGGGCGCTCCACCGCAGACCTCCACGGAGATCCACCGTCGAAGAGGACAAGCGCCACCTGCAAAGTCAACACCGGGCGCGCCACCACCTCCATGACGCCGCCGGCTGAGACCCTAACAGCTCCTACACTATATACACACCGAGATCCGGGGTTCCCCCAACCTCCCGCCGCCAGGGCGGCCGGCGGAGGAGGGGGGAACCGTCGAAACGCCGGCGGCGAGGTGGATCTACCGGGGGGTTCAGAAATTCGCCCTTCTACTGTAGCGGGAGAGGGGGAGCGTCCAAGGTCGCTTTTTAGAAATGTACGTATTTCTAATTTGCACGGTACAAAAATGCAAGAGATGGAGAAGGAGAAGACATATTGGTTGTTACAATATTTGCATAATAGTATCACATATTTATTTCGTCTACCACTTATAGACGATTTCTAGCAACACTGGGAGTAAAGCTCAGGTTAGCTACAGCTACGTACGCACTTGTACACAGTGTCATGTTAAGAATGTGCATTGCATATATTGCATACTCGAGAACTTTCTACAAGATCCACGAGCTCTCGTGAGTTTTTTTTTTTGATACAGAGCTCTCGTGAGTTAATCCAATGCTTTGCCATGGAAAATATTAGAAAGAAGATATTTGCAGAAATATAAGATATATTTAGAAAGTAATACCATGAAGGTTCCGCATGACATTATTATCGTTTCACGTGGAAACTTTCAGATGATTAGATATTTTTATGGAACACTTGATCTTGATCTGCACATGAAAAGGTTTGGAAGTGTTGAAAGTAGAATCGAGAACCAAGCGTGAGAGACAACAAATGATTCAACTCTGTCTTTATTGATGATGAATGGTGCTATATATAGCACCGAACAAGCGGTTACAAAAGGGGATGTCGGTTCCACAAACCGAAATTACAAGCAGGGATTATATGATTAATTAAAGTAATTAATTAAATCCTAACACTCCCCCTAATCTATGCTTGTCCTTACATGTCTTCATCATCTTGAAATAGTCTCCTCAAAAAACCCTGTGGGAAAAATATGAGGAAAATATGTGTATGATATGTTGCTAAAACTCCTTTAAATCCGGTGGGAAATAACGAGAAAATGATGCAACATATAATGTTTATTGTCTCTTTGGTAACTCATATGAGAAAACCTTAGAAAGGAAAAACCCATAAGTGAGTTTAGAGAACAATAAATATGCCTTGTATACTTCCTTTAAAAACCCCGGTGGGGAAAACAGGAAGTATGACATATGATGTTTGATAATCTCCCTCAAAAACCCTTTCGGAAAAATGTGAGGAGAATTGTATTTGATATGTTGTTAAAACTCCTTTAAAACCCAGTGGGAAAAGTAAGGAGAAAATGATACAACATATAATGATTATTGTCTCTGTTAACTCAATATGAATGAAATCCATAGAGTTTAGAGGACAACAAATATGTCGTGTATACTTTCCTAAAAACCCCGGTGGGGAAAACAGAAAGTATGACATATGATCTCATGTTGATACTACCTCATTAAAAACCTTGATGAGAACCTGAAAAGTAAACTCATAAAGGGAAAAAGAGTGTAATATGATGCTTTGAACAGGAATAGTTCAGGAAGATACTCCCCCTGACTCTTGCAAATCCCGAAGTCGTCGCATACCAATCTCATGAATCATTTCTGGAATTTTATAGTTGGTAGAGACTTGGTGAATAAATCAGCGAGGATATCGCATGATTTAAATTGCAAGACGTTTATTCCCGACTCGCCATGAGTTTATGGGGATAAAACAATTTAGCGCAATATGCTTAACGATATTGCTCTTTATGTAACTGTTTTGCATCTATGCAACATAAGCAACATTATCTGTGTAGATAATGATAGGTGATTCGAGAGAACCAACACCACATGACTAATGTATGCGGTTTGTCATTCCGTGAAGCCACACGTGTTAGCATGAAGCATTGCATCTTAGAATGATCGTGGTAGTATAGTCACCAGAGTCTATTTGAAGACACCAATGGAGTGACAGATCTACCATGTATGTACACATTGTAGGATCATGTAAGTAGCCAATACCAGTGTCTAAATTGGAGTTCAGATTTCTCCGAAATTGATAAAATATGTCAAGATATTTGGTGCATTGGAGATATCGAAAGATATTCTTGATCCCTGACCAATTATGTTGGTAGGTCCAATGGCATTGAGATATGGAACTTACGTGCCAACATCTCTTCTCCATCTTTCCATGGATCTTTCTCTACGTCTAGAGATCGAATAATCCCTAGGAGATGGACATGACTTGTCTATATCAATTTTATCCAATTTTCTGGATATAGGCATCTTGGTGTACCATAATACTTGAGTGAAAGTGCTCGAGTTGAAGTCCCAGGCACTATTTGGGTTTATCCAGATTCTTCATCTCAAATCCGTCTGTTAGATGATCACGTGTTTTGTCATTCAGGAGTTATCCTTATCTATGACATACACGCATGGGTAATCATCATGTAGGAGTAATCCTTGTGTATAAGGAACTCACTACGTCGGTTGTACCAAAATATACCGACAACAAAAAGACTTGGAGTGACTTATTGATTTTTACACAATACATTTGCATTTGTGTTTCGATTCAGACAGAGATTCCATCGGGAACCATACATGTCAGAATCTAGTGATCCACATGGATATGTTGTCACTACACCTATCAACTGCAGAGATAGATGATTTTGTACTGCCAATGATATATGTATCGGAACAAGATTTCACTCATGTCTGGAGAGTGGGTCTCGGATCTCTGCGGAAACCCGACCTTGTGCTACAAGCCTTGCTTTCTCACCACCTTGCATTTCTCATTCCATTCCCGGAAGAAAACACATTGAATAATCCCATAGGGAATTCATTTGGAAGAGCGAGGCTATATCTGCTTGGATTGCATCCTTTGATGAGATCAGTCCTAGCAAGTGTGTTCACACTCAGCCATGGCCATGGTCTTTGGATCTGAATCATTGTGAAGGTTGTTTGCAATCATACAAGAGATGTTTGTCGATAGTTGTAGGCTTTGGTTATATTATTCTCTAGAGAATCGATATAGTTGGAGTAAATATCATGCACCCTTGTTTAGGGATGAAAACGGAGCGGAATCTTTCCGACTTTTCGCGGAAAAACGGAAACATAATGGAAATACGGAAACGGAAATGGAATTTTGCAAAACAAAAACGGAAACGGAAAATTTTATGCGGAAACGGAACAGCAAATTCCGGCGGAATGACCACGGAAACGGAACTTTCTGTTTCCGATAATACGGAACTTTCCGTTTTTGCTATGCGGTGCTTTCCACATCCAGTAGGGCCAATAATTCCAGTAGAAACATTTAGGCACATTACATGATATGAATAAAAAAATAAAAGGATCTGAAGCTACCGTGTTTAGGCCATATATACTCGCATATCATGTACCTCTCGAGTCGTTACCAGTTCGACATTTCAGTGTCGCACTAGTGTTAAGGACGATAGTAGATGTTTCTTAATGTTGCCAAAGTTGATAGCATATGCACACTATATTATATAATCATGATAACTCGTTATATTTTATTTCATCTTAGAAAATTGACAATTTTGTTGGTTTGATTGAGTTTTCATGCATTATTTAAGGGGTTGCTTTGTTCCGGCAAACATCCGCTTTCTGTTCCGTGTCCGCACCGTATTCGGTGCATATCTGTTTCCGATAATTTTTGTTTCCGTATTTGTTTCCGGGGTTTCTGTATTCGTTTTCGCTTCCGCAAACAAATATGAAAACAAATGTGGCACCACTCAGTTCCGTCCGTATCCGCTCCGTTTTCATCCCTACCCTTGTTGACTCTTCGTGATTTCCCAATACGCGTGAGTCTGGGTGTTCCGATGTCCCAGCCAGTGTGTGCAAGCTGGAGCTGGGGTTGTGGAGGTTTCCCTTCCACTGGGTGTATACTACCCATTAGGTGTTCATCAACGCAAGGTTGACTTGCATTTACTGATTTAGAGGATTTATCCTCGATTTCCTTTGTTGCTTTGCGAAAAGCTGGATCCTGGTTAGAGGCCGTACTACTCCCCCTCTTTTTATAAAACAGGGAGTTGAATGGTTTTTATTTGGTACCTCCACTCTTTCGGGCGCATTTTCTAACTGGACTGAAGGATTTTATAACACCTTTGAGATCAGTAAATGAATTTGGCAGGTCATTTGCATGTATTGCAAATTTGGTAATCCGAACGTAGAGTCCAGATTCTTGAGTACGTGGGTATGAGGAGGAACGTGAAGTCCCAATTGATTTCCTGGCATTCGATGTGGTACTTGAAATCTCCCCCTAATGCCTAGAAATAATCCTCCTTAAATATAAGCAATCAGCGTACTGGGCTATGAATACATCCCTGATGAGGGGTTCAAGGTACTGGGTTATCGACGGATATCTGTACCCCACATAGATCCCTCATATGTGGGCCCATGATGTACGCTGCGATGGTGAGATCGGTACGCGTGAAGTGCTTCCGAACTTACGCAGATGGGTAATGCTCGGAGGATTTCACGTATCAATTGCAGAGGGGAAGTACTGCTATAAGCAGTTAGTCACTAGCAGCGTGTAAAACTGCGTGACTCCAACATTAAGTTGGTAAATTGCAATTCATTAACATGGGTCGTGCAATGAGAAAAATCCTTTGATCAGAGACGGAGCCAAAAACAATTGTGTATGTACACATAGGACATTGTGCTGAACTTCGATCCTCGGAGCCATGCACTAAATAGTGGAGGCATGTGAAGAGAATTCTGCAACAATATTTGTCCATTCGAATTGATTAAATTCGATTTTTAGTCCAAATAATGGTTGGTTGGGACCACAAATATCACCTTGAATATGTTCAAGGGACTGAAGTGATCCATTGGCACAATATGTGCAAGCCAAATCTCATGACTAGGAAAGATGAGCTCATGCAAAACATGACCAATGGAATTGCATTATATGCAACATGTGCTACGAGTTGGATGTACGTGCAGTACAATCCAGACAATAGAGCGGGTACATTTTCATATACTTGTTCCACATCCATCGGATTGGCACTCGTAGAAATCTATATATAGAATCGAAGAAGTTCCAATATGGAAATCTTTATCAGATATATAGAATGTATGCAATCTTATTTATATCAGAGTGCTGATACAATATATATGTTCTATTACGACAACACAAATGGACATTAATATAGTGACCACTAAGGACATAGTGGGACTAGTTTAAGTCTCCAAACAAGTCGGTTGAGGAATACTCAACCATCATGTTCTCCGTGCCTATAGGGTCCTTTAACGATTGGAGAGTTACGGTGTTGCAAGGTCCAGAAGGAACGTCTCGCGAACAACTAGCTCCACTGGTGCCATCGGGATGAAGGTTGAAGTTGGCTTCAAACCTTTTCCCCTTAAGGTGCTTTGCATCCCTAGGATTGCTGGTACAGAATGGCCAGATGCTTTGGGGTCTTGCACTTGTTAGTGGGATGCGTGTAGCAATCACACTTGTCGCAAAGCTTAGTTACTTAAAACTCATGTTTGCGGTGCCTTTCCCACTGTCTGTGTTTCTAGGTTTCCTGTTTCGGTTGCGCTTTCGCTTACCATTGAAGTTCGAAAACTTGCCGTTGAAGGCATCATCAAACTTTCGCCCGTTCGCGATATTCATATGAACTTCAGGTAGAGGTTGAAAACCAACCGGGCGCTTAGAGCCATTCTTAGCGAGCAGCTCATCATGCTTTTCAGCCTGAAGTAATATATGAATAAGGTCGGAATAGACTTGGTAGTCGCGAGCACGGTACTGCTGCTGGAGGATCCTGTCCGATGGGAGCATAGTAGACAGAGTTTTCTCTATCTTCTCTGCATCAGTAGGTTCCTTCCCGCAAAAGTACAGTTTGGAACTGATCTTATGAACCTCATGATTGTACTCCCCGACAGACTTAAAGTCCTGGAGTCGGAGGTTTATCCAATCATGGAGTGCTTCTCGCATGACAACTGCCTTCTGCTGTTCATACCTCGTATTGAGGGCGTGAAACAAGGTACTCGGGGATTCTTCCTCCAAGTACTCAGACTTGAAATCTGAATGAACATGGTGCCTTATAATGTACAAAGCAGTATATTTTACTCATCTGTCAGAGGCGTGACTCCAGCCGGGAGTGGAACATCCGGAGCCTGGATTGCACGTACTAACCCACGGGACGCAAGGGCGATCTTGATGTCCATGGACCATATAGGATAGTTGTGGCCGTTGAGAGCGATTGCATCAAACTCTCGAGCCATCGTTCATCTATATGGTAAACCAGAGAATATCAATTTACATTCGGTAAATTAAAATCCATCATGGTTATGTCGTAATGAACTATGCAAAATAAATGAAGTTTCAAGAAGTGGCCTTGAACACGTTAGTGTGTGAACCTCAAATTGTTAAGTATGACACGTTGTAGATAATCTCCAAAAGAAATTTTGGAGTAGATCTAGCAGCATTAGCGGAGTATAAGATACTCACACTTCGAATGCCTTATGTCATAACTTAATTAAAATGTATAAGAGAGCACATTGGTAATCATAATGTCAAAAATGACAAAATGTAGGCTTAAACAATAGTGGTAGATAAATCTACACACCACATCATGATCCCAAAACATCAATTTGAAGAAATCACTTTGATTTTGCATCTACATTTGCAAGAAATTTAAAATCTCAATTGCAAATGGATGTAATTAATTTCGACACGTGACAAAGTGGAAATATATTACATCAACATCTGGAATACAGGGTACTCGACAGAAAACAGAAAACAGTACTGAATATGTGTGTACTGAATTAAACAGGGTCTAAACAGGAATAAATTACTGCTAGTACTGCTGTTATAAGACTAATTTGCTAATAAGCTGAACTAGTACCAACGAAGCAACAAAGCAACTAGCTACTTCGTATTAAATAGATAGCAAGTCTGCTGGTGTCCCGTATGCACACATGGCCACATATGCACTCTCCCGGTCAGTCAAAGAGATAAGAGAGAGAGGAAACAAGTCGCAGGCTCTCGATCCCCATTCTCACAGACTAAACCACGCAGAGAGCAAGAGGCCGGCCGGCCTCATCAGCAATCACCGGCGACGGGAGAAGCTCCCACCGCGCCCTTCCTCGACGGAGGATCCTCCAGGGAGCAGGGTCCCCGGGGAGCCTGAGCCTGAGCGCGGTCGGCCTCCAGGTGCCAGCGCGGTGGCCGCGGCTGCTCGTTGGCGAGTCTGCCGACGGGCTGGCCAGGGAGGCCGAGGGCCAGAAGGCGGCGGCGAGCGCCTGCGCGCGGTGAAGGAGGTGGCGTGGCCGGAGTTGGGGACGGCAGGCAGGCATCATCGACATCGGCGCGCGGTGAAGACGGAGGCGCGGCAGGGGCGCTCGTCATGCTCCTCACGCCGGAGTCGAAGGTGAACAGGGAGGCCCCGGTCGGTGCGGATACGTAGGCGAGGGCGTGGCCCTCAATCTCGACAACCGCAGGGGTCGGAGACGGAAGGCGCGGCGCCATGGCGTTGGCGTCGGCGACCCGTACGTGGCTGTGCGCACGGTAGCCTCTGGCGCCGTGGCGGCGGCCAATGAAGCATCCTGGCCCGTACCGCCGACCATCGGAATGCCGGCGTTCACCAAAATCGTGCCGGAGGTGGCGTGCTACAAAGCGGCGGCGACGGCCGTCGCCGGAGCAGGCGGCGAAGGTACATCGGTAGGCGAGGCGTCTCACCTTTTCTTAGTTCTTCTCGTCTTCTCGTCGGAATCGCTCCGGCGAGCCGTGCTGATAACGTGTTGAAGGTAGAATCGAGAACCAAGCGCGAGAGACAACAAATGATTCAACTCTATCTTTATTGATGATGAATGATGCTATATATAGCACCGAACAAGCGGTTACAAAAGGGGATGTCGGTTCCACAAACCGACATTACAAGCAGGGATTATATGATTAATTAAAGTAATTAATTAAATCCTAACAGGAAGAGTTCGGGCATGAATGGAAATACAAAACGTACAATGATCATAAGGGTAATGACTAATGAATATTCTGTGATTCATCACCAAACCGAGCCATCTAGCTTTTTCGAAATGGTGGAGCCCCAACCTCTGCATCGATTGATGCAAACATCGTAGAATTCTTATCATATTTTAACATCCTCAATCATCGTGCGTCCCACGGGCACACAAGGCTCTCTCGAACAGACCTAACACTGGGTCACCATAGTCCTCAGAGTCGAAGCCAATTGCCTCGTCGTCGTCGGGGGAGAATAGAATTTCCGGTGTGGAGCAGCTAGGGACATCCAGCGCGAACACTTTACAAGTGCTGGTACCAAAAATAACCTTCTTTTGTCCAGTACTGCCGCTGGCATACACACCAAGTGGAGCTATCAAGTATGATTCCAGATGAACTCGTTCAGGTTCTGCCCAAACCTTTGGATCGACGCAGCATAGCTGCTCCCACTTTTGCTCCTCGTAATTTCTCAACATCCACACGAAGTATGTTGCATCAGCGTAATCCATAGCCCCATGGCAGATGCACAAGCACCCATCTAGCTCCGTCATTCTGATCGGGGCATCGTCCGGATAGGGCGGCGGTAGAACCGAGTCGAAGGTCTCGCCGCCGACATCGAAAGCGACGATGTCGCCGTCTTGGCAGAGGAAGTGGAGACGCCCGTTGAGGAACACGCCCGGGTTCTCTCCTCCACGACGCAAGCGGGAGGCTGTTTGGCAGTAGGCCTCCAGCACGACAGTGCGTCGAGGACGAAGACCTCGCAGAGGGTCGGGCTGTACTCCCCGTCGTTGCTGAATATACGCACTACCTTATACTCGCCGGCCACCGAACAGTAACCAAAGCCGTATGCTACGTGCGCATATAGTTCAGGTGAACTCCGGAAAATCATCTTCGCCGGCGGTCTGGTGTCAGGGAGAGCTAAGACTGCACCGGTACAGGGTTGCAAATGTGGTAGCCGACCTTAGTGCAGCGGATGAGGACCAGGCCATGAAGAGGCCCGGTGAGAGGAGTCGTCCGGTGAAAATTGTTGGCCGTGAGTTTCTTGACGGCGCCACCCGGATGGCAAGAAGTACGGCTGTACATACAATTCATGGATGGATCAAACGGTGGAGGTGTACGCAGGCATCGATGCATTTGTGGGCTAATCGGTTTGTTATTGGGCCGTTCACCTACTTGACTTAAAAGGCTAAGCATTCCTCTTGATCCGTGGTTTGTTATTGTTGTCACGTTTCAGTGCCTGTTTTTAGAAAAGTACAAGACTGTCTCATCAAAAAAGAAAAAGTTCAAAGATTACAAAATTTACCATTCATACTTTATTTTCTAATCGTTGTAGTTAGCTCATATATCTTTACCATGGACTGTTCGCTACTATAATAAATCATAACATTGATTGTCAAAAAAAAAAGGTTAACAAGGATTAGTAGGGTACACTAGTACAGAACGACACATTGGAAACGGATCAAAACCCCCATCGAAAACGGAGAAACGGTACGTGTCCCCGCCCCCGATACTGATGTGAAGAGCTCAATGGCAACGGAGTTGATAAACCGTTGCCCCTAACATGGGCAACGGTTGTTATATTAGATCGTTACTGATATGTTTCACATTAGACACGGAGTTTTGCTAATCACCGTTTCCAATAAGGGTTACAGGAAAAAAACACGGTGACGGGCTGTGCCGTCGATGGAGCCCCGCTCCATGCGACTAGACGGTCGCCCGGTCGTCACCGTATTCCTGTACGCCCTGCTTTACAAAAGTTCATCGGTGCGCGTGGCTGGAGCTCTGCTCCTATGTCTTCACGGCTGCCAGATGATCATCGACTGTCTTCATCCTGCTGCACAAAATGTACTGCTCCTGGTGACGGCACCCTGTACGGAGCCCCGCTCCTAGGTCTTCACGGCAGCAGCATCGTCACCAAGCTCTTGACACAACGAATATTCTTTGTTAAAAACAACAAACAGAGCCAATAAGCAGTAAACAGAGCAAAATACAGAGCTAAACTAGAGAGAAATAACATAGCAAACTGGAGGGGGATAAGTAGCTAACAGAGAAAAATAAGTAGGTAACAGAGCAAATTCATAGCTGAACATAGCTAACTAACAGAGCAAACCGAGCTAAATAAATAGTTAATAGAGCAAATACATAGCTAACATAGCAAAATAAGTAGCTAACAAAGTAAATACATAACTGAACAGAGCTAACTAACAGAGCAAACCGAGCTCAATAAGTAGCTAACAGAGCAAATAAATAGCTAACATAGCAAAATAAGTAGCTAACAGAGTAAATACATAGCTAAACAGAGCTAAATAATAGATCAAACCGATCTAAATAAGTAGATAATATAGCAAATACATAGTAAAAAGAGCTAAATAAATAGCAGACAGAGCAAATACATAACTAAACATAGCTAAAATAACAGAGCAAACCAAGCTAAATAAGTACTATAACATAGCAAATACATAGTAAAAAGAGCGGTCATTTATCTTAGGCGAGGTGGGGTCGCTTTCCGTCGCGGATTGCGTCCCAAGCGCCGGAGCTACTGTCAGAGGAGACCTCATCCTCCTCGAACACTGGAGCGTCCTCCTCCTCCTCCTCCGCCGCCACCGCTGCCGCCGCCGCATCTGGAACAACGCCTCCTCGGCGGCTTCTATCGCGTGCTCGGTGGCGGAGATGCGGACAGCTCTCTCCATCGCAGACGCCCGAATGACACCGTCGGCGCGCTCGCGCTCAAAGGCGGCGCGAGAGAGGAGGAGACCGACCTCCAGATCTGGGTCCTCCTCGTCCGAGGAGGACGAGATCCGGGCGTCGGGGGCCGCCGCCGCCGTGGATCCGTTGTGGATTTGACGGCTCCACAAGAACTCGCGACCTCGCTCGCGATGGACCTCGTCCCAGTTGTCGTGGAGGTTCAGCTCCGGTTGGTGACTCGGAGGGTTGGCGGAGTAAGATGCTCTATCCTTAATTCCATCGGCGCTGGAGGGGTTCGCCATCGAGGGAGTGAAGTAGGTGGAGAGAGTGTACGGCTAGGGTTAGGACCTGGGGAGAGTGAGAGTGAGATACACTGAAGTGGATGATATTTATACGAGCACCGCTTAATGGGCCTTCACATGGGAAACGGAGATTGCTAGAATTCCGTATCTGCTGTAGGCTTATCCGCAACGGAGTTGTTTTTCCCTCTGTTGCCCATATATGGATAACGGAGCTATTTTCCACCTCGAGCCCATCGACCGACTAGCGCGCGCGCACTCACGGAAGCGCGTGGAACTCATTCTTCTGTCGCTTAACTCGTGTCGTTTCCATAGAAGGCGATATGTCGTTCTGTACTAGCCTGCTAGACTCTATTGGATGGGGCGAACCATGGAGGGAGGACCCGGCCCCTATTCGCAACACTTTGGGACGGTGAGAAGCTTTATCTACATGTAAGTTTGCATGCTTCACACCTCTAAAAGCGGTGATCAATCTTAAGCTCCTCGAGGTGACGATGCTCATGGCTGAGGAGCCTGAGGAGCCTGAGGTGCTCATTAAGCCCTCTGACTACCGCCGCGCCATGTCCCACAGGTCAAACGAGTGGTCACCAACGACAAACTTTCAGGCAACGCCGTCGACCTCGAACATGCTGCTCCAGGGCACCTTGGCCACCCTTCTTATATATATGACAATGCGTTTTCTCAATTTGTCTGTGAGTGTGGCCCATAAATGTTGTAGTGGCAACAAAAATTCACTTTTTTTCTCCATTTGCATGAACTTATTGTCGGTGTGACTCAAATCACATGAACTAGACCACACCCACACTTACGGCTGGGCATGGGCAAGCTTGACCCGACGACCCAACCCAAAAGACCAAAGTTCGGGCCATGCTCAGGTTCCAGTTTTCTACCCGATTGAATGTCCAATTCAATGTCGATTTCACGCAGACAACAACAATACTTGTTGCGGGCCCATTTTTTCCTTTTTGTTCTCTCTCAGCTTCAAAAACTTGAAATTTTTGCCTGATTTGTATTTTTGTGTAGCTCAAAATATAACGAACTTTGAGTTAGAATTTTTTGCCCGATTTTGAATTTTTGAAAAAAACAGCTACATGGAGCTTGGGCTCCATTTACACTTACCGTTCCAAAATTTGTTTCGTTTGTAGAATTGAAAACCATAAGAATTTTCTCATGAGTACTTTGCATGCAATTTCAAAGAAAAATTTCCATTAAATCAAGCCCCGTACACTTATTTCCTTTGCTTCCATTTTTTTTTTTTTTTTGAGAACACAGTACAACACAGACGCTCACAAATACGCACGTACACTCACCCCTATGAACGCACACACGCACACCCTACCCCTATGAGCACCTCTGAAGGACTGAGCCGGCAAATCTTGAGGTTGACGAAGTCACCACAGGCGCCTCGCTGTTGACGGGCACGCCACGTACCACTGAAAGAATAGCGCCGGATAAACCTGAAATAAATCCAGGTAAATGCAAACGCCCATGCCAAGTCTAGGACTTGAACCTGGGTGGGCTGGTTCCACCACAGGGAACCCAACCATCAGAGCCAAGCTCCGTTTGCATTTCCTTTGCTTCCATGAAATTGTCTTTTACTCTCCGTATCAAAATATAATACTTTGTACCTATACTTTCTACACATATGTATCTAGATATGTTTTAGTGCAAGATTCATGTGAATCTTGCACTAAAACATATCTAGATACATATGTGTAGAAAGTATAGGTACAAAGTCTTATATTTTAATACGGAGGAAGTATAACATATCCGTGTGTTTTCGAATCCTCTAAAATTCAACACGCTATGGCAACTAATACTATGGTATTTGGGATCTCTGCAATATTTAGTATCGTGGGAACTAAAGAGTGGTGCCGTTGAACAGAATTGAGACAACCGCTGGCGTACGATGAAAAGTAGAATTCACAGTAAGTAACACCGAGCAAAAAGCCTTCTCCTTCTTCCATGGGGTTTTGGGTCAAGTCAGTTAAGCCTATGGACGCGAACGATGCGCGCTTCCTCCTCGTCCTCGCGCACGGACACGAGCAGCACGAACGCCGCCTCCTCTCCCTGCACGTCCACCACGTGTTCCCACGTGCCGGCGGCAGCCTCGTAGTACGACCCGCCGCATCCCAGGCCAGCACGCGCAGCGCGCCATCCGACTCCAAGACCTCCGCCACCACCTTCTCGGTCCCCCTCCGTCGTCACCGTCAGCCGCAGCGGCGCCCCCGTATCAGCCGGGTACTCCACGCAGCGCACCACCCTGCCGCCGTGCACCGCCACCTCCTTCTCCTCCGCCACCGCGAACACCTTCCCGCCGATCTCCACGCAGTCGCGCTCATCCGCCGCCACGTCCCCGTCGCCATCCTCCCTGCGACGGGGCGCCCCACGGCGTATGTCGTGGTGGGATCACGGCAGATGCCATAGGTATGGCTAAGATGGGGCCGAATGGTCGTTGGGGGAATCCGGGGAGGGTTTATGCACTCAAGAAGTGCACACGCAAGAACATGCAAGAACACGAACGAAGAAACCAGAAACCAAGAACACAAAGCACGCCACGATGTACCCTGCTTCGGGGCCCTCTTGCGGAGGTAACACCCCTACCGCAGCACTATCCTACTCAGTGTATAGCTCAAAGTGACAAGTACAAGCTGCTCCTCGAGCTGTATGATGCTACAATGGTGAGAACTTGAGGTAAAAGATGGAGCTAGACGGGAGGAAGAAGGCACTCCGAGCTGAATCCGAGGTGTTTCCGGGGTGTTCCGAGCTTCCTCTCTCTCTTTCTTTCTTTCTTGATCAACTAGTTCCTCTTTTTTCAGCAGGAGGGGGGTGAAGCCCACTATATAGGCCAGCCGGGTTACCATTGTGCCCCTCGCCGAACACTGTTGCCATGCCTCTGCAACGGTCACCACCGTACCACCGTACCTCGGTCAGGGACAAGACGTGGCTTGCCCATCTCCAGTAGCCTAACGGCAGAACTAGCATGTCCCCTCTGACCGAGACAGGACGTGGCCTGGCAGAGCTACCTCGTAGCCTTTTCCCAGATCCCGCGTGGTCAGCGGTCAGAGACGTGCAGGCCCGCCGAACCCGGGGCACGCCTCTGCCAGGCTCTTTGACAGACGCTCCCGTGTCAGGCGCTCTTGTACCCGGCTGGAAGTGACAGGAGCATTGACTCCTGCCCGACCTACTGCCTACCACCTCGGTTAGCTCGGCACGGATGTGACGAGCTCCGTACCTCGGGTCTTGCGCTTAAGATCTTTACCAGGTCGGATCTTACTTCCTCCCCACAGCTTCTCCTGCTCTCACAACACAAACCATAACACCGAGGTAGTTAGGTCGGCTGAACGTAGCTCGGACAGTGAACCTCGGCCCAGGCCGACGGATACCTCGGATCCCTCTGGGCTAAGATAGGTCGGCCTTTAAACTCTCCAGGTCACAGTGAAGCTCGGATTCTCCTAGGCCCAAGCAGGTCGGCCCTTTCCGTACCTCGGCATGTCTTAAACTCAGCCTTATACCAAGCCTTGACCCTACCCGGGGGTAGCCCCCCGACATTAGTCCCCGAAGCTGGTGCGGTCCTACGACCTCGGATGGAGGGCCGTAGCAGGTTCAAAAATAACCAATGCACCACCTCTAAACCGACCTCCAACATAGCTCCGCCGAGGTACTTCCCACAGACCTTAACCTCATCCGAGGTTGATCTGCAATCTGAACTTTCCGAGCTATGTGACTCAGCACAATCTTGCCTCAAGATTTTCCGAGGTACGTGGCGAAGAATCTCTGCCCGGACCTCGAAACCCGGACCTCTGAAAGACAGGTCCTGACCACACGCCGCCCTCGTCAGCGGACCCACCAAACAGCGCACCTGCGCACTCGAGTGCGAGACCAACTTGACCGCCCGCGACTCCTCGATTCTCGCGCTGACCGGCACAGGAAATCCGAGGTTGGCGGTTGCCACTCTGCGGCCAACGATGTGGCCGATCGTGCGGCCACCAACCGTGCAACCGCTTCTCCGCCCGCACACGATCCCGCGCCTTCCCGATAACCGCGCGGTAGTGCGCAGTTAATGCACGCCGTAACCGCACGCGGCTTATAAATAGGGGCCCAGGGTAACTTCATCGTCTTCTTCCTCCATCGCACACCACTCCGTGCCACTGCCTCCGTCGCCGCCGTCGAGCACCTTGCCGCACCGGAGTACGCGCCGCCGTTCTGCCGCCTCATTCCGCGCCGCCGCCGAGCGCCTCGCCGCACCGGAGTACGCGCGCTGCGCCTGGCGGCATCAACTTGCCACCGATCCCTCGCGTTCCTCCACGGTGAGTTCTTCGTTCCCCTCCATTGCCCATGCCATGACCATGTTCATCCTCCGATGAACTCGAGGATTTTGATGAACTAGATGCTCTACCTTTGCACTTTTTAGCCACTGTAGATCTCCTCTAGACTTGTACCAGATGCACCCGTAGCACTGTCCTTTTAGTTTTGCCCCTGGATGAACTTGATTTTATTTCCCTTTTTGGCTCACCGGTAGATCTTTGCTAATATCTCGCCATGGTAGAAACATGTTTCCCGCCCAAAACTCTTTAGCTCGGCTGTTTTGACTGATCCGAGGTATTTTAACCCGGATATCCTGAACTGTCCGAGGTACTTACCCCGGTTGAACCTTCCTCTTCTGCAGGAAAGCCTCAACATGTCGGCAATTGCTACGTCAAACCGCGCCGAGGTTTCCGCCAGCGAGAGAGGTGGATGGGATGGCTCGGACGTCACTGACGATGATATCAAATGGCTCAAAGAAACTCATCGAATCCCAGCCGAACTTCTATATCGGCTTCACACTGGGGACGGCGAACCGATCACCAACCCCGGCGAGAAAGTGGTGTTTGCCTCTCACTTCGAGCGCGGATTCGGACTTCCGGCCAGCAAGTTCTTTCGGGAATTTCTGAAGTTCTTCGGCTTACAGCCGCACCATCTCCCTGCTAACTCCATGCTACAGCTGTCGTGCTATGCAGCTTTCTCTGAAGGATATCTCGGCCTCTGGCTGAGCGTTGAGGGCTGGGCCAAGTACTTCCAACTGAAGAAACAGAGCATCCCCAACAAGGAGGTTGTGAACAAAGATATGACTGCCTGTGGTGCGGCCTCTATCTCACCCCGGCTGTACTCCGAGTTCCCACGGATCAAAGGCCTGGAGAGCTGCAAGAAGTGGCAGCGATCCTTTTTCTATGTGAGGAACCCCGGTACTGTCGACCTCATCAACCTCCCGGACTTCCAGCTCGGCCCTCCCACTGCACAACTCAACTGGGACTTCAACCCGGAGGACGCCTACGCCGAGGTTCAAGAGATCCATGAATACATGCTGGATCTCAAGAAAAGAGGGTGGGGTTCCGATGACATCCTCCGGACTTTTGTGGAACGAAGAGTCAGCCCCCTCCAACAACGAGCCCATAAGATCTGCCATATGGAAGGTCTACTCGATCCTACTCGGATCAGCAGCAAGGCGCTCTCCAAGGCCTCAGTTTGGCGTCGGGTCAAAGCCGTTGCCCAGACTGAGATGGACGAGGAGTGGACATGGGGCGTGGAGCCTCACGACAGAGAACACCTTCCGGAGCAAGTGAGTACTTACTAACTTTCCGAGCTTACGCTCCGGTCTTGCACACCTCGGTTGCTTCTTAACTCAATTCTTTTTTGCCACTTCTGCAGCGGTTCGCCCGGCAGCTGATCGAGGACGGCGCGGAGCTGTCGAACTGGGCGCCTGCCCGCCTCGCCCTGGAAGGTCCAGAGACTGAAGACCCGGACAATGAGGATCACCTGCCGATCCCTAAGGCCATTCCGAGGTCCGCCCCCAAGACTAGCTCTTCCAACCCGGGTAAGAAACAAGTTCCCAGTTCCATCCGAGACTGGTCTGACGACGATGATGACGATGACGATTGCCAAATTCTGGAACCTGTCAACGTTATTCCCATTTCATATGCTCCTTCAACATATAAGAACTTTCATCCAGCGTCTGCAGCTTCCCGGAAGCGCTCAGGACCTGGTACCTCGGATGCCGAGGCTTCCAAGACCTCGGAGACTGCAGCTCTCAAAGCCAAGCGTGCCAAGAAGACCTCGGCGCGGCGCAAGAAACGAGGTCCCGTGGAGGAAGATGCGTAAGTCACCTTTGCTCCTCCTTACTTCTCACGCTGCTCCATGGTTAAGCTTTTTACACTCTAACTTTATCTTTCTCTTTCGTCTAGCCCGGCTCGGCAGGTCAAACAGAGCCATAGCTCGATACACTCACCACTGCCTCCAGTGGTTGAAGCTCAGACAACCGAGGTCGAGGTTAACCTCGGCAGCCCCGCCAGAGCATCTCCTCCAGAACGGTCCATTGACCCAGCCCGGAGAAGACCATCTCCTCCCGGTGCGCGTCTCCTCCGCCGAACTTCCACCGCCGAGTTCTGACTCCGGCCTGGGGCACTCTGCTCCCCGCCAAGATCAGACTCCTCCGCCTCCTCAGAAGGATGCGGAGACGGATCGCGCCAAGACTCCGGCTAAGACCGTGCAGGAGTCTCGGCTCTCCCCCAAGTCTCAGGCCGCGCGCAACCAGCAGCAACAGTAGCAAAAGAAGAAACAACAACAACAACTGCAGAAGCAAAAGCTCCAGCAGCAGCAGAAAGATTCAGCTCAAAACGTTGAGCCCCCAAACAGCCACAGCAAACTCCGATGCCGCCACCGTCATCAGGCCCCTTGACTGCGAGCACCCAACTGGTGCCGCATGTTCCTGCTTCTGCGCCGAGGTCCACCTTGACCACGGCCGCGCCCTCGAGCTCTCAGGTCGCCACCTCCCGAGCTTTATTCATTGCTACTACCCAGCCGGACATCAGCAGCTGGGAGGTCGGGCAACTCCGGACCAAGAGCGGGAATAACCTAGGCTCGGAGAAGCATTATGACCTGGACTGGAACTCGGCTGACACTGCGAGGTCTCCTCCAACCCGAGCTCTGAGCATCAAGTTGGACCCAGCGCCGTGCTCCAATCTATCTATAACATGCAGACTGCAGTCCTTGATTGCAGCAAGAAGGCCTCGGTAAGTTTCTTTACACAGCTCTCTTTCTTCCTTTGAAATCAAATGACAAACATACACTATTCCCAGTCCCGAGATTCGGGTTGAGCAATTGACACTCCACCGAGTTAAAATTGCTCGGCTTGAATCTCAAAAACTTATCATTTCTCCCATGCTGAGTCCCCGAGGCCAATGCCAAGTCCTCGGGACTCAATTGGGCCTCGGGTGCTAGAAATACCTCGGATTTATCCGAACTGATCTCTCTATTTTTTCAGGAATGCAACAATGCTCGGACAAAGTCTTCAAGAACCTCCTGCTGGATCACAACAGCTGAAGAAGTCTCACCGGACTCTTCTATCCGCGAAGGAGCAGAGCGACAAGGATTACGCCTCCAAGTTGAAGACAGCCGAGGATGAAATAGCTCGGCTGCAACAAGAGCTGAACCGGGCTAATGAAGCCAAGACTGATGTGGAGGACGCTATGAAGGTTAAGGACCAGGCCGCCGAACAGCAGCAAAAGCTTGCCAAGACCCTGGAGAGCCGTGCCACCTCAGCCGAAGCCGAACTTACCGCCCTCCGAGCTATCTCGAAAAGCTGGTTGTCCGAGCTCGCTCGGATTAATCACCAAATGGACAGTAAGTTTCTTCTCCCCTTTTCCTTATTTTCTGCCGACCTACACCCCGTGCCACCGCATGCCTTATTTCAGCGACAGCCTTTTTGTCCTCTTCAGGGAACTTCGAGCACTCCAAGGACAAGGCTATCCGCGAAGTTCAAGCAGCTCGGGCAAAGAGGGCTGAGACAGAAACTCTCAGCGACAGCTGGGATATCCAGGACCACCTTGTTGCCCTTAACGCTCGGATCAGGCCGCTCCAGGCCATTGGAACCAAGCTTGTTGATGCTGCCATCGAGGTCCACCGTGCCCTCTGGCCCAAGGTTAAGACCCCCACTTGCATCGACGAGCTCGCCACGAAGCTGAAGGGAGCCGAGGCTAGACTTCGAGAGTGGAGATGCTCGTCAGCTCGGGCTGGAGCGGACAAGGCCCTGGTGTTCGTGCTGTCCTGGTATGAGGATGTTGAGATCCACACTGTTACCTCCCTGCGCAGGGGCTCTCCTTGGAACTCCACCCCGGATGGCATTGCGAAACGCCAAGCAACAGCCGACCGCTTTGCTAGTTACGCAAACACCCGGACCTTTGATGACGGGCGCCTCTACTCTGAGGACGAAGAGAGCTCGGACGAGGAAGCGACGTCCGGTGAAGAAAGTTCTGAAGGCGAGGACATTGACTTTGACGAGCCTGAGAGCTCCAAGGGCAAGGCCGGCAAAACAACCGAGGTGGCTGAAGGCTCTGATGATGACTTCAGCTTCGACGAACCTCCGAACTCCAAGGGCAAGTCCGGCAAAGCTGTAGCCACCGAGGTGATTTCCTCCGACGTGACGGACACCCGGCAACCACTCCCACAACCGAGGTTGCTTCTGCGACCGAGGTTGTTCCTGCGCCCGAGGTTGCTGCACCCGAGGCTCCCACTGCCACCACTTCGGCGACCGAGGTCTCTGGTTCCGAGGCCTGAATTTATCTTTAAGCAAAACATTAAATCCCCGGTATGCCGGGTGCAGATGTAATATACACTTAAGCAGTTTGCCTTGCTACCAGCACTATTAACTTGCTATCCGAACCAAGCTTTTCTAAGAACTTATGCCGAACCCTTTTGGAACGAGTCCCCGAGTTCACTTTCGTGTTTACTATATCTGGCATTCTTTGCTCTTGTCTACCATTTAGGCGTTCGACAGTCGAGTCACAAGATTGTTATTTATAGCATACAGTACTTAGCAAATCTCGAAGTGTGTTTCAAAACCATCCGACATAAACGAAAGGTAAAGACAGGGGTTAGTAAACGACACATGCCGAACTATATTTTTGGACCGAGTCCCCGAGTTCATTTTCATGTCTCCCACGTTTTTTCATCTTTGCTCTTGACTACCATTTAGGCAGATGCCAGTCGAGTCACAAGATTAGTTACACAGCATACATTACTTGAAATTTGAGACGAGGTTCAAAATAGTTCGGCATATGAACGAAACTGACAAACAGAAATAAAACACAAGCACAAGAGCGAGGCAGTCCCGAGCTTCAACCTTGGAGTGCCGACATTTTATTAAGGATTAACCGAGGTACATACATTGCGCCTTTCATGAGTAGAAAGGTCGGAGTAGAGCTACGTTCCATGGTCGCATCATACTCGATGTCAGTGGGTAGCATAGCTTCTGCCCCATAGACCATAAAAAATGGCGTATAGCCAGTTGATCGATTTGGCGTGGTCCTTAGACCCCACAGTACTGCTGGTATCTCATCTATCCAACACCCCGGCGTTTTCAGCAGTGGTTCAATGAGCCGAGCCTTGATGCCGGCCAACACTAGAGCATTTGATCTTTCCACTTGTCCATTAGACTCCGGGTGTGCCACCGAGGCTATGTCCAGCCGGATTCCCTTGTTCATGCAAAACCGAGCGAACTCTCCAACAGCAAAGTTGTGCCGTTGTCCGAGATAATGCTATGGGGGTAGCCATATCGCAGAATAATCTCCTTCAAGAAAGTCACTGCTGAATGACCATCCAACTTCCGGATTGGTTTCACCTCGATCCACTTGGTGAACTTGTCCACCATCACCAATATGTGCGTCATGTTACCTCGGGCTGGTTTGAACTCTCCCACCATATCCAAACACCATACCGCAAACGGCCAAGTGATAGGAATTGTTTTGAGCGCCGAGGCTGGCATATGCGTTTGCTTGGCAAACCTTTGGCATCCTTCACATCTCCGGACTATGGCCTCTGCATCAGCAAGAGCAGTGGGCCAATAGAACCCATGCCTGAACACCTTGGCCACCAGAGCTCTTGTGCTGCAATGATGACCACACTCTCCTTGGTGGATCTCCAAAAGCATCTCCTTGCCTTCAGCTGGCTCGACACACCGTTGCAACACCTCGGTTACGCTTCTTTTATAGAGCTCCTTGTTGATGATGGTGTACGCCTTGGCCCTCCTTTGAATTCTCCTAGCCTCGGTTGTGTCACTTGGCATGCTTCCCTCCGTTATGAACTTCATGATTTGCTCCGCCCACTCCGGCACGGGTGCAAAGGAAAAAGTTCCTCGTCCACCTCCATTGGCTCGGCCACCATAATCTCCTCCATTATTTCCTCCACCATCCTGCGACCAGTCCCCGAGTCTGATGAGCAGTCCCCGAGGTTGGTGCGCAGTCCCCGAGCTCTGCCACGCAGTCCCCGGGTCCGACCAAACGCATCCGACGTCTACCTCCATTGGAACAGGTCCGGGCTCTTGCTCCGCCGGGATGAAAATAGATTCGGATTCAGGAGAAGGTTTGATTGAAGGAGTTCTCAAGTGATTCAGGGCTACCCCTGGTGGTACTGCCTCTTTCGATGAACCGAGCTTTGACAACACGTCGGCAGCATCATTTTCTGCCCGAGGTATATGCCTGTACTCACACCCTTCAAAGAACCCGGATATCTTTTGCACATGGAACCGATATAACGCCATGTTGGCATCCAGAGCATCCCAAGTTCCAGAAGATTGTTGCACCACCAGGTCGGAATCGCCGAAGCACTCTACACGCCGGATACCGATCTCCTTTGCCACCTTGAGGCCATGGATTAAGGCCTCATACTCCGCCACATTGTTTGATGCTGAGAAATGAATCTGCAGCACGTACTTCAGCTGATCTCGCTTTGGCGAGGTGAGGACTATTCCAGCCCCCAGCCCGATCTTTGTTTGGACCCATCAAAATGCATTTTCCAATAATTATAGTCCGGCCTGGGTGGCTCATACTGCATCTCGGCCCAATCACAAAAGAAGTCCGGCAACGCCTGGGATTTAATTGCGTCTCTTCTCTCATAATGTGGTGCATATGGAGACACCTCAATCGCCCATTTGGCAACTCGGCCAGTTGCATCTTTGCACCCGATGATCTCCGAGATTGGAGCTTCGCACACCACCGTCATGGGATGCTCCTGGAAATAATGCTTCAACTTCTTGACCGCCAGGTAGACACCATACGTCATCTTCTGGTAGTGAGGATAGTTCTGCTTCGAGGTAGAGATCACCTCGCTCAAGTAATACACCGGTCTCTGCACCGACCTGCCACCTTCTTCGCGCTCCACCACCACTGCCACACTTACAACTCGGTTTGTGGCCGCAATGTAAAGTAACATCGGCTCATTGTGCAATGGTGACGCCAACACCGGGGCAGTGGACAACATCTTTTTCAGCTCACCAACGCCACGTCGGCCTGCGGGGTCCATGTAAACCCGGTACTTTTCTTCATGAGCTGGTACAAAGGTAAGGCTTTTTCTCCTAGCCGAGCTACAAATCGGCTCAACGAGGCTAGGCACCCTGTGAACTTCTGCACATCTTTCAAACACTTCGGTAACTTCATGCTCTCAATAGCTCGGATCTTGGCCGGGTTAACCTCGATACCTCGGCTAGACACCAGGAATCCGAGCAACTTTCCAGCCGGGACACCAAAGGTGCACTTGTCCGGGTTAAGCTTCAACCGATACTTTCTCAAATTCACAAATGTCTCCTCGAGATCCTCGAGGAGAGTACGTTTCTCCTTAGTTTTGATGACAATATCATCGACATACACTTGCACATTTTTGCCCATCTGAGAGTGCAGGCATTTCTGCATACACCTCTGATAAGTTGCCCCGGCATTTCTCAGACCAAAACACATGACACGATAGCAATACGCCCCATACGGGGTAATAAAAGCAGTCTTTATTTGATCCTTTGGGTTCAGTGGTATCTGGTGAAAACCAGAGTACGCATCGATAAAAGACAACAGTTCACAACCAGCAGTGGAATCGATCACTTGATCAATCCGAGGTAATGGAAATGGATCTTTTGGGCACGCCTTGTTGAGGTTAGTGAAGTCAATGCACATGCGCCACACCTTGACCACGGCTGGCTCGTCTTTCTTCTTTTCCACCAAGACCGGATTGGATATCCAGTCCGGATGCAGCACCTCCATATGAACCCGGCTGCAAGCAACTTAGCCAGCTCGTCCAGCACCACTTGTCTCCGGTCGTCTGAGAGACGACGGGTCGGTTGCCTCACCGGTTTCACCTCTGGCCTAACAAATAAAGAGTGCTCTGCCAACTCCCTCGGAACACCAGGCAGGTCCTTAGCCGACCATGCAAAGATATCCCGATTCTCACGGAGGAAGTGACAGAGCTCGCCTTCCTATTTCTCGCCCAGCCCGGTCCCAATGATGGCCATATGCTCTGGGTGCTCCGGGTCAATGGGGATCTTCTTGGTCTCCTTGGGCACCTCGAACGCCGCAGTTGAGTCCGGGCTCATCAGTCCGGACAGGCCGAGCTGTGTTGACTGCGCCATTGCCACCACTTGATGCAGCTTCTTCTTCTCAGCTGCGATCACCAAAGACTCGGCCAGATTAGACCCCGCCGAGGCACACTGAATGGCTCGCTTGTAGTCACCCGAGATGGATATGATCCCATTAGGCCCTGGCATTTTCATCTTCAGGTATGCAACATGGGTGGAAATCATGAACTTGGCCAGAGCCGGCCTTCCAAGCAATGCATGGTATGCACTCTCCAAGTCCACCACCTCGAACTCGATACTCTCAACTCGGCAATTTCCTTGGTTCCAAATGCTACATCCACCCATATCTTGCCCATGGGTGCACAGGAAACGCCAGGCACAATCCCATGAAAAGTACAACTGCTTGGCATCAACTGATTGGCGATATGCCCAATTTCACCATTGTGTCTCGGTACATGATGTTGATGGCACTGCCATTGTCCACCAGAACTCGGGTGAACCTCACATTGTTGGTAGGCCCACACAACGTTGGATCTACCACCAGGGCATACTTTCCAGGGCTCGGCATGATCCGAGGTGTGTCCTTTCTGCTCCAAGTGATCTCCTGCTCAGACCAGTTCATATAGGTCGGCACCACCGGCATTACTGCATTCACCTCCATGGCACGCCTCTGCACGCTCTTCTTGTCAGTTGGCTCGGTCACAAAGACCACATAGCTCGCATGACCTCTCTATAGTCATTTCCGGGGTATTCATACTGCTGACTTGGTCCGGCACCATTGTTGTTGTTATTACCTCGGACATTCACAACATTCACGGGTCTTGCTGCTGCAGGCCTCGGAAGAGGTGCAGTGGTTATCGGGGTAACATTTGCTCCGGACAGATTGGGTGGGACCTCGGCTGAAATCTCTGAGGTGGTGGTCCTGCTCTGATTCCTCCGGCCTTGCCCCTCTTCTCTGATTCTGCGGTTCCAGCTGCACTGCCGGGTTGAATGGTTGGCTGGCTTGCGCGGGTCGGTCGTATGGTAACAGCACGGACCATCTATCATTGATTCATAGGTCATGGGTGGCTCCGGGTTCGGACTAAATGCCGGACCATTGATTTTTGGCCTCTGGACACCTCCAGCTCCGGGCTGATCCGGGTTCACCGCTGCAACTTGGTTCGAGGTGTATGGATAGTCCGGCTCCCTCCTCTTCTGTCCGAACTCCTGACGGTCATTACACCTTGGTCCGAGCCGGTTGTTTATTGGCTCCCTCCTTCTGTTACGTGCCCTGCCTCTGCTGCTGGCTGCATCGGATCACCCAGGCATAAGAATCTGCAACCCGGATTGTTTCTGCTAGGGATTCGGCATATCTCTCTGGAGCCTCTGCCACAGCATGCTGCCATGTCGACAACCATCTGCAAACCAGGAAATGGCCTGTGCCTCTACCACTCCTTCACAGGAATTCCGAACATTGCTCCACCGAGTTAAGAATTCTCGGTCAGTTTCATGATCATCTTGCTTACATGCCGCCAGGAGCTGAGGTCGGTTTGGCCTCTTGTATGTACTAGCAAAGTTGCTGTTAAACGCCAGCTCCAAGTCTATCCAGGAGTTGATACTATACTCCGGCAAATTATTCAGCCAGATCCGAGCTGGACCTTCCAACATGTGCGGGAGATACCGGACCGCCCATCGGCGATTGCCCCCCGCAATGTGCACCGAGGATACATAATCTGTCAGCCAATCTTGTGGCTTGGTGCTCCCATTGTATGGCTTGGTGTTCCGACCTAACTGGAACTGAGATACTGGTGGTGGTGGCTCCTTCATGATCCGAGGTCCAAAACACGCCGGACCAGGAGGGCCTTCCTCCTCCAGTTGCTCAGACAAGTAGATTCTATCCAGCTTGTTACGACATCGCCTGGAGCTAACATCCGACCTCCTATCCGAGGTCCCAACGCCCCATCCACTCTGTGGTATCCAGCTCGCGCCATGGCCGAGTCTCCATCATCATATCGGTCATCGCCTTGACCGACGTTCTGAGGTTGCTGAACATACTCCGGCTCTCGCTGATATTGCCCCTGCTGCCGAGGTTGTTGCTGATACCTCGGGGGCGGAGGTGGTTTACCTCGGCCAGCCGATGCTGCTTGACCGCCATTCTGATTTCCCTGACCGGAGTTACCCTTAGCTCGGCTTGCATTGCCTGGGCCGGGGTTTCCCTTAGCTCGGCTAGCATTGCCCTGGCCCACCTTCTGCTTTGCTGCTAGACTGGATCATACATCTGCAGCTGCTTGTTCTGACCCGAGGTGACACTCCGGGCTCGATCGGCTCCTCCGACGAGTGGAGACGAGGCTTGCCCCTTGGACACCTGACTAACTGGCCTAGCTGAATAAACCATCTCTGAATCACCAGCCCCGGCATATGCTCTGCGGAGAGCCTCATTCTGCTGGTTAGCCACATATACTAACTCATTGACTCGCTTCTGCTGCGCACGCCATGCATCTCCAGTAACCCGGATAGCTCGGCCCTGCCTGCCTCGGCAGCTCTGAGGTTCTTAGCAGGGGAACTATACACCGGCCTTCCAGTCGACACGCGACTCTCACTCCTAGCCGAGGTGGTAGGTCGAGCCTCCCTGTTTATCTCATCATTGAGCCCCTTGCCTCTCTGCCGCACCTCGGCTCCCCTATGTGTATCAACTGCTACCGGGGTGAAGCCATTCGCTGCATTGTACTCACGCAGATCTCTATTGAACTCATCTCTAGCTGTTATCATTGCTACAGCCTCCTTCTGCAACAGGACACGCTTTGCCTCTAGGTCGGCCACAGTCACCACTACATCCACTCCTGGATTTACTGGGTCTGCCAGTGTCTCCACTATCTCTACCAGGGTCGCACCTCGGCCCTGCAGCTCGGGGTGCCAGGCAGTCTTTCTCTAGCCTGGGCTTTGCAGATCTCACCTTAGCAACCTCGGCCGCCTTGGACTGGCTGGCATCTACTTTGCCAGCGGCGTCAACCGGACCTGTCATCATCACCTCCACGCAGCTCTCGGGGCGAGTGATACGCCGACCTAAAGCCGCGAGGAGAGGAGTTTCGTCGTCCACGAGCACCTGCTCCGGGTACCCGCGAACAACCTCGACAGCAACGTATGTGACGAAGCTGCCGAGCATCATGGTGAAGCCGTGCTCGGGGAAGGGCTTGCCGGCGAAACACCCCGCGTTGTCGCTGATGAAGGTGAACTCTCCGATCTTGGCGACAAGCCCGGAAAGAACACGCTCGCCTGAGCCCGTCCGGATGAAAACTCCCTCCAACGCCTCAATCTGCCCCACGGTGGGCGCCAACTGTCGTGGTGGGATCACGGCAGATGCCATAGGTATGGCTAAGATGGGGCCGAATGGTCGTTGGGGGAATCCGGGGAGGGTTTATGCACTCAAGAAGTGCACACGCAAGAACACGCAAGAACACGAACGAAGAACCAAGAAAGCAAGAACACAAAGCACACCACGATGTACCCTGCTTCGGGGCCCTCTTGTGGAGGTAACACCCCTACTGCAGCACTATCCTACTCAGTGTATAGCTCAAAGTGACAAGTACAAGCTGCTCCTCGAGCTGTATGATGCTACAATGGTGAGAACTTGAGGTAAAAGATGGAGCTAGACGGGAGGAAGAAGGCACTCCGAGCTGAATCCGAGGTGTTTCCGGGGTGTTCCGAGCTTCCTCTCTCTCTTTCTTTCTTTCTTGATCAACTAGTTCCTCTTCAGCAGGAGGGGGGTGAAGCCCACTATATAGGCCAGCCGGGTTACCATTGTGCCCCTCGCGAACACTGTTGCCATGCCTCTGCAACGGTCACCACCGTACCACCGTACCTCGGTCAGGGACAAGACGTGGCTTGCCCATCTCCTGTAGCCTAACGGCAGAACTAGCATGTCCCCTCTGACCGAGACAGGACGTGGCCTGGCAGAGCTACCTCGTAGCCTTTTCCCAGATCCCGCGTGGTCAGCGGTCAGAGACGTGCAGGCCCGCCGAACCCGGGCACGCCTCTGCCAGGCTCCTTGACAGACGCTCCCGTGTCAGGCGCTCTTGTACCCGGCTGGAAGTGACAGGAGCATTGACTCCTGCCCGACCTACTGCCTACCACCTCGGTTAGCTCGGCACGGATGTGACGAGCTCCGTACCTCGGGTCTTGCGCTTAAGATCTTTACCAGGTCGGATCTTACTTCCTCCCCACAGCTTCTCCTGCTCTCACAACACAAACCATAACACCGAGGTAGTTAGGTCGGCTGAACGTAGCTCGGACAGTGAACCTCGGCCCAGGCCGACGGGATACCTCGGATCCCTCTGGGCTAAGATAGGTCGGCCTTTAAACTCTCCAGGTCACAGTGAAGCTCGGATTCTCATAGGCCCAAGCAGGTCGGCCCTTTCCGTACCTCGGCATGTCTTTAAACTCAGCCTTATACCAAGCCTTGACCCTACCCGGGGGTAGCCCCCGACAGCGTACACGGTCCCTTCGTGCTCTACGCAGTCGCGCTCCGCGGCGTGCCATGCCGTCAGCTGCGGTGTGTACCGGGACGCCATGATGCTGGTGCCGGCCGTTCTTGGATGGAAGAAACGGATCGAGTGTGCGCTGCTGCTCTGCTCGATCGCGTGTGCTGCTGCAAGCGCAGACGTGTGTTCATATAACAGTGGGGCATCAGCGCAGGAGAGCTAAAACGGCACAGGTGCGCGAGTTCGTGTCGGATTCGACTTGAACGAGTCCGACTCCGACTAGGTGAATTTGATCAATAATGTTTCCTTGTTTACGGAGAGGGGATGTGGGCCACGCAGTGCCATGTCGGGGGACATTATTAAAGTCACGGTTGAATCTTAGTTGCAATTAATCTAGCATGAATCACGATGCAAATTCAACGATTTAATATGTTTGCCTCAATGCAACTCATGTGTAAATATAAAATCTCAGTTACAACTCATTTGTAACAAGAGAATTCTCAGATGCAACTCACAGATTGCATAAAGGAAAACTCTATACTCCAGCCGGCTGTAGCTACAGCCGGCTCCTACGGACGCGCGCGCACGCTTCGATCTGCTCCTTGCGTCCACTCGAGTGCGCACGTATTTTGCTCTTAACAGTAGCACTGTCGCTGTCGCTACCTCCTCGTCCCCACCATGTGGCTGCTCTCCCCTCACAGCAAGTGGACAAAATATCACCGCGCTGCAGTTTTTCTTTACCTGATGTCGTGTGTCGTGTCTCGTGTGAGCCAAAGCCATGCTGCTTAATAAATGTATGTCTTGCTTATATGGTCACGTCTATCTACTGTTGCTACATGCAGTGACAGATATAGGATCGCTATAATATACATCCATTAATCACATGCTGCTAATTACATAGTAATTTAGGACACGCTGCAAACTATTTCAGCGTGAAAATTGGTCGTCCTTCCTGCTGTCCGATCGTGATCTGGTGTGCAACATCAGGCAAAATCATATGTTGTACTTTTTTGCATTTCAGTCCCGCAATTGGATTAGCCGGGAGAACGAAATCTGTGGGTGGATTGGTCTAGGGTTCACTCGATCTTGCTTCGGAGATATTTGTTGCCGGTGAGAAAGAATCCATTAATGGCGGTGCCTCCATAGTTAAATGCGGATATCATTTTTTAGCAATAATTGCGATGTTGCATACATTGATGCGATTTGCTACAAGAGTTTGTATTTTTTGTTGTGTAATGCCAAGTAAAATACTGCAATTTTTTATGTTTTATGCTACAAATAGTTTTCTCTAAAGTTACACAGATGTTTCTGTAATGTTGGATGTGTTGGGCACAATTGTTGGATGTGGTGGTTTTTTTCTTGTTAAAAACGGCGACACTCTACCAAAGTTTGTGCTACAAACAAATGTGAATTTGTTGCATAGGTTACTGGTTTTTGCTACATGGCCGTGTAAAAAGTGCTACAATATTTTTTCCTACACGCAAGTGACGACACACAAACAGCGACACTCTACCAAAGTTTTTGCTACAAACAAATATGAATGTGTTGCATAGGTTATTGGTTTTTGCTACATGGCCATGTAAAAAGTGCTACATTTGATTTTTGACACGTCGGAAGTTTTTTACATATTTCTAGAAAAATGTTGCAAAATAATTTCGCATTTTGTTACATATACTGTTAGTTTTTGCTACATGGTCATGTCCAAAATGCTATATTTGATTTTTTGGCACGTCGCAAGTTTTTTACATATTTCTAGAAAAATGTTGCAAAATAATTTCGCATTTTGTTACATATATTGTTAGTTTTTGCTACATGGTCATGTCGAAAATGCTACATTTGATTTTTGGCACGTCGCAAGTTTTTTACATATTTCTAGAAAAATGTTGCAAAATAATTTCGCATTTTGTTACATATATTGTTAGTTTTTGCTACATGGTCATGTCCAAAATGCTATATTTGATTTTTGGCACGTCGCAAGTTTTTTACATATTTTCTAGAAAAATGTTGCAAAATAATTTCGCATTTTGTTACATATATTGTTAGTTTTTGCTACATGGTCATGTCGAAAATGCTACATTTGATTTTTGGCACGTCGCAAGTTTTTTACATATTTCTAGAAAAATGTTGCAAAATAATTTCGCATTTTGTTACATATATTGTTAGTTTTTGCTACATGGTCATGTCCAAAATGCCATATTTGATTTTTGGCACGTCGCAAGTTTTTTTACATATTTTCTAGAAAAATGTTGCAAAATAATTTCGCATTTTGTTACATATATAATCTAAATACTAATTTCATAGATGAACTATCTAACAAAAATCATACGTAGGACAAGAGAGTAACACATATCATTTTTTCACTTAAAAAAGACGGAGTAGGTATGTGTGTAAGTAGCTGATATTTTGATGCATAATATAGTAGTACACTGGTCGTGGCTGCATGCATAGGGTGCAAAAAGATAAGCCAGTTCATTTGGTCCAGCATGTGGAACAGCAGCGCAGGGAAGGAAGCGAGGCGTGCAGCTGGAAAATTGTATTGCTGGGCTCCACCACGTGGAGCAAATGACGTCCGGTCAATTCAATAGTGTTGGCTTTTTACCGAGGCAAGCGACAGGTACGGCGTCTCAGAGCAGCTTCGCCAAAGCGGGCACATCCACACCGAAAGCGACGTTTCGCGCACTATACGGGGCCGATCGTGATATATCGGAAAAAGTCTATTTTAAACCCTGAACTCGTAGAGGTCGGGCGATTTGAACCCTGAACTTCAAATCCCGGTCGTTTGAACCCTGAACTATTGAATCCCGGTCTAAATTAAACCCTGAACATGTTTGGTACACCGGGAATGCGATGATCCCGACCGGGATTGCGGTCTCTCTCACTGACATGTGGGCCCGCATGTCATATTCGTCTCTTTCCCCAATCCTTCTCTGCTTCCAAAATCCATCCCGCCGACAGTGACTTGCTTACTCGCCGGCGATGCAACATCTGGACTCAACGCGCTGCTGGCGGCTCGAGGCCGCATGCGCCGCACGGATGCGGGGCACTTCGGGAAGGCGGCCTGCCGCCATCGACCTCAACGCGCTGCTGGCGGGGCTAGCCGCACGGATGCAGGATGCCGTCACGGAGGCGCCCATCCGTCGTTGAGCTCGACGCGCGGTTGGCTGGGCTCGAGGCCGTGCGCGCCGCACGGATGCATGACGCCCAGCCCCCGCATGGCCACGATGTATTGATTCCTCAACTAATCCCACACCAAATCGTGCTCTAATTCCGGCGTCTAAATCTGCATGGCTAACTCGATTTGCTCCTCTGCAATTGGACTGGCGGGCACCAAGATATATCTTGAGCGGACCAGCTGCGCTGCGGGCGGGCCGCCTTGACCGTGCGCCGGCCGCGCATCCGCATGCGAGCTGCCCGGCAATGGCGCTCGCGTGACCAGCCGAGTTGCGACGCCGGCACAACAGCTTGTCCTGCTGCCGTCCTGGCCGAGCCGACGGGACGTGACGTGCAGTCCCACGCCTCTGCGCACCTCACCTCCTCCCGCGTGGCGCCGTGACTGTCGATACCACTTCTGCGGGCGGTTCGATTTGGGACACAGGGGAGAGAGATTGGGATAGAAGATGAATATGACAAGTGGACCCGTCTAGTCAGTGACAGTAGCAAATTATTCAGTTTAAATTTATTTTTTCTCTGCGGGGGAAAACATGTCCAGGGTTCGATTTAGACCGGGATTCAATAGTTCAGGGTTCAAACGACCGGGATTTGAAGTTCAGGGTTCAAATCGCCCGACCTCTACGAGTTCAGGGTTTAAAATGGACTTTTTCCTGATATATCCGACGGTGCGGAAGGCGGTTGTAGCGAGACCACGCTATAGCCGGCTGACGCGTAGCGTCCGTCTTGCATAAATCATGACGCAAATTCAACGGTAAGAACGTGACTCTCTGAGAATTACCGAAAATGTTGATATAACAAAAATTATGTGAAAACAGAGATAGAACTATCAGATTTATCCATGCAATTATAACAATGAAATTAAAAAGTAATACAACACCGAGAAAACCCTTTTACCATAATGAGATCACACACCTAATATAGATCGATCACCAAATTATATTCTTATAGCGGAGTTGATGATGAGATGATCACGGTGGTGGTGATTACCCCCATAGCATGAACCTTTACCCCGGAAAACTTGTTATGCCATCAAAATCAAGAACAATGGGCCTCTCCTTATAAGCTGGAAGAAACCCTTACAAATTGTCAAGGTGGGAAAAAATGGCTAGCGCTGCGAATCAACCGACTGATATAGAGGTACCAGTAGGCTTTGGCGCGACGGCACGCCGCGCCCGTGGGTAATTTTAGATAAAAAGTTAGTGATGATTATTAATTTGGTGCTGAAATCATCAGTACGTACACCATGTTGGGCGTTCTTATCAGGTCATCGCTAGTAGGTTGCTTGCTGTTGTTTTATGGTGATCTAAATTCATATAAAGATATAAAGATAAATGCTAACTTCGAAGCGGAGCGGAGGCTTGGCCCGGCGTTTGTAATTTCACCCGATATAGTGAAGTTTTGCTGGTTGGCGCTCGTGGTTTTTTTTCTCCCATTGGTGGGAAGGTTTTCCACGTTAAATCTCATGTCCCGTTGATTTGATCTTTCCGCTTTTCGTTGTTTCTTTGCTATCATTTATAACACTTACTTTCATTATGAAAATTTATTATTCTTGTCTCTTCCATCAACCGGTTAGCGAACTGAACGATCTGAGATATTGAAAAGAAACAAGGCCACCGGATGGGGGCGCAAGGAATTGCTTGGGAAATCAGGCACGTCCGGCTCGTAGGAGGTTCGCTAGAGACATATGGGGTGAGAGTGAGACCCTATGACCCTAACCAATCCACTGCCAGGGCTGTCTCATCCTGCCATGACCTTGTCCATGGCGATGCTCCAGAACAACAGATGGGCGCAACTATTTGACAAGCACGCAGAGGAGCTCTGCCGGAGGAACAGAGGCTGAGACGAGGAGGAGATTCGGCCGAGGGCGCGGCAAGCTGCAGAGGATCGGCATTGGCCAGTTTGGTCGAGCGCACGAGAATACCAGCATGTTCTAAGCTCTATGAGGCAGACGCAAGGAAGAAGACGACCGGCTGAAGCAACAGATAGTTGGATATAAGTGTTTTCCCAAAAAATTCCACCATCAACTGTTCTTGACTTCTTGGTTTTCTGAATCGTGTGAGAACTTGCCTATGGCAAGATGGTTAGGAGGGTGGTTGTACCTCAGCCCACCAGAGTTCAAATCCTAGATTTGACATTGGTGTTTCTCATTTAGGCGGAATATTATTCAGTGGGAGGCGACGTTCCCGTCGACAGCGAGACGCCTGTGATGACTTCGTCAATCTCAAGACCCGACCGCCGGCTCAGTCTTTCGGAGATGCTCATAGGGGTAGGGTGTGCGTGCGTGCGTTCATATTGGTGAGTGTGTGCACGCGTATGTGAGCGTCTGCGTTGTACTGTGTTTCGCAAACAAAACAAAGGTTTTCTGAATCGTGTCCATTTTGAAATAAGGCACATAATTCCAACTCATAATAATCCTCAAAGGTAGTATATATGATCACCAAGAGCATTCTTTATGTCCGAAAGCCCAAAGAACAATCTTTATTTTTGGTTTCCCACAGCGTGCATAACACATTTACACAAATACTACAAACGTACGATCAAAGACAGCATATTGGACACAAATTTGATTTCTTTCCTTGCAACGCTCTGCAAGTATGTACGAGTACACGAACTCGGTCTATATAAAATAAGCGAATTAATCAGCAGATCTTCCGCACGCTGGCAATGCTCCCATCCACGTGCACGACCAGAAGGAACGCCTCCCGCTCGCCCTGCACGTCCACCACGTGCACTCGGTACCCGGCGTCGACGAAGCTCTCGCTGGGCAGCACGACGAGCTCGGCGCTGCCCGTACCGTCGTCCTTACTAACCAGTTCGGCCACCGCCTCGCCGCCGCCCGTCACCGCGAGAACCATCCCGATGCCGTCGAACTCGACGCACTCGACTAGGCCGGCGCGGATGCAGATAGTGCGCAGATCGGCCGCCGGCGGCGACATTGTTGTCCGCTCAATCGTGAGGAGGTCGGAGATGGGTCGATCGATGGATGGATGGATACCCGGAGAGGCCAAGAGTGTTGTGCTTATGTAGATCGAGGGTGGAGTCGGGGCTTGCCGGAGATCTGGAATCCGACAACGGCTGGGAATTCGGGAGTACGAGTTCGTTGTGTAGTCGATTGAGTTTTGCATCCAGGTTAGCGAACGTAAGTGATAAATAGGGTTGACTCAAGTAATTTAACAAGTAGCCCTTATAGCTCAGTGGTAGAGCGTCAGTCTTGTAAACTGAAGGTCCGTAGTTCGATCCTGCGTGAGGGCATTTTTAACGGATTTTATATTTTTTAAACAAAATTGTTTGCTGGCTGTGCATACATATTTTGGTTTATTTGTAATATTTCTCCTTTTGGAGATGAAATAGTTGGCTGAATCTATTGTGTTTCTATAAAAACCATAAGGGACATTGGAAGCTATTGCATTCACAATGATAACCTAGGAGTTTTTGGCAAGACTAGATGACCCGTTGCGCGACTGCGCAACCGCCGGATACAACTATCACACTATTTCAACATCATTTGATTTTGAAAGTTTTGAACCTAATTTTATTTCCATGTATGAATTAACAGTGGAAATTTGATCACTGCACTTGCACTACGCAACAGCTGAAAGCAAGACCACATTGTTATCATAGGCTATGAGAATAAAAAGGATTGTCTATTACACAGAACATAGTCGCACAGACATTTTACTACGGCTTACTCTAAGGATAAATAGAAAAGCATGAGATTTAATGCATTAGGCATCGGTTCTTGCAGCACGAAATATTGTCTTAGTCTATCACAGAACATGGTTTAGGGAAGTCAGGTTACAACTTTTCATAGTTAGGGTTGGACGATCGGATGTGGCTCTGCCCGAATGCAGAGACTAAATTGTTTTCATAAGCTGTATTTGCCGGTGAAGATTAATTGTTGCCATATCATCTCTACGGAACTTAGCATATAATTAGATTAGAGAAATAGCCACCGAGAAGAATTTGAAAATGAAATTATGAGTCACTGAACCAGTAAATCATGTACACTGAGACAAACTGGTACGCACCAGACATCCACATGCAACCACAGGAAACAGAATTTAGCAACTAATTAGATCAAAGAAATAAAGCACGTAGGTTCATAGCAATACAATATTGTTTCCATATGCTCTCTTTGCTTCACTGCCCATCACTTGATTGAAATTTAAGTTGGTTTAATTGGCGAGCATTTTCATTTCGATGTGGCATATTGTATCTTAAGAACAGATGGCACCACCAGAATTTTTCGGTCAAATATATTAACCCTTACCACACCACATGGATTGATATCAAATCCAACTTGTGTTTAATTTTGATGTTTTGTAACGATTGAAAATAGAATGGGAAGAAATAATGCAAGCAACTCATTTTATTAACTCATAGAGCTCGGTTATATATGGATACTTACTCGAGAATGTTGAAATCGCTTCCATGAAACATAAAAATAAAATGGATTTAAATAGGCCAAAGAACATAACTTAAACAAATTACTTGATGATAAATTACTTGATGACCCGTTGCGCGACTGCGCAACTGCCGGATGCAAAGATTACATTATTGCCATACATTTTACTGGTTGGTGAAAAGTAATTCATTTTATTTGCATTCATTTATTTTGTGTGGATACTCCTTCAGTTAGCTTGGTTTTGTATGGGCAGTACGAATCTTCATAGAGCACATCAGTTATATTATAGAAGTCATCCATAACTTGAATCATGTCATCATTGTTGTCAGCAAAACACGAAGGCATATGGTCCTTCTATGCCTAACAAAGTGATCTCATTTGTTTCACTGCCCATCATTTGATTTAAATTAAACCGGTTTCGAGCAGACAATTGGCGGTCATTTTTAGTTTAATTTGAAACATTGAATCTTAAAAACAAACGGCACCAAGTTTGTGTTGTTGTCAATGACACCCCTGTTCAAAAAAGGGATAAATACACTGAACGGAGTACATTATTTGATTAAATTAAGCGGGTTTCGGCCAGATAATTGACGGACATTTTCAGTTTGATATGGCACACTACATGTTAAAAACATAGCACCAAGTTTTTTCGGTCGGATCTCGACGACTAATAATCTTGTAGCACGCGTAGAGGTATGTTATATTTGGCATCTATATTTTTTAGTTAGAGTGATATATTTATGAGGCATGCGATTTTCAACTTGAGTTTCGATGTTTTCTATATCGATTAGAAAATAGAATGGGAAGAAAATAGATGACCCGTTGCGCCAGTGGTGAAATGCCAAAGGCGAGACTGTATTTTAGCCATAAGTTCTATGTGTATTCATGTATGGTGTTGTATGTGTATGAGATTTCTACGACTCTTGTGTCGCTGCCATCGACCTCTCAGGATTACGGAGGCTGACCGTTAGGGTTTTCTTCTCGTTGTGCCCACAAAGGTGTTTACCTATCATACTACACACAGTGAGAGAGACATGTGCCGTTCATTCATAATGAAAAATGATTGGTTGGTAGATATAAGACTGATAGTTAGTGTAAATGAAGTAAGTGATAGCAAAACTAAAATATTACTCCCTCCGATAGGAAAAATTGACGCGGTCTGTGTACAAATTACTTTTTACATATAGGTCTTTTGTCACTCAAATCATTAGGAAAAAAATATCTTCCATTCTAATTTTTGCCGTCCTCTTCCTCCGTCCGTCGCGGACGCTCCACCCCTACTTTCCTCCCGACGGCCGTTCCACCTTGATCCCGTGCAGCTCGCCCCGAGCCCATGGAAATTGGCCCACACACTCCTCCGGCTGCAGGGCGGCCCGGGTTGCTCTCCTCATGGGCGACCTCGTCAAACTCGCCCCTGCTTGCTCCGGACGGCGCCTCTGACAGCAGGAAAAAGAAATCCGGCGATCCCCCGCAGCTTGGCGGCCACAGCAGCAGCATTGCGTCTCCGGCTCTAGCAAAAGCAGCGCATTGCCAGCTCCCACCGGCAGAAGCGCACCACCAGGCACATCTCGCCCAGGATCTTCACCTTGCCAGCTCCCAGCGGCAACAACACACCTCCAGGCTCTTCACCTGGCCGGCTCCCAGCGGCAAATGCGCGCCACCAGGCTCTTCACCGTGCCTGGTCCCAGCGGCAGAAGGGCACCACGAGGCGCATCTTGCGCAGGAACACATGCAGATGCTCACTGTTTCATGTTCATAAGAAAACTGAATTACTTGACTAAACTGCAGACAGAATAATGCATGTTTTTCAACTCTGAATGCAGAAGACAACTTCATGAATTTAGGCTTGGTCAAATTAGCACAAAGCCAATAAATTATGTTTACAAAAGCCTACGAAATTTGATGGCATATCTAAAGTTGGCACTTCATTGAGAGGGCATATATATCCTGTGCAAATGCAACAAAAGCTACATTTTCAAAAAAAAAATAGGTGTAACTTTAAAAATGTCAAATCACTACCAGTATGGACACCATAGATGGAGCATTGGTGAATTGAATATTATAATATTTTAGAGACCATAGATGGAGTATTTAAATTGAAGGAAAGAATTACTCCCATCCAGGAAACAATTGACCAACTCGATCAACTTTAGATTTCATCGACGTAACTGATAACTCAAAAAATGCAGCTAACACTTTAGTTTGAAAATTCTATACTTATCAAGGAACAAGCATTATAACAATGAAGTGGAGAATACCAACCAGAGCACAGTACAAAAAAAATCAAGCAAATCACTTATCAGTTTGTCTAATAGTAGTGATCTTATTGTAATCAAGTTAAATAAGGAAAGCATCGGGGCCACCGATTGAAACCACTGGTAGATGTTTGATATGTTAGGCATTAAAGGAAACTATGACATTACTAACTGTGATCCAGACATCACAACAGATGGTTGCTTGAAGGCCTTACCTCAGAGCGACCAAACAAAGGGACATGGATCACACCTCGGAGAAAAAGAAAACCAGCAATGCTCCTGCTAAGAGCACACCTTAGAACCTGAACAATTAGTATAGGTTAATCGAATATCACATCTCAGCATCAGGATATCACATCTGCAAAGAGCACACCCATGGAGCACTACTGCAAAGGTTTCTTATCGAATATCACATCTCAACATCAGGATGCAAAGGGATAAAATAGAAATGGCACATCATAGTTCACACATGACTAAGTATTGCATTCCAATTAATCTATCAATACAATTACATGGCTAATGACTAAATCATAAGCATATATTCAGATGTACAGCCTACAACATTGTTGCATACTTGGTTATCTTACTTTCATGCATGAAGCCATGAACTGATGCTTTGCCCCTTCATTAATTCAAAACAGAAGAAGAATGCATCATAAGGCCCAAATAAGGTTTAAATGCACGGAAATGCTTTGTGCAATCTTTGTCGAATTTTCGACAGTCCACATGTCTACGCAAGCACGCGAGAGGAACTATGACGGTGATGTGAGGTGATGAGGGTACTGGAAAGCTGGAGGCTATGGCGTCGCTGCCCCGACGTCGCCTAGTCTTCTCGGCTTGGCTGAATCAGTAGCAGCGGAATGTAAAATCTGAACAAATAAAGGATTAAACTAAGGCATTGAAATGTATGCATCATGCTTTACAGAGACCACGCAACATAAGGCAATCTCATACCACTCCATAAACTAATTAACATAATAAAACTCTAATAGACCAATGAAAAGTCATCTAAAGACCATGCCATTAAAGCCGGTAACAGATTTTATACATATATTGGAATGGTTAACAAAGAACAAAATTTAACGGCTGTATCTATAACTAAAGGCAGCACATATCTTATTATAACACCAATCTGAAACAGTACACATATTCTAAACATTGCACCACTATCATAGAATTGCAATTTGAAATATTACTTTTCTGCCCGAGAACCATAATGCAGTTGCAGCACTCATTATTCTTGGGCTTTTTAATGGATTGCCCTTAGTTGTGCCCACGACCTCAGTTTTGCCCCTAGTTGCGAATCGTCCTCAGTTTTGCCCCTAGTTTGTTCGCGGCTGCTCTATTTTGCCCCGAACGGCAAGTTTGAAGTCTATTCCGTCTGATGGCGTTACTGACAGTGGGACCCATATGTCATAGATTTAATAATTTCAGAAAAATGTTTGGATTTTCGAATTTCGAATCTAAGATTCGAACGGTGCAAATTCGAATTTCAAGTTTGAAAAAATCGAAAATGTGAAAAAATTTCCAGGTGTTGCTAATGATATAGGAAACAACTTTGCCAAAGCGATTTTCCAAATTATTGTGTCGTTTGGCCTGTGTAAAAAAGACAAATTTCTAGATCTGACATCTAGATCGGAGATCTAGATCTAGAACAGTGTAGAATTCGAAAAAATTCAACTTTCGAATTTAAATGTGAAAAAAATCTCCGATGTTCCCAATGATATAGGAAACAACTTTGCCAAAGCGATTTTCCAAATTCTTATGTCGTTTGGCCTGTGTAAAAAAGACAAATTTCAAGATCTGACATCTAGATCTAGAACAGTGCAGAATTCGAAAAAGTCAACTTTCGAATTTAAATGTGAAAAAAATCTCCGATGTTGCCAATGATATAGTAAACAACTTTGCCAAAGCGATTTTCTAAATTCTTGTATCGTTTGGCCTGTGTAAAATATAAAAATCGTAAAACATTGTGCTATACGTGAGTTGATGGGTCGCTGTCTAGCTCGTATACGTGAACGCCGCAGTGCTCGATTCACCTGCGTCCGACCTCACTTTCCACTCTATCTTGCTCAGGATGAACCGAGCGTCCTAATGGGCAAGGTGTTACGCGAGAGAGAGGGTTTCTCCACGATCACAAGCGGGCGGCGCCGTTGGACTATCGTCGAACACCTTGAGTGCGCGATCTGAGCATGCCAATGTTGGCATCAGCATGTTCCCACCGATTCCCAACTAATTGGGAAGTAATCTTTATATGTTTGTGTGTAGAACTGGATATCCTACAACTTTCCAGTTATACGTGTTTACTAGTTTTGAATTTCCTCTATCGTGTTTTCGTGAAAAACTGATCTAGTCCGACCTCCCAGTCCACTTTATCGTGCTCAGTGTGAGCCGAGCGTCCTAATGGGTATGTTTTGACGCACGAGAGAGGGCTTCTTCGACTACCACGAGCGAGCGGAGCCGTCAAACTACTGTCAAACACCTTGAGGGCGCGATCTTGACATGGTCATGTCGGCATCAGTATGGCCATTATCGTGTCATAGTTTGTGATAAAGTTCCTTCTCACATTTTGAACCAACCATGATTTCTTAGTTGATATCTCATTCTATGAACAATCCTTCTCTTTTGCTGGGGTAAACATCTCCAACAAAAAATGGGTTCTCCAAAATGAGCTAGAAAATAGCCCCAAAGGTAGCCAAAACAGCCCCATTTCTAATCTTCTCAATTTTTCGACCTTCTCCAAATGATCTCAAACTCTAGGGTTAACATCTATTGCACTAATATCGTGTCCTAGACCAATTTTTAACTCAAAACTTCTTTAAAATTTGGTTTGACTTTTGTTGACCTAGATTTGAAATATTCAAAAGATATTCAAAATACATAAAAAAAATGCAAATCCAGTGCACATGGCCTTAGTTTGTCATGTACTAACATCTCCAATTGATAAACAAGGTCTACATACATGTTACACAAGAAGTGCTTCATAATCTCACATCTCAAACTATAGAGTTCATAGTTTGAGATGTGTGATTTCACACCATATTGAATCATTTCTTGTTCAATTTGTATGTAGACCTTGTTTATCAATTGGAGATGTTAGTACATGATAAACTAAGGCCATGTGCACTGGATTTGCATTTTTTTGATGTTTTTTCAATATCTTTTGAATATTTCAAATTCGGTTGACTTTTGTTGACCCAAATTTGAAATATTCAAAAGATATTCAAAATACATCAAAAAAATGCAAATCCAGTGCACATGGCCTTAGTTTGTCATGTACTAACATCTCCAATTGATAAACAAGGTCTACATACATGTTACACAAGAAGTGCTTCATAATCTCACATCTCAAACTATAGAGTTCATAGTTTAAGATATGTGATTTCAAACCATATTGAAGCATTTCTTGTTGAATTTGTGCCTAGACCTTGTTTATCAATTGGAGGTGTTAGTACATGACAAAATAAGACCATATGCACTGGATTTGCATTTTTTTGATGTTTTTTCAATATCTTTTGAATATTTCAAATTCGGCCGAACTCATACCAAATCAGCATTTAAACAAGTTTTGCACTCCAAACTGGAAAACTAAGCCTAGATCATTCTTAGTCACACCAAAAGGAAGGTGTGGTGAGGTTTTGGACAATTTCATGTTACACACAAAAATAGAGTTCAAATGAGCTCTAAAGGTAGTGTAAACGGTTCCATTTGTAAGCAACATTTTTTTCGATCATCTCTAAATCAGCCAAAAAATTTCCTACACATCTTCCAAATTCTTTTTACAAATATCATTTATATACTTGCTTCACAAAAATAGTCATTTTTAGCACTTAAAAAATGGAAAATGATATTTTAAAAAATAATTTTGAAAATCGCTTCACAATTTGTCTTTCTTACACAGGCCAAACGACACAAGAATTTGGAAAATCGCTTTGGCAAAGTTGTTTACTATATCATTGGCAACATCGGAGATTTTTTTCACATTTAAATTCGAAAGTTGACTTTTTTCGAATTCTGCACTGTTCTAATCTAGATGTCAGATCTAGAAATTTATCTTTTTTACACAGGCCAAACGACATAAGAATTTGGAAAATGGCTTTGGCAAAGTTGTTTCCTATATCATTGGCAACATCGGAGATTTTTTCACATTTAAATTCGAAAGTTGACTTTTTTCGAATTCTGCACCGTTCTAATCTAGATGTCAGATCTAGAAATTTGTCTTTTTTACACAGGTCAAACGACACAAGAATTTGGAAAATCGCTTTGGCAAAGTTGTTTCCTATATCATTGGCAACATCGGAGATTTTTTTCACATTTAAATTCAAAAGTTGACTTTTTTCGAATTCTGCACTGTTCTAATCTAGATGTCAGATCTAGAAATTTGTCTTTTTTACACAGGCCAAACGACACAAGAATTTGGAAAATCGCTTTGGCAAAGTTGTTTCCTATATCATTGGCAACATCGGAGATTTTTTTCACATTTAAATTCGAAAGTTGACTTTTTTCGAATTCTGCACTGTTCTAATCTAGATGTCAGATCTAGAAATTTATCTTTTTTACACAGGACAAACGACCCAAGAATTTGGAAAATCGCTTTGGCAAAGTTGTTTCCTATATCATTGGCAACATCGGAGATTTTTTTTCACATTTAAATTCGAAAGTTGACTATTTTCGAATTCTGCACTGTTCTAGATCTAGATCTCCGATTAGATGTCAGATCTAGAAATTTGTTTTTTTTACACAGGCCAAACGACACAAGAATTTGGAAAATCGCTTTGACAAAGTTGTTTCCTATATCATTAGCAACACCTGGAATTTTTTTCACATTTTCAAATTTTTTTCACAATTTTGTTTTTGAAACTTGAAAATTCGAATCCTTGCGCAAGTCAGCAGTCAACGGTTGTATTCTGGGTCCCACAAGTCAGCAGACCTGACGGAGACGGCAAGATTCACGGAACGAATCCTTGCGCACAAACTAGGGGCAAAACTGAGGTCGATTCGCAACTAGGGGCAAAACTGAGGTCGTGGGCACAACTGAGGGCATCCTGATAATTAACCCATTATTCTTTGTATGAATGCTCCAACATATAGAAATAACTGGTCCACATTTAAGATTCATTAAACCACACAAATATCATAAACTGAAAACTTATAAATTCGTGTCACGATAGTCAACCCAGCTGCCAAAAGGTGCCAGGTAATGTCAAACTACGAAGTACTGTATAGTAATCAGATATTAAAGGCAAAAGCTACATGGGAAGGTAAGAGCTTGTGCGCACACGTACCTCGCCTCTCTTAGCTTTCTTCCTCTTAAGATCCCTCTTGATAAATTTATGGGTGTTCAGATCAGATGCACCCTCCTTTGTAGCAAACCATTTTCACAAAACTACAACATGAAGTACATTAAGTAGATCAATGAACATTTATGGGTTTCACGTAATATGGTACCGAATTTCAGTTCTAGTCGCTACCGTCTGCCCATCTGGTACGCTCTTATATAATTTCGTTAGCTATGGATGACATTTTTTTTACTCTTTCAATATCTAAACTGCCTAAACAATAATTAATACACATGCTGGTAGTATACTTTCTTTGTTATCAAGCAGCATAAGAGATGTAAAGAAAAGGATGTGGCATACCATATCTGTGACTACAGATAAATGGATCTGATTATAACAGTGTATGAACGGCAAAGCTGCACATTTACTCAACAAGAAACCAAAAGCACAACAGGGAATGCACAGGGAAGGAAAATATATAGTGTAGGTGTCAACATCATGGTAATCAAATGAAGTATACTGAACCAAACAGATTCAATAGAACAAACTGGAGCACCACACTAATAATATCCATTCATTTTAGCTATTAGCAGCTCGAACCTAAATACATAGCAGGTGAAGACATTTTTTCAATTAAAGCTTTCAAGAATCAATATACGGACTTCGTGACAAAGTTTTGGGAATCTAAATACAGAGACTGTCCAAACATAAACCGAAGGGTAACAAGTTCAAGCAATTAACATAGGATATCATGTAAAAGTAACAACACATGGCCACCTACATGACAGAATTTTGGGAACAGTTAAATCACAATCCTATTGGAAAATCATGCTCCATGTTTCTATCTATATCTGTGAAAAGCGGGGACGATTTACCCTGTTCAAAACGCATCGAACGGACCAGGATGGCTGCAAAGGGCCAAACAACTTCAATCATTTCAAACATCCAATAGAAAAACATACAATTGATCTGTGTGTCTCCCCACTAATATTTGCTTTCAAAATATAACAGCATGTTTCTTTGAACAACGGCAGGTAAGATTAAATGGTTAACTTACCATTTCCTAATTAGTATTCCCAGTAATTAATCCATGTTTGTCCAGAAGGTTTTTTAATAAACCAATCGCATGACATATTTTCTGACCAAAAATCAAACTCATGTAGGAATACCCACATAGTATGCAAGGTTACACAGGAATTTATCAATTTAAGCTAAATCTTTTGAAAAGTACATATAAAAGCACACTGATAATGACAATTGAAAGGTCTGCATAGAAGCACACTGATAATGACATAATCATTATATATCATGGATCGGAAAGGGTTATTAACGAACACAGTTTCCAACTGATTTTAATTTCAGTGCATCAAATGTAAGAACTGAAATCAGAATAAACTACCTAGCATGGAACACAACAACAGATACACACAGTGTGCTTCCGAGGATCAGGAAATAATCAAACTATACAGATACACAGAGGAAAAAAGAAGTAAACCTTCCGAGTATCAGGAGCCCAACAACATCACAGACAGCGCAAAGGTTATCCGCAGCAACTCTTCGGACCAGCATGACCCATCTCAAGTTTAATGCTGCAAGATTAATTTACTGGCTCATGAATCTTAATCAACACTAATAATATGACCAACACACAAGCTGAAGCATATTACTGGAACCTACATATATCATCTGGGCGATGGAGGCAGGCCTCAGCACAAGAACATTTCTTCCAAGTTTGAACCTTGTAATCAGCCCTATATATCTTTCCAGTATCTGCTTCATGTGCAATGTCTTCCTGCAGATTGAAGAATGAAAAATGTTACCCTGTAAACCTGGTAATACAAGTAACTTGTAAGGTATCATGAACAATCTGCTAGTGCATTACAAATGGAGCCTAGCTGAGAATATGCAGGAGCATCTAGTACGACTGATGTGTCATATTTCTGTAACCTTAGCCCAACACGACCACCCTCTCCGGCATACAGAGCAAAAAGAATTGATGCTCACCTGCTAACAAGTGACAATCTTCGTTTAGAAGAAATAGACATCTGAAAAACAACAAAACCTTTGAACCTACATCATGGAAGAAGTAACCTATAATCAGCACACACACCCAAGCGGTGTTCTTTCCCAATGAATCAAAAGTAACCAGAAACCAGGGCAACCGCAAGGACACCAGATCCTATACGTTAATAAAGAAAATTGTTTTGTTTTATTCAAATAGCCGCATTGAGTAATACTTGATACAAAAAGATATTAACCCTGGTTCTTTTAATTACTGCAGCTGCTTTGGAAATCATGTGAAGCGGTGTTCTGTTAATTACGATCTGAAGATTAACCCTGGTTCTTTTAATTTATTGACTATTAAACAAAGGCTCGATAAAAAAACTCCCAGCAAATGAAAACAGGAACAAATAGGATAGAAGTGGAAAAAGTATACCTTCAAAACAATGGCTTTACTCAAGTTTTGGCGCAGCCCTTGGTACCTCTTCATCCGTAGCTATCACAAGCTCCTTATCTCTAAGGCAAAGGGTAGAGAATAAGAATTGAAGTAGAGCACCCCAAAAAAAACTACTACTGTGATTAGCAGGAAGTATGAGTCAAAAAATCATAATTGATTCGGATGGGAAGAAGAATAGTTGAGCACAAAACATGAGAAAGGCGGAAGCTTACATTTGCTAACTTCATACTTATGAAACAAATTTATATCCTACCACAAATCATCAGTTAATTGGAAGATCCTAAAAATATAGATGCAAGGGCAGAAAGAGGCTAATAAACTGTCCATTGAGAATTTGTCTTATCCAAGAGACATTGTAGGAAAATGAAGGAAAGATGGAAACAAAATACTACAATTCAATGGACAGTTTTGCTAGCTAACAAGACCAAACAAGCAATAATAGGGAAACGTAGGAAGAGCTCCAAAAATATTTTTGAATGAATTTCTATCATCCATTCACAGGCGGATGGCTTAAAAAATATTTAGTTGACCAAGCAACAATAGGGACACGTAGGAAGAGCTCCAAAAATATTTTTGAATGAATTTTAATCTGAATGTCACCACGATGATGTAACATGTTCAGTTGAGAAACTCATTACCTCTCAAAAAAATCGACATGTTTTACTTTCCTCCTTGAAGAATCAGAGCTGCAACCTCCATTCTGCGGCCTCAAGCCCCTCTACCAAGCGCGCTCCTTGGGAAGCTAGTTTTACCTCCAGGAGATATGTGCAGAGAAATACATCATGACCTGTTTAAAATGAAATGGAGGCATTAAGGCACTGCAACGCCTGCACGACTTTGCTCAACCGATTTTTGGTTCCCATATCAGTTTAGCACCACCACTATAAGCCTATAAGCACATTTAGCTAGATAGATCGAGTAAAACTATCACAGAAACTATGCCTTCTTCAATTTAGAAAGCACTGTATTTTCTGGAATTTAAGACGCCTAATTCAAAAAGCTGTTACATAAAGCAGTTATAATATGAATGGAGGTGTGTGGACAGTAATCTTTAGTGGAGATACCGGAACACACATGAAAAAAGGAAATTCAGAGACATATATTGCATCAGCATCAAATTATTTGAAAGTAACACAATTATTCAAATATCTCAGCAGAATCAGAAATACAAAAACTACAATTTCAATCTCTCTTAAATATGAACCCGGGACTATGCCTGGAAAGCACATACAAAAAAATGACCAACAACAATGGAACAACTCTCAGTCGGATTCCCTCCGCGAGCAGAAAATAAATAGAGAGAAGAACAAAACTGAAGATGGAAACTAAAGAGGAATAGAATCATAGTTCTAAACCAAATGACAACAATAGAAATAGTAAAGAAATATATGCAGAAAGCAAATCATGACTTTCTAAAACTGACATTCATTGCACAAACAAATGAAGAGGACAAAGGGGAGGCAGGAGAGAGACCACCATTAAAGGTTCCTTTTGAATCCTCAGATCGAAGCACCACCAAGCATCACATCGAGGTGGAGAGAGGACGCCCAACACGACCATGTACGCTACCGCTGAACACTGGCATTACCATTGTTGTACCCTAACAAACACGGGCTTAGTGCTGCTTGGCTGCAAGAATTGGAAAGGAACTGTTACCTATTATTGACAACAGCGGAAAGCCGGAACAAATTAGTGAACACTAAATCCACGGAGAAGCAGCAAACTGAACCTGTGAGATGGAGAACAGATCACCTGGATCAAGAACTTGGTAGTCATGAAAGCTGACAGCAAGGGCAAGCAACTCAACATATCCCTTCTTATCCAGGTTGAAAATTCCAAATTTCAGGCTCAGTCACTTCATTTTCTCATATGAAATGAAGAATTTCATCGTTTCATCAGATATACTTCACCTGCATCACCATCATGTCAATCTGAGCAAGATGAACCAGAGAATCAGTTTTAAACAAGCACACAACACACTAGCAGAAACATGGCCTTCCGTTTGGGCCATTGGTCCCGGCCGAATTACAACCTGGGACCAATGGTGCATTGATCCCGGTTCGAACTGGCGTGGCTCCCGTGGGCATTGCTCCCGGGTCGGGGGAGACCTTTGGTCCCGGTTCGTGACACGAACCGGGATCAAAGGGTTTACACCGCAGCGCACATGCACCGCAGCGCTGGGCCCCCCTGGCAGGGGACCTTTGGTCCCGGTTCGTGTTACAAACCGGGATAAAAAGGGTCTCCCTGTATATCATCTTCCACCCCTGAGCTCCATCTCATTTTTTAGCTCGAGTTCATCACTTATTTCTTCTCCATTTCCTCTCTCTCACTCAAGTTAATCCCCATTTTTTTTGCACCATTTGTGAGGATTGAAGGCACCGCATCTATTCAAGAGTTAGCAACATCATTCTTTCCTCCGGCGTTGCAACTTTAGCTTATTCGTTGCTAGTTTAGCTCATTTCATTTTTGTAGTGCTAGCAAGGTGTTTGATGAAATGCCTAAGCTAGTGAGTTCATTTTTATGTGCATTTTGAGCTCAAATTAATTTATTATTTGTGGATTTTAGTGTTGTCCTCGTTCTCACCGCCGTCGATAGCCCGCGTCATCCCGTCACCGGCACCACTTCGGTGAGCCTCTTTTTATCTTTTATTTTTTGAAACAGTTACTTGTATGATTTAAATGCATAGTTATTTCTTGTATAATTTCTTATGTTTTTCTATATGTATAGTGTCATGGTTTTGATATCCGTCCCCGTCGGCCCTCGTCCGGTCTATGATTCAGATGTGGTATATTTTCATAATTAACTATTTGGTTCGTTTCGTGTTTATCACAATCATGCCCGACCAACTTGACATAGATAAATTTTTATCTAGGAGGTAGTTGAACCGGAAATTCCAACCGACCCTATTGTCAAGTTTTTTAAAAAAGAAAACACCGATTTGAAAGAAAAATTGAAGATAAGTGAAGATCTTCGTCTCCAATGCCTAGACGAGAAGATGGAATTGGACTTGAAGATTGCCGAGATCGTTGATGTTCACGGGCTCGAGATTGCCGACATCGTTGATGCTCATGGGGTCGAGATTACCGACATCGTCGCTGCTCACGAGAAGAAGATGGATGCAATGCGCTTGAAGCTTAAAAAGATTAGAAATTATGCCATTAGTCAAGAGGCTTGGTATCATTATGCTGTTGGTTCAATAGTTACCTTAGTTGCGATTCTGATCGCATTTGTTGTTGGATTTAAATTCTTTAGTTAGTTGTATGTTAGTTTCAATTGATGTATGTTTCGTGAGAACTATGTATTACATTTGGGCACTACTATTAATTAATTAGGCCAGTATTATATATTCATGATGTAGTATTGTAATGGTTTTTGATATATTTATATAATGCAGATGAGCCGGCAATGGATGTACAGTGACCACCGCAGTGTCGACTATATCAATGGCATGCCGTAGAGGCCAAACATGATGCTTTCTGAGTTTCAGTCAAGAAAGAGCATTTCCATTTCCAGGATGACTCGATGTATGTGCCGTTTTCGGAAATTTTTCAATTATTCAACCAAGGCTCCCTCGACAAAGCCCTCGTCAGTTTGTATTGTTTGTAAGTGATTTAGTTTTGCAATTTAATTAAGTCTCTAGCTCAGCTCGTTCGTTGTGAATTATCTAACTATATTATTATGTATGCAGAATGAAGATCACTGAATGCAGAAACCGCGTCTTTAGTATTGGGTTCATTGACCCATATTTCTTTCATTCAGTTGTCGTCAAGTACAATGCCGAAGTCATAGAGAATAACTTGCTCAAGTGTTTAGTGAGGCAAAATACCTGCGAAGAAATACTTTTTCCTTACAACTTACAAACAATACAAACTGACGAGGGCTTTGTCGAGGGAGCCTTGGTTGAATAATTGAAAATTTTCCGAAAACATTCTCGTGAGTGTTATTTTACCTCTTCTATACATTCTATTTTGCTTACTCCTTGTTTTTAGTGTAGTCGATGAATCATGGACATATAAACGTGTGCAGAGACCACTGGATTTTGCTAATCATTAGAGTTGACCAAGGAGTCGTTCAAGTCATGGACTCGTTAAGGAAAAGTATGGACTTGTGGGACGACCTGAAAGAAATTCTTGACAAGTAATTTCAGTCATCATCACTCTATATCGACCTCTTTCGTTCATTTTGTGATATCAACTAATTAATAACCCATTTCATTATTTTCTTCTGCCGGGCAGGGTTTGGGAACGGTTTAAGAAGAAGGTTAAAGGGAAATGGGTAGATAAGCTGTATTTTTATGAAACCAACGTAAGTATAGTAGTACATATATATGTCTGCGCAACTATTTAATTTCAGTTTCAATACCATTATCATGCTTGATTGTTATTTTGATTAAATTCTTTTTTTTTGTAAAGTGGTGTATGAAGCAGGCACAAGGGACAAATTTATGTGCCTACTACGTTTTCGAGTACATTCGTCTTTTTGTCACTGAGCGGAATAGACAAACCAGAACTGCAAACGTATGTATACAATATTCAAATATTAGGTTGAATTTCATTCATAAATTAATTTATGATGATTTCAAACACCTCACACATATATTTCTTATATTGATCTAGATGGAAAAAGATCGGGACAAGCTACTACCACAGCTGCGCCTAAAAGCAATTCAAGAGGAATTGGCGGGATTTTTGAACAGGGAGGTCCTGAACAAAAACGGAGAATTTTATCACGGTGATACTTATTGTATTCCGTAGAGAAACATGCTTTCGGTGTAGTAGCTGTCCGTCCTTGACGTGTGAGAAACATGCTTTCGGTGTAGTATAAACTCCCGGCCATGCATGTATGTTATGAATCATACTCCCGGTCATTAATTATGTGTATGACTTTATGTATATGATTACTTATTATGTGTATGACTTTATGTGTTTGTATGATTACTTATTATGTGTTTTCTACTAGTGAAAAAAAAGAAACAAAAAGCAAACAAAAAAACGAAACTAAAATATAAAAAAAAGCAGAAACACTTAAGTTCCCGGGCGTGGCGCGCGCAGCGCTGCCCACGTGGAGACACTTTGGTCGCGGGTCGTGGACACCCGGGACCAAAGAGCCCCCCCCTCTAGTCCCGACCCTTTAGTCCCGGGTCCAGAACCGGGACGAAAGGCCCTCTGGACCCGCGACTAAAGGTTGGTTTTCTACTAGTGACACTTGTAAATTGACAGCAAATTTTAATCCAATAATTTACATTCACCATTCAATGAAGGAAGGCAATTGTGACAGTCCATTTATTTACATTCACCATTGAATGAAGTGACACAATTGCGCCAAATCAAGACTGAAAAAGGAGATAAAAAATTTCATTGGTACAATTTTGATTGTGCCAAGATACTCAAGTTAATTGAGACGGTTCTGAAATTCTGTTATTATTTTGGAAAAGCTGCCACTTAATTAACAGTTTGTACAAAGCAGGGCTAAAAAAATAGATATAATCATGGTTATCTCAGTACAAAAGATTATTATGAAGGAAACAACAGCCATTCTTCATGTCTAGGCCATAATTTAATTCGCTTAAAAAGGTCTAAAATTAAGTTCTAGACAGTACACTAAAATAAACACTGAGAGCAAACCGTCCATCCTCATATTCGGGAATTTTATTGGTACAATTTCAATTGTGCCAAGACTCATGATAATTGCGCCAAGACTCAAGATAATAGTGCCAAGATACTCAAGTTAATTTAGCCAAGACAACTTAAGAACTACTAAAAAACTATTGTCAAATCTGAGATACATCGAAGAGGAGGAGAGATACCTCACCGGCAGGAGCAAGTTGGGGAGTTGGCCGGCAGCAGCACGTCGGCGTCATGCCTGCAGCAGCAGCCGCCCGCATTAGCTCCGTCCTGACCTTCTCCTCCATCTCGCCCTCGGCTCGCATCAGTTTTGTGCCTACTGGAGCAGCAGCCCGCATCAGCTCCGTCCAGGCCTTCTCCTCCATCTCGCCCTCGGCCTGCATCAGATCGACCTGGGAGAGGAGAGGAGGTGTGGACCAGCTCAGGCAAGTCCCGTCGCTCGCTGCCGCCACAGTCCGCTGCTCGCTGAAGCCGCCGTTGTTCACCGACGCCGCCATCCGCTGCTTGCTGCCGGCCTGCTGCCGTCGTCGCTGCCGCTGCCGTCCACGGCCGGCCTACCGCCGTGACTCCCCTCTTCCAATTGCAAAGCTGAGAGGAATTTATCTTTCAATTGCACACTGCCAATGCTCGCAATCACAGCTCCTCACTAAGTCAGATATGCATCTTCTCATCACCACTGCAGGGGAACCAGTGTGCAAAAGTTTTAAGTAATCATAGCTTTCAGCCCAAAATAGGCCTGATAATTTCAAGAAAAGCAAAGATAGCTCACCCGATATGCAAATCAACGATAAAATCAGAAATAAATAGATAGAAAAAAGAAACCGAGGAGGAAAAGAGAAGAAACAGAAAGAATCTCACCATGAGCAAGAACAACCTTGGGAGGCCAATCGGTAGGGATAGGGGGCGCCCTTAGATTAGGACGGGATCTTGCGTGCTTCTCCCCTTCCTATATTAGATTAAAAGCATCAATCCTATTAAAAATGGAGATGAACAGATATTGTCCTTGACATCAAACGCTAGAAGGAAAATAGAATAAAATTAATCATGAGAGAAAGGAAGGCCAGAGAATCAGGAGCTCACGTGGGAGGTTGAAGGCGACGAGGACGCTCTCCCAGCCCGGCCACCGCTGCCCTGCCTGGCCCGGCCGCCACCGCCATGCCCAGCCGCCGCCGTGCCCAGCCGCCACGGCCTGGCCCGGCCGCCGCCGCCGCGGCCAGGCCGGCCGCCGCCCGGCCGCCCACCGCCGCCGCCCTGCCTCGCCCGGCCGACTCTCCCAGGTTGGGCGCACCATGAATCCCATCTCGAGAGCAGCTCGAGCAGCAGAGGAGGTAGAGAGCGGAGGAAGCGGACGGAGGAAAGAGTGAAGCAGGGGAGGACTGCAGGCAGGGGGAAGGGAGAGAAAGAGAGAACGCGGCGTGCGACGGACGCGAAGAAAACTCGCTGCGCGATTGGCGAGCGATGGACGCGAAGAACGCGATTGGCCAGCGACGGACGCGAAGAAAACTCGCTGACAAGCCTCTCGCACGGACGGCTCTTCGTGCGGCCGAGCAGACGGCCTCCGCGCACGGCCCGCTGAACGCCCGGCCCCAGAGGAAATTGGCCCCAGTTGTCATGGGCTGTGCCCCTCGGTCAATTAGTAAAAAAAAAACTAACCGCATCTAACGGTGATAGTTAAAACAGCAATGCCATTTACCCTGTTCAATGCAAATCGAACGACCCAAAATCACTGCTCGGGGCAAACGGGGGCAACGCGCGGGTAGACTTTGGAGTTTTATAGAAGTAATTTGCCTCGTCGCTACCTGATTGCATGTGTGGCTAGGTCAGCCATCAAATGACTTAAACATACTACATGTAATCATTGCTCCAGTATGAATATAGGTGTGTGAACTCTCAAAAAAAAAAAAACAATGATCACCTCGGATGAGGTTTCACAACTTGGAAACTGCCGAACGAATATCTGTTCAATTTTTATTTTTGCGAAACTGATTTTGAAGTTCTCGTTACGACAAATCCAAATAGTGAAGCGTATTTGACGCGTGATTTAAAATTTGTACCATACCGAATTTGTAAAACATAATCAATTGTGTGTGCGCACATTGGTTGATGCATACATGATTACATAGTGTGATGAGGCTGACAACGTGGATGAGGTTTGAGAGGAGTACTATCTTGAATGGAACTCAATTTCTCGCAACATTGTTTTTCGGGGCATGGCGGCGTGTTCCCAGCAGGGTAGGAGTTGGTAGGGGCGACCAGGATCTGTCGGTGGATGACAACGGTGATGGCCTTTGCGCTGCAGCGCTGAGGCGGGGCCTAGTCGGTCTGATCTGGACCGGATTTGCCTGATCTGAACCGGATCATGGCCTGACAGGCCCTGCCTGTTGCGTCCGGTCGGTGACTGTCTTTGGCGGTGGAGGACGATGAACCTCCTCCTGTTGTCTGCCGTGCGTTGTGCCGCCTACATGGACTTGGATATGTCGCTGACCTACCTCGTCTGACATGTTGGGGCTCACGTTGCACTATTGACGCTCACGGGGCTCGAGTTCGGGATGCCGGGGAGGCGGCCCTGGAAGGGGGACTACATGTGCGTCTCTATGGCGAGCGACGTGGCGGTGGTGATGGCCTCTTTCCTTGGGCGTGTGGATGGCGAGGATCGGGCGACGGGGGTTCTGGTGTTGGTAGCGGTAACTCCCGGATCGTGATCTGGAGGCCATTCTCGGGGTTAGTGGGCGGCCCGACTTTACGAACGTTGTGCAGAGGTTTTTCTGAGCGAAAGCTCTGCGCTTCGGCGCCAATGGCGGCGAAGCCCGCGAGTATCGTTACCCTCTTGAGGGCGCTATTGTGTGTACCTTTCCTGCGTTAGGGCTCTAGGTGAAAACCCTTAACAATCTCAGCCTCGACGATGGCAACGTGCTACGTCGTTTTCCTTTTGAGGACGTCGTCATGGATCCTCGTACCTCGGGCTTGTTCCGGTGTCTTCGGTGGCAAGTTGGGTTCTTCTTATTTTTCGTTTTTCTATTTTTAATATGCTTGGTAAGAGAATCCTCTCATCACTTTGAGTAAACAACCGCCAGCTAGCCGCGTCCAAACAACAAAATATATTTTTTAGATACAAGGCCAAAAAGGTCCAGCGTTAAATTAATAACGCCACACAGTGAAAAAGATACACAGTGCTGAACCCAGCATACAACACAACTCCGCACACACACACAAGACCCATAACTACTAGGCGATTATAGGTAAACACCGAAGCACACCGCCACTGCCCACACCGCAGACAGGCTCATCAGGGAGGCCGCAAAGGGACACCAAGGAGATTACAGGCGAACACCGACGATCACCACCACTGACAAACAGAGCTGCAAGACAGGCTCAACAAGGAGGCCTCAGAGAGGGACGCCGAAGAGATTACACGTGAAGGATCACCGCCACTGACACGCAGAGCTGCAGACAGGCACCAAGTAGCCCCATACAAGACACACCGATGTGCAGAAGAAGCTGTAGACCTTGCCGGAGAGAGATTGGCGAGAGGCTGCCACCAGAGCCAGAGCCACAACCAATGCCTCCCAACCTCTGAGAAGTAAATACTCCAAGGCGGCGCCTTCAAGAAAAAGACGACGCGAACGCGTCGCCGCCACCCGATCCGAAGGAGAAAGCTTAACCACTGCTACCTAAGATGCCATATGCAAAGACGAATACTGTTCTTGTTCTTTTGCGGGAGTTCCTAAGAAATTTCCGTCTTCGTCCGAAAGCACTCACTCTGAACTCTCAAGTGATCGATTTTTGCCGTTGATGAAGGCCATGACCGCCTCCATCTCCTTCGTCGCCTTCTCGCCGTCCGGCGTCAAGAGAATGTAGACGTGGTTCTCGCCGGGCGTCTCGTACAGCCGTACCTCGCCGCCCCATCCGCTGGCCCCGAGCGCGGCGACGTACGCGCGGCCCCTGGCAGCCAGCATGTCCAACCCCGCCACGGTCACCAGCACGCGCGTGCAGCCGAGCCGCCGCCACTCGTCTCTCGCCATGGCCACCGGGTTGATCACCGGGTCGTCCACCCCGTGCCTCCCCGCGCAGACGAAGCTCCACGTGCGGTCCCGCCAACGCCGCTCCGCCAGGTCCCGCGTCTCCGACGGCACGGGGTGCTTCCCCAGAAGTAGGGATCCAGCAGCGCTACGCCCTTGATGGTCACGCCGCCGTCGAGGCCCTCCCGCCCTGCGCGCATCGCTATGTTGTGTGCGATGTTGCCGCCGGCGCTGTCGCCGACCAGGAACAGCCGCGCCAGGTCGGCGCGGCGCGACAGCCAGGGTTCCGCCTCCGCCGCCCCGGACCGCGCGCTCTTGAGTGCCCACCGGAGCACCGCCCATGCGTCGTTGTAGGCCGTCGGGAGCCGGCGTTCCAGCGAGAGGCGGTAGTCCACCGACACGGCGACCACCCGTGCCTTGGACACGACGATAGCAAAGAAACGACGAAGTGCGGAACGATCAAACCAATGGGGACACGAGATTTTAACGTGGAAAACCCCTCCAACAATGGAGGAGAAAAAACCACGGGGCGCCAACCAGCAATACTTCACTATAATCGGGTGAGGTTACAAACGCCGTGGGTTTACAATGTATGGCTTACCCCAACCGGCGGCTGATGCATGTAAAATGCATACATGAACTTTGCATTATTTTACTTATATTCCAGTTATATTTGCATCATATAAGGGTTATATCAATGTTTTATCATGATTTTGGGAATATTTGATATGTTTCCTATTTTTTATGGAATTAACCCTGCACAGGCAGAAAACCCTATTTCTATATTTTAATGTTTCAGGGACCCAAACGACGTCCAAATGACCTGGAAATTTGCGAGCATCAGTTTTTGGAAGGAACAAAGCGTGGGAGCGAAGGAAGCAAACAAGCGGAGGCCCGAGGGCCCAGATGAGTGGGCCCACGCGACCCATGTACCTGGCCGCGTGGGACCCCCCTTTTGGCCCTCGGAGCCCCGTTGCCGTTGATCTTTCCTCCACCGACTCCGTCTTGACCTAAAACCTCCTATAAAAATAGTCTGTCGGCCCAGTGAAATCCAGGGTGTGCTGGGCCTGTCCTATACGGCCCTCGACACTTGATGGCGAATTTTCGCTAAGGACCAAGCCTACGGCCTGGAGAGCCTCGCGAGGATCATTGCCTCGCGAGGGCATTTGAGGCAGCAGAGGCCTGTGGAGGCCATATCCACTGCTGCCCCCTCTTCAAGGAAATCTCCCCTGGGGAGAGGTCAACGCCGAATTCTCTACAGGGCGTCTAAGCCCTCGTGGAGATCGCTTCGCTGCAAAGCAACCTCTGCAGAGCGCACATGGGCTCTGCAGCGGCCGCAGAGTGATGCGCGCCCCTGCGCGCGGTGACGACGACGCCGCAGTTGCCATTTTGGTGATTAAAGGGGTCAATAAAGCTGTGCCCCGCTCCAGACTACAAGGATTTCCTCTTTGGTGCTAAGGGGACCGGCCGGCGCTACGCTCCAAGGCCAACGTCACCGTGGGCACCCCCACGTTCCCCTGCGGCCCCAGCTGGCCGTCCTGCATGGACGGTGGGTACTCTGCTACAGGAGTCAGCTTTACGCTCATGGACCGCGTCCATGGACATCTGGGCTGCGATGCACCGCGCTCCACCTTCTGCGCCACGTGACAGCCCTACCACAGTGCGAGTGCAAGGAGGGAGCACGGGGCGCCTATAAAAGGAGGACAAGGTGCACCGTAGCAAAGGATCGCATTCTCATTCCAGCATAGCCACTTACGCGCAAGGAAGAAGAAGACCATTGCTTCCCTTCCTTGTACTAGTAACCGTGCACGTGCAACGCACGTCTCATAAATTATTTAACCGATAGATTTCAAATTTAGATCAACTCTCCATCAGTAATGAAAGAAAATTGTAAAGTAAATATTGGTACGTGTTAATTTTATTAAAGATTTGTAGTTCATGAGGAATTTGCTTTTGTATGATTTTTTCTTGACGGTACAAAGCTTTTTTGTACGGGTACACAGCTACATTAAAGAATTTGGGTGACTTTGTTGTTGGATCATGATACCATTAAAAATGACTGGTCTTTCTTGCGGTTGTTTTCCCACCGCCAAATGTTCTCACAACAACATGTGGGTTGTGGTTAAGAAAATATAGTGAGATAAAAAGTACAAATAGAGGAAACTGAAGTCCTGGAACATGAGAAAGAAAAAGGAAAACATGACTGACAAGAACAAAATACATGTGACTAACTGACTACCCGTTTTTTCTTCCCACCAGGACAGTAAATCAAGATCAATGTGGTGCTATGACCTGCTCCTTTGCTCCATTCTTCTACATCCGCGTCGACAAATCCGCTCCACGCTCGGCAACGGAAGTGAGCGCAGTGGCTACTTCGTGTTGGGGAGTTGTTTCCCAAGTCCAGCGAGCGAAGGGGTGTGCCTCATCAATGCGTACATGTATATATCTAGTTGCTTGGGAACACAATTATCCGTGTATTTGTGGCCAGTGTAAGAACATAACCTCCCGCTGAGATAAAACCAAACAATGTGGATGATATATAGTAATAGGCCAAAAACTGATAGAACAAAGAGATCTGAGAACATTTACACAATATTTTCTGATAATCCACCGATAATTGAATTCTTCTAAGAAGGAAATATAAAATTATAACGGAGGATGAACCAAAGCTGGTAGCAGAATGAACGATTAACCACTGATAACACATATAACTTCAGTATTAGAATAAAAAAATAAAGATTGCAATTTTTTATCAAAAAGATTTGAAGTGCAGAGCCAGTTGATTGCAACCTTATAAGTGTATTTGTGCTCGTATCAAGCCACTGTGATAGAGCTGCTAGCCATTGCCACCAACGGTCGCCGATAGTTTATGTCGCCTCTATTTTTTCTAGTGTGTCTCCGTCAAACTTGATGCAGGATTCCATAGCAAAAAATAAGTGACACCATCGTTCTTGATGTTGGTAGCCAACAGTCATTTCGCAACAGACAATTAACTTAGTGAATAGCCAAAAACAAGAGCTAAATTAAGTTAGAGCAGGCCAAAATGAGACCATAGCTGGCACCGCTGTATGTCCAGTTGTGCACCATCAGAATGGCGACAATATAGCAGCTATCTGCTTAACTCTTTGGCCTGAGGAGGTTGATCGACCTGCCTCTTCTTCTCCACAAGTATAATAACAAGAGTGCATGCTAAATGATTTGTGAAACCAAAAGAGTAATGCATAAAAAAAGCACAAGCTAGAGTACAGTACATATCTTTGCAATGGAAAATTGCAGAGCTAAAGTAGAAAAACAAAATAATGTAGCAGAGCTTAAAGCGGGTGCAAGGTCTGAATGTTCAGTTAAGGTTTTCGACACACTGCGCAAAACAAAAAAAAGATCCGTACAGAGATCAAGAGCACCCCGCACGGTCGTGAAAGGAAACAGGGGCAGATGCAGGGCCGGCCGGAGAGCAGAACAGCCTATTCACCAAGCTGGATTCCTCTGGTGCCGTGGAATTGATACAGATCTGATTTTCAACGTCTGCCTTATGATGGATTTCATACCAACAGAAATTTTCAGATGAATGCAGCACTTGCACTGGAGGCAGAACACCTCTTCTTTCCCATCTCCAAAAATTCAGAGAGAGAAAATGCACGAACTCACAGCTAGAGGAGGATTAACTATTCGTTCAACCTAATCAAGATAGCAGCGCCTCCGCTCACATTTGGCAGCTCTCGCACTTACTCTGACCACAAGCGCAGCCATCGTACCTGCTCGCCATGGGCGTGCGTGGCGCCTGCTCCTAGGTGAGCACGCGGCCGCCATCGTGACAGCTCTGCCGTAGGCGTATGGCTCCGCCGCCGTGCCTGCTCTTCAAGGGTGAGCGGCCACCTTGGCGGTGCCGGCTCCATCATGGGCCCGCGTCCGCCGTCGCTGTTCCAGCTCAGCCAAGCGCGCGTGGTCGCCTCAATGTGCCTTCTCCGTCATGGGCCGAACGAAGGTCCCAGGCAACGGGGGAACGGCACGTCCGCCATCAGGGAAGCTCTGCGAGGACGCCCGCGAGGGGTACTGGACGTCGTCGCTGTCCAGGAGAGCTGGGTGTGGCCGCCGGAGAGGGGAACTGTCCGCGTCCGCCGTCGAGGGAAGCTGTCCGCGTCAGCCGGCGAGGGCAACGGGCCGCGGCCTCCGACGAGCGGAACGGGAGCGCGGCGAGCCCAGCCATCCCGGCCGGCGGCAGCCTGGGCGGACCAGTGCGCGTGGAAATGAGCAGTTTCCGGGACACGGGAGCGATTGATTATGTGAGGGAGGACGCACCATCCGTGTGGAGACGTTCGGTCGAGGAGACAAGAATAAACAAAACAAACAGGTACAGTGGCAATTTAGCAGTATTATGTGATTTGGTGGGAGGGCAAAACGGGAAAAATCGGACATTGTTGAGTTGTCAAACATTGGAGCGATCTGGAGCGTCGATCAGATATTTGAACGGTACAGATTTAAAATATCCAACATGTTTGCTCTTTTAATAGTAGTATAGATACACCATTGCCAAAAGAGAGCCCTCGGCAAGCTCATTGTACTGTAACCTCTACAAGCAGTGCAATACAGACAAGCAGGAGTAGCGGTATTACCTCCACACGAGGGCCGTGAACCTGGGTACGGGCTGGTGTTCATCTCTGTCGTGATGTCCCTCCACTTGCTCGACGAGCACCGTCGCCGTGCAGGTTGAGGGTTGTTTGACCAACGTGTTCAGCCCCTTACACGAACTCTCTTCGTGAGCTTGACTATCCCTGTTTCGTGGGAGTCATTCTCCGACAATTGGCGCGCCAGGTAGGGGGCTGAGGCGCGTCTTCAACCTTCATCGACCTCTGCACCATGGCGGACACTCGCGCAGCTCGCGCCACCCGGCGGGCATCAGGCAGGGCAACCACCGAGCCCGCTGCCAACACCACCAACCCTCGCGGCCGTCCCCGCGCCAGCCGTGCCACGGGGCGCAACACCGCTGAACCGCGGTGGAGCACCCCGAGGACGACGACGGCCACCACGACGACCGCTTCGACGACGACGTCGACCACGGGCACGGCGAGGACGCTGAGTCCTCGCACCGTCCCAGCGCCACAGCGCCTCCACTCTTGGGCGTCCAGCGCCCAGCCCAAACACCGCGCTGCTCATGGCCGCGGAACTCTTCCGCTACCGCCCCACGCTGAGGCGCACGACAACTGGCTCGGCCGCCTCCAGCACCTCGTCGACATCGCGGCAGCACCGCGCGCTGCTCCTGCGGCGTCGCGCTCTCTGGTGCACCACAACTCCGGACGCGCTGGAACCACCGCGCATGGCGCACCTCCGCCGCCGCCTCCGCCGCCGCCTCCGCCAGGTCCGCCTCCGCCGCGGCGCACAAGGCCGCATCCCACGCGTCGTCGCCGCGCGATTGTCAAATCGTGCAGCGGACACCCCCAGACGCGCGGGTGGAAATGGAGCGCCAGAAGGACCTCCAGAAGCGCATCGTGGAGGAAATCGGCCAGGCAGGGCGACAGAACCGCCGTGCTCTTCAGGGGGCATCGCCTCGTACGCCACAGGTTGCGCGGCCTTCACCCGCAACCTGCGCGCGTCGTCTGGCCACAGAAGTTCAGGCCTGACCTACCCAAGGGCTACGACGGCACGAACAACCCCATCGAGTTCTTGCAGCTCTACACCACCTCCATCCAAGCTGCGGGGGGAGACGACAAGGTCATGGCCAACTGGTTCTCCCACGCTCTCAAGGATTCCGCCTTGTCGTGGCTCCTGAACCTTCCCGAGGACTCCATTGACTCGTGGGAGGAGCTCTGCCAGCAGTTCGTTGCGAACTTCAAGGGCACGTACGAGCGCGCCCTCACCTACAACGACCTGCGAGCTGTGCGCCAGAAGCCTGGCGAGACCCTCCGCAGGTACATCCAGCGCTTCAGCCAAGTCCGCAACAAGATCCCGAACATCCCGGACTCGCACGTCATTGCGGCCTTCAGAGAGGGCGTCACCAACCACAGGATGCTCGAGAAGCTCGGCATCCATGATACCCTCTCCTCCGTGGTGAAGCTCTTCGACATCGCAGACAAATGCGCCAAGGCAGGAAGGGCTCCTCTTCGTCAAGGTGGGCTCGACAGACGACCCTGTCGAGGGATCCAAGACCCAGAAGAGGCGACGAGATCAAGCGCAAGCCTACCGCAGTCCTGGCAGCTGAACCCGACGCCAAGCATGTTCGCGAGGACTCTCCAGAGGCTGGCAAGAAAGAGGTGGACAACCGCCCGTTCTGCATCTACCACAACAGGCGCGGCCATGCGACAGAGAACTGCTATGACCTCAAGCAACTGAGCAAGAAGCGTGAGCAAGAAGAGGCAGCGGTGGCCGCGGCAGAGGCCGTGGTTACCGCAAAGGTGGACGCAAGGGCAACTTCCAGAGGCCTCAGGGAACTCAGGCGAATGCCGCCGAGAAAAACAACAATCTGCCCGACGAAGAGCCTGGAGGCTACCAGGCCCCCAAGGGTGCCATGGCATGCATCCTCGGCGGATCCCAGGCGCCCAAGTCGAACAACCAGTTCAAGCAGTTCGCTCGCGAGCTCAACGCAGCGCTTCCCGGGGTCGAGACGTCCCGCCCCCTCAAGTGGTCCCAGTACACCATCGCCTTCGACGCCAAAGATCACCCCAAGTCTACAAAGACTGTGGGCACCCTCCCGTTGGTGTGCACCCCCACCATCAACAACATCGCCGTCGGCAAGACGCTCATTGATGGGGGTGCAGGCCTAAACGTCATCTCTGTCGAGACCTTCGAGACGCTTCAAGTGCCCTACGAGTGGCTCATGCCCTCCAGGCCCTTCACCGGGGTCACCAGCGGCTCAATCTCGCCTCTGGGGCAAGTGAGGCTCGCGGTCACTTTGGCACGCAGGAGAACTACCGCACCGAGCTAATTGACTTCGACGTCGCGCACATTGGCCTGCCCTACAACGCCATCCTCGGCTACCCCGCCCTCGCGAAGTTCATGGCCGTCACGCACCATGCCTACAACATGGTCAAGATCCCTGGCAGCGGTGGCACCATCACCATACGCGGTCACGTACAGGACGCCACGCGCCGTCGAGATCGCCTACAAGGCCGCTGCCATGGCATTCCCCGCTGACGAGGACATGGAGCCTCTCGAGAGGCCCAAGAAGAAGAAACAACTGTTCACTCAAGAGCAAGCATCTACAAAGAAGGTGTCGCTGAGCACCAGCGGCTCGGGGGCTGAGGCTCGGGGGCTAGCGTCACCATAGGCGCTGGCTTGCCTCCCAAATAGGAAAGCGCGCTCGTCGCCTTCCTTCGGGCAAATTCTGACATGTTCGCATGGACTCCGTCAGAAATGTCCGGTGTACCAAGGGAGGTGATCGAGCACCACTTAGCCGTGTGTCCAGACGCACGCCCTGTAAAGCAAAAAGCGCGGAAACAAGCCCCCGAGAAGCAAGCGTTCATCATCAAAGAAGTAGAGAAGCTGAAAGCAGCAGACATCATTCGAGAAGTTGCCCACCCCACTTGGCTCTCCAACGGTGTGGTTGTCCCAAAACCCAATGGAGGAGGCCGGCTCTGCATCGACTACACAGACGTGAACAAGGCTGCCCCAAGGATCCATACCCCATGCCAAGGATAGACCAGATTGTGGACTCCACCGCCGGCTGTGATCTCCTCTGTTTCCTGGATGCCTTCTCAGGCTACCACCAGATCAAAATGGCCAAGGAAGACGAGGAGAAAACAGCATTTCTCACCCCTTGTGGTGTGTATTGCTACACTTGCATGCCCTTTGGCCTAAAAAACGCCGGCGCCACCTTCCAGAGGCTCATGAGGATCGCCTTGGGGGCTCAGATGGGAAGAAATGCAGAAGCTTATGTCGACGACATCGTGGTCAAGTCTCGCGAGGGAGACACTCTCTTGAAGGATCTCGAGGAAACCTTCGCCAGCCTGCGCAAGGTGAACATCAAGTTAAACCCCGCCAAGTGCGTCTTCGGGGTGCCTTCAGGCAAGCTCCTCGGGTTCCTCGTGTCCCACCGCGGCATAGAAGCAAACCCTGACAAGATCAAGGCTATAGAAGACATGCAGCCACCTCGCCGCCTCAAGGACATGCAGCGCCTAGCAGGATGCATGGCCAGCTTAGGCCGCTTCATCTCCAAGTTCGGCGAGAGAGCCTTGCCATTTTTCAAGATCATGAAGAAATCCGGCACCTTCAAGTGGACTCCAGAGGCTGACGAAGCATTTAAGGACTTGAAGAAATACTTGGCTAGCTCACCAGTCATGGTAGCCCCCAGGGCAGGCGAGCATCTGAAGCTGTACCTAGCAGCCACTCCACAAACTGCTAGCGCCGTCCTGGTGGTGGAAAGAGAAGAGCCAGTTCTCCCCAAGAAAAGCACTGCCACACCAAGTCCAGAACCTCCCGACGAGGAACAGTCTCTCCAGACCCAGTGCCAGGCCCACAGCCTCAAGTCGAGCCCTCCACGAGCCCCTGCCGAGGCTCCTCCACAGGCAAACCTCGCCAAAACTCCTGAGGAGCCTCTCGAGGGAGCCGACGCTGCGCACCATCAACGACCCTCGTCGAGCATCCAGTCTACTTCGTCAGTACTGTACTGCGAGATGCTCGCGAGCGGTACCCAGTGCAGCAGAAGCTCCTCCTCGCGCTACTCATCGCCTCCAGGAAGCTGCGCCACTACTTCCAGGGTCACCCCATCACGGTGGTCACGTCCTTCCCCCTGGAGCAGATCCTGCGCAACCCCAACGCTACTGACCGCGTCGCAGGATGGAACATTGAGCTGCAGCCATTCAACTTGCGCTTCGACACCACAAGAGTCATAAAAGGGAGAGCGCTGGCGGATTTCGTCGCCGAGTGGACAGACCCAACTCCTGAAGAGCCTCGCGAAGAAGAAACCGCGTCATCGGGAGATACAATGCCAAGCCACTGGACCATGCACTTCGATGGAGCTTTCGCCTGCCGCAATGGTGGGGCTGGCGTTGTCTTAACCTCACCAAAAGGTGACAAGCTCTACTACGCCATCCAGCTGTGCTTCACAATAGACAAGATCTCCAACAACATCGCCGAGTACGAGGGCCTCCTCGCCGGGCTCAGAGCCGCAATCGCCCTTGGCGTCAAGCACTTACTCATAAAGGGTGATTCCCAGCTCCTGGTTAACTTCTCCAACAAGAGCTACACGCCTAAAGACGACCACATGGCCGCCTACCTTGAAGAGGTCGCAAGCTCGAGAAGCACTTCAGGGGCATGGAGCTCATGCACATCCCGCGAAAGGAGAACCAAGAGGCAGATGACATCGCCAAGCGAGCATCACGAAGGCAGGCCCAGTCGGCCGGCGTGTTTGAAGAGAGACTCTCCAAGGCGTCCATAAAGCAGCCACAAGAAGCAGCAGCCGCAAGCACAGACGAAGTACTCCCACCACCTCCTATAGGTGGGGCACCCAACTGCGGTCCATCCTCAGGGGAGCGTCTGCTGCTGGCTATGGTGCACCAAGAGACAGGCTGGGTTGACGAACTCAAAGACTACCTGCTGAAGGGAGTCCTTCCTGAAGAAGACGCGGAGGCAGAACGAGTGGCTCGACAAGCCAAGTCATACTACATCCTCGAGGGAGACCTGTACCGCAAGCGCCCAAATGGAATTGCACTCAAGTGCGTCCCCCCCGAGGAAGGCCGCATGCTGATCAGAGACATTCACAGTGGAGAGTGTGGCCACCATTCCTCTGCACGCACCCTGGCAGGCAAGGTCTTCAGGAGCGGTTTCTACTGGCCCCAAGTGCTTCAAGATGCCACCACCATCGTCCAGTCTTGCGATGCGTGCCAGTTCCACGCCAAGCAAGTTCATCAGCCTGCACTGGGACTCCAAACCATCCCGCTCTCGTGGCCTTTCGCGGTCTGGGGCCTTGACATTCTGGGACCCTTCCCGAGATCACAAGGGGGCTACCGCTTCCTCTTCGTGGCAGTCGACAAGTTCACCAAGTGGGCAGAGGTTGAAGCAGTGCGCAGCATACCGGCCAGGGCGGCAGTAAAATTCATCAGAGGCCTGGTCTGCCGCTTTGGTGTGCCTAATCGCATCATCACCGACAATGGCTCACAATTCACCAGCGGCATCTTCAGGGCCTACTGCGAGAGCCTCGGCACCAAGCTCTGCTTCGCCTCGGTGGCTCACCCACAGAGCAACGGCCAAGCCGAGCGAGCAAATGCTGAGGTCCTCAAGGGCCTCAAGACAAGAGCTTCAATCGCCTGAAGGGCTACGGCAAGGGCTGGATAGACGAACTCCCGTCCGTGCTCTGGTCCATCCGCACGAACCCCACGAAGCCCACTGGTGAGACGCCATTTGCTCTCGTGTATGGAGCTGAAGCAGTCCTCCCCACAGAGATCAAGCATGGATCCGCACGGGTCCTTGCCTTCAACGAGGACGATCAAGCAGACCTCCACAGCGACGACCTGCTACTCCTTGACGGGTTGCGCCGCCGTGCCGCCCTCAGGGCAGCCAAGTACCAGCAAGACCTGCGACGCTACCACAGCCGCCACATACGTCCGCGCACTCTCGAGACAGGCGACCTCGTCCTCAGGAGAATCCTCTCCAGGGAAGGTCTCCACAAGCTCTCGCCAATGTGGGAAGGCCCCTACAGGGTCTCCACATCGCCAGGCCTGGCGCGGTACGCCTCGAAACGGAGGACGGCATTCCGGTCAAGAATCCATGGAACATCGCGCATCTACGCAAGTTCTACCCGTGATCATAGTCACGCCAGACATTTTTTGTCTCTAGAGGGAAGCACACAACTTCACCTCCAAGCTTCACAAAAGCTTCTCCTCCCGAGGGCCAGCCCCTCTGAGCTCTCCTGATTACGTGCCGCCGCAGGCCGTGAAGAGTCTCAGCCACTGAATGTGGTCCCCATGCCTCGACATGGAAAACTTTATCTTGGTCACACCAAGTGTAATGAACCAATTCGTTTCTCGATGAAACATTGCGCTGAGGCGCCGCTATGTAATATTTTGGTGGTGAGTTTTACTTTTCATCATCTTAGTTCATTTCGCGCTATATTCTTCCCCATGCGCACCTCGCGAGCGGGGGCTGAGTACGGTGACTGTGCCTCAAGAGCACCCCAACAGCACCGCAAAATCCAAAGGATCCGAGCTCTAGCACGTGAGCACGCTCTCACGCCTGTTACCTCCCCAAAGAGCTCTGGCCCATGGGCTTGCTCCCAAAACACGCCACCTCACCAAAGGACCTTGGTACTTACTCTCCTCGCGAGATACCCATGAGGAAGCCTATAAGCGCGCATGGGTGTTTACTACCATGTGTGCTTTGGGTCTGCCTCTCTAACCAATACAGGGAACAAGAAGTCCTCCCCAAGGTCGAGAAGTCACGCTCCGACCCCTAGAAGGGAGCGCACCATCAGGGAAGCCAACGCCCTCTACGAGGCCAAAGTCTCACCAAGCTAAGTCTAGCGCTTGCGCTCCTCAGAAGTGTTTTCTCCCTCTCACGGGCACCTGTCGCCCCTCGAGCGGTTTTTTCTCTCTCACACTCCATGGACTGCTTGTGCGTCAAAGGGGAGCCCTCGAGCACCGCGACTCGAGAGCCCTTACCTCTCCAAGCCTTAAACACCCCCCGGCCTTGCCGAGTCACGCTCCGGCATACCGTAGCGGCGGTGTCATAGCGCAAAGAGATGGGTCCTGACGACGTAGAGCGAAGAAAGACATGGAACAGGGACAAAGGACACACACACATGTTTGCATACGATAAAGTATCTTACAAGCCAGCGTGAATTAAAACAAGTCTTAAAACAAAGATAATTGCGCCAAGCGCATCTTGTTGCAGGAGTGGCCTAGGCAGAGGGTTCACCATCGCCGTCCTCTTCAGCCTTCTCTTCTTCGGCGCCTTCATCCTCCTCAGCGGCCTGCTCCGCCTCAACCCTCTTGAAGCGGTCGACGTAATCGTTGACTCTTCTCGAACCAAGTTGGAGAGCTCCCAGGCCGATCTCCCTCGATGGGCTCGGTCACTGACTCGAAGTCGAAGCCGGGGTGAAGGCGCTGGAGGTTGGCGAAGACGCGATCGATCGCCACGGTCAAGAGCTTGCGCACTCCTCATCACCAACTCGCCAAGTTCCGCCACAGGGCCCTCGAGCACAGAGAAGAGCTGATCGAAGTAGGCGAGGTATGTGGCGGCGTCAGCGTTCCCATTGACGGGAACAACAGGAGCATCCACTCCTAGCTGCCCCGCGAGAGTGTTCCCCCGGGTCACCAAGGACTTGAACACGCGCTCCCGCTGCTGCGTCAGGACCGCGCCGCCTGCACGCTGTGCTCATCCTCTGCAGCACGCTCCACAGCAGGGCCGCCTGCGCAGCCAGCTCCCTCATATCAGCCATCAGGGAGGCGAGGTCTTGATCAGCACGTTCACGAGCCTCTTCCGCGCGGCGACGACCGTCCCTGGCGCGCCTCACCCGGGAGTTCAGGTTGGCGTTCTGGTGCTCCAGTTGAACAATGCGGGCATTGTCGTCCGCGCGTTTCTTCTTGAAGCGGTCCTTCTGCTTCCTGAGCTTCCCGGCATATTCTTCGGCGACGGCGGAGCGATATTCTTCTTGCTTGGCGGCGGCATCCTTCTCAGCCTCTTCCTTCCTCGCGGCAAGCTTTCGTTTGGACTTCTCTACAAGCTTTTTGTGCTGGCCACCTCCTCGTCATGCTTGCCTATGGCCTCGGCCAGTTTGCCCTCCCGCGCCTCCAGATCCGCGCGCTGCGTGGACAGCTCCTTGTCAGCCTGCAGTTGCCGCTCTTCGCGTTTGAGCACCTCCGCTTCACGCGCCGCCAGTACTTGCTCACGGGCATCCAAGGACACGCGGTGTTGGTCCAAAGACTTCCGCGTAGCCTCCGACTCCGCGGCGAATTTCCCCTCGCGGTCGGCAAGCTCTTGGCGCTGAGCGGCTAGCGTGGTCTCGAGGGTCGCCCGCTCTGAGGCAGCGGTTTGGCGCTCCACCGCGGCCGCCTCGCGATCTTCTGCAGCGGCCTGGCGCTCTGCCTGGAGTGGCTCCAGGGTCTCTTGAGCCTCGCGAACCGCGCTCTCGCGGACCTCCTTGGCGAAGCGCAGCGCCTCCTCTCGCTGCGCCTGCATGGCCTCGTTGTCATGGCGGCGTTGCTCCACGACCTCGAAGAAGCGGGTCCACGCCCTCTCAAGTTCGTCGTACTCTCTGGCGAGCTCGGCCTCCTCGAGGCGAGTTGGGCCTCCAGCCCATCCAGTGCACCCCCGCCAGGCGGAAGGTAGAGCTGCGGCGAGCGCCGCTCCAGCTCGTGCCACCCAGGACCAGAGCCCGGGAACTCCCACGAGACATGGAGGCTCCCTCGTGCGCACTAGTTTCGAGGGTGGGAACCTCCAAACTTGGGCCCGCGTCAACCTCGGCCTGGGGGCTGTGCGAGCCCTCTCCGCCATTGGGGCCATGGGCTCCAGCACCGTCGTTTTCAACCGGCGCCTCCTCTCGAGCTTCAGGGGCAGGGGAAGATTGCCCAGCCACCGTGGGGTCCGCCGCCGCCGAGCCCGCTGCGATCCCAGAAGAAGCCGCCGCCCCCTCAGCATCTGCGTTAGGCGGGGGCGGCGGAGGGACATTTTCCTCCATCGCGGCGTCGGTGCCTTGGGGCGGCGGAGTAATCCTCTCCCCCATCTCAACGTCAGCGCCTCCTTTCGCCGGCGAGCCACTCCCCGTTTCCTCCGCGGCGACCTCCTCTTGCCGCTCTGGTGGAGTGACGGGACGTGGTGGTGTCGGTGTGCACCACCGCCTCCTCCTCGGGGCGCGCCTCCGCGGTAGAAGACGAAGTAGCTGCTCCGGCCAGAGGCGTAACCACCACATGCCCTACGTCTTCCTCCGCCACAGGCTTCGTGGCCTCCTCCGCCACCGGCTCCGAGGCCTCGGTCACTACGGGATTAGCAACCTCTTCAGCTGAGGGCTCCACAGGCTCCTCGACGGTTGCCGAGGCCAGGCCCCGGACCTCCGCAGCCTTGCGGAGCCTCCGGCGTTTTGCCGTCACAAGATCCCTAACAAACAAACAGGAAGGCCATCAATAGGAGAGCAAGAAAACTCTCGAAAGATGCAAAGACAGGGGCCAACGCTTACCCAGATGACTTGGCGCGTGAGTCGACCCACATCGTAGTGGATGACCGCCACGACCTCGACGAAGCAGCTCCAGAGCCGGGCCCCTCAGGAGCAGCCTCAGCTTTCCTCTTGAGAGGGGTGCCCACTGGGCTCTTGGCGGCCCTGTCGTGAAAAGCCTTGGAGCGGGGATCGCAGCGTCCCGCTACGGCCTCCTCATCACTGTCTTCCTCCCCCTCCGCGACCTGGCGCGAAGGGGCCACAAGGAAATCCTCGTCCCCGCTGGACGAAATTTCCAGAACATCTCCCTCTGGAGGAGCAGGTTTCGAAGAGCTCGCCTCCCCTGCCGAGGGATTCGCCCCTCCACAGGTGGCGCCCAGATCCTCGTCAGATGCGGCGGGTGACTCCGAGGCCCAGTCCTCTTCCACCACGGGCGCCGCGTCCTCTTCTTCTCCTCCCCAGCCAGGCCCTGAGGGGTGAACTCCGGCATCAGCTCCAGGATCGCGAGGCGCTTCTTCGGGGTAATCTGATGGAGTGGCTTCGCGAGCTCACTGCGCGGCACAGGAACCTCCGGGGCGGTGAAGAGGATGCCCATTATGGAAGCTACGACTTCAGGAAGGTGGGAGCTGCAGTGCAGCCGCATTGCGTCCGCCGGGCCTGAATACATCCACATCGGCTTTGTGTGCTTCTGGAGAGGGGCGATACGGCGCCTCACGAAGTCTTCAGCAACCATCTGCCCCGTGAGGCCAGCGTCGCGGACGAGCTTCATGCGTGCGACCAAGTCCGCAATCTTCGGGCTCTGAAGGGTCGCACTCGACCAATTCGAGTTCTTCAGGGCGGCGCCTCAGGGACGTCGAAGAAGGAATTCTGCGTCTTGGCGTCCACGAGGAACCACCGCTGGCGGAAATCGTCCACCTTCTTCGTCACCCGTGTGACGGGTTTGTCGCCGTCCCAGGACATGGGGATGTAGATACCTCCCATCCCATCCGCGATGCGGAAGGACACACAACCAGACCGCTCGCCAGGCGCCGTGGAGCGGAGCGCATAGAAGCTCCGGAAGAAGGCCACGGAAGGCATCACCCCCAAATACGCCTCGCAAAGATATGCGAAGATGGCGAGGATCAAGATGGAGTTGGGGTGCAGATGCAGGAGTTGGATCTGATAGAAGGCCAGGACCTCCTCCAGGAAAGGAGAAAACGGCGGCACCAAACCAGCGAAAATGGTCGGGAAGAAGATGGGATATAGCCCCGCCGCGAGCTTGCCGAATCGCGCCGCCTTGAGAACGGTGGCGCCGTGCTCGTTGTTCTTGCCTGCGGCCATCAGCCGGATCTTGTCCAGCGCCTCAGCAGTGTGGATGCGAGTCCCCACCAGCGCCGGCGCGAGCTCGTCCTCCTGCTGCGCCTCGGCCGGTACATTCGCCATTGCCGCCTTGCCCTTCTTGGGACCCATGGTCGAAGAGAGAAGGGCGGCGGAGCTCGGTGAAGGAGGAGGTGCGTCGGAGACACAGGAGCGCAGGCGTCAAGAGCAAGGAGACGGGCGCGCAAATGATGCAGTAACTGCTGCCTGAACCGGCGCTGCAGGCTTTATTCCCCTCAGAGCAGTTACCGAGACGTGGTGGGACCCCCCACTACGCCCATCATCTCCGAGGAGAACGTGTCGTCGCGGCGTAACTGCCCTGCACGTGTCTCAGGCCGGCCGGACACTTTGGGCCCATGACGATTCGCCTGCGTCCATTGGACTACATCGTGCCCATCATGGGCCCGGGGGCTACTGTCGGCCCAGTGAAATCCAGGGTGTGCTGGGCCTGTCCTATACGGCCCTCGACACTTGATGGCGAATTTTCGCTAAGGACCAAGCCTACGGCTGGAGAGCCTCGCGAGGATCATTGCCTCGCGAGGGCATTTGAGGCAGCAGAGGCCTGCGGAGGCCATATCCACTGCTGCCCCCTCTTCAAGGAAATCTCCCCTGGGGAGAGGTCAACGCCGAATTCTCTACAGGGCGTCCAAGCCCTCGTGGAGATCGCTTCGCTGCAAAGCAAGCGGCCGCAGAGTGACGCGCGCCCCTGCGCGCGGTGACGACGACGCCGCAGTTGCCATTTTGGTGATTAAAGGGGTCAATAAAGCTGTGCCACCCGCTCCGGACTACAAGGATTTCCTCTTTGGTGATAAGGGGACCGGCCGGCGCTACGCTCCAAGGCCAACGTCACCGTGGGCACCCCCACGTTCCTCTGCGGCCCCAGCTGGCCGTCCTGCATGGACGGTGGGTACTCTGCTACAGGAGTCAGCTTTACGCTCATGGACCGCGTCCATGGACATCCGGGCTGCGATGCACCGCGCTCCACCTTCTGCGCCACGTGACAGCCCTACCACAGTGCGAGTGCAAGGAGGGAGCACGGGGCGCCTATAAAAGGAGGACAAGGTGCACCGTAGCAAAGGATCGCATTCTCATTCCAGCATAGCCACTTACGCGCAAGGAAGAAGAAGACCATTGCTTCCCTTCCTTGTATACACCATTGCCAAAAGAGAGCCCTCGGCAAGCTCATTGTACTGTAACCTCTACAAGCAGTGCAATACAGACAAGCAGGAGTAGCGGTATTACCTCCACACGAGGGCCGTGAACCTGGGTACGGGCTGGTGTTCATCTCTGTCGTGATGTCCCTCCGCTTGCTCGACGAGCACCGTCGCCGTGCAGGTTGAGGGTTGTTTGACCAACGTGTTCAGCCCCTTACACGAACTCTCTTCGTGAGCTTGACTATCCCTGTTTCGTGGGAGTCATTCTCCGACATAGTCCCCCGACGTTCTCTGGAGGGAGCGCCGCAGAAACACAGAAACACCGAAACAGAGACCTGGAGTTGCAGATTGGAGGGGGAAAACTCCGGCGGGGCGCTGCCGGCGTGGTCTCCATCTCCTCCAACGACTTCTCCACTGTCTCCATGATGAAGAGGGAGTAGTCCACCCTGGACTATGGGTTTGTGGAAGTAACTTATGTATCTCTCTCTCTTGAGCTTCACTAATTAGTACCGTATGAGCTGCTGAACAAGATTACAGTCATCTATGTAATACCTTTGTGGTGGATCTTTTTATGAATTAATATATGTTTGAGATTGCAATGGTTTTGTTTCAGTTATGAAAGTAGATGCATATTATGTACCCCGTTCTTATTTACTTGTTATGATCAAGCATGTTTATGAGAGCGTGTGAGGGGGAACGTGTGCATTAGTTGGAGTAACGGGGGGTGGCTAGTGCAGTGAACGTGAGAGAAAGTTCTGCGATCCACTTGGGTGTTTTACCTTACTTTGTTACCTCACTAGGGATAAAAAGAAATATCATGCTATCGGAGATGTGGGTGTGACCATTGCCACTTCCTCCATGACTAGATCTAGCATGTTCTTATTTTAACTTCATGTCATGATACTTATTGCTATACTCTGAGTTATCTTAATTACTGAGGTATTATGATTTAGTTCACATCTTGGTTGTCGGCCCAGTGAGAACCAGGGTGTGCTGGGCCTGTCCTCCACGGCCCTCGACATTTGATGGCCAATTTTCGCTAAGGACCAAGCCTACGGCTTGGAGAGCCTCGCGAGGCAAATTGCCTCTCGAGGGCTTTGGAGGCAGCAGAGGCCTGCGGAGGCCCTCTTCACTGCTGCCCCCTCTTCAAGGTAATCTCCCTGGAGAGAGGTCAACGCCGAATCCTCTACAGGGCATCCAAGCCCTCCTGGGGATCGCTTCGCTGCCAAGCAACCTCTGCAGAGCGCACATGGGCTCTGCAGCGGCCGCAGAGTGACGCGCGCTTCTGCGCGCGGTGACGACGATGCCGCAGTTGCCATTTTGGTGATTAAAGGAGTCAACAAAGCTGTGCCATCCGCACCGGACCACAAGGATTTCCTCTTTGGTGATAAGGGGACCGGCCGGCGCTACGCTCCACGGCCAACGTCACCGTGGGCACCCCCACGTTCCTCTGCGGCCCCAGCTGGCTGTCCTGCATGGACGGTGGTTACTCTGACACAGGCATCAGCTTTACGCCCATGAACCGCGTCCATGGACGGCTGGGCTGCGGTGCACCACGCTCCACCTTCTGCCGCCACGTGATAGCCCTACCGTAGCGCAAGCGCAGGGAGAAAGCCCGGGGCGCCTATAAAAGGAGGAGGAGCAGCACCGTAGCAAAGGATCGCATTCTCATTCTAGCCTAGCCACTTACGCGCAAGGAAGAAGAAGACCACAGCTTCCCTTCCTCGTGTACACCATTGCCAAAAGAGAGCCCTCGGCAAGCTCATTGTACTGTAACCTCTATAAGCAGTGCAATACAGACAAGCAGGAGTAGCGGTGTTACCTCCACACGAGGGCCGTGAACCTGGGTACGGGCTGGTGTTCATCTCTGTCGTGATGTCCCTCCTCTTGATCGACGAGCACCGTCGCCGTGTAGGTTGAGGGTTGTTTGACCAACGTGTTCAGCCCCTTACACGAACTCTCTTCGTGAGCTTGACTATCCCTGTTTCGTGGGAGTCATTCTCCGACAATTGGCGCGCCAGGTAGGGGGCTGAGACGCGTCTTCAACCTTCACCGACCTCTGCACCATGGCGGACACTCGCGCAGCTCGCGCCTCCCGGCGGGCGTTAGGCAGGGCTACCACCGAGCCCGCTGCCAACACCACCAACCCTCGCGGCCGTCCCCGTGCCAGCCGCTCCACGGGGCGCAACACCGCTGAACCGCGTGTGGAGCACCCCGAGGACGATGACGGCCACCACGACGACCGTTTCGACGAAGACGTCGACCACGGGCACGGCGAGGACGCTGAGTCCTCGCATCCGTCCCAGTGCCACAGCGCCTCCACTCTTGGGCGTCCAGCGCCCAGCCCGAACACCGCGCTGCTCATGGCCGCGGAGCTCTTCCTGTCGTGGGTTTGTCACGTCAGGTGTCATAGATGACTTCGTAAGTGTGGGATTACGCGAGTCGAGCATCTCCGAGCTTGGGATCGTAGGAACAAAGATCAACACAGATTTACCCAGGTTCGGCCCCCTCAATGTGAGGTAAAAGACCTACTTCCTGCCTACCCTAGATTGGTATTGATATGATAATCGAGGTGTTACAATGGAGGCGATCCGATCTGGTACTCGCCGTATGAGCTAGGGTTTGGGGCTTGATAGCTTGACCCGCTCTAAGTCCTGCGAGTCCTATTTATATACACAGAGGCTCGCTAGGTTACAAAAGGAAACTTCCCCATAAGGAATACATCCACAGAGGCCTACTCGGAGACTACTTGGTCTTCACGTCCTCCGGGATTTGTCTTCTAGATCTTTCTCCTTATGGCGGTTCAATATTGGGCTTGTTCCCAAGTGGGCCTTCATCCGTGCGAGTAAGTTAAGTCGCACTGGGCCGCGGGTTAATCCAGAAAGTATTCCCCCGACATTAGCCCCAAGCATGGCCTGAACTTCATAGTACTTCTTGATCTTGAATGCTTAGGCCGTGCTTTTCCTTGTTTCGCGGCTTATAATTGTACAAGTTTGGCCTTGACTCGCACCTGGAAGATCATCTGACTTCGTGGGCTTTAGAGTATCCTGATAGCTTCAGAACTTGATGACGATCTATCTTCAAATTTTTGATGATAACATGATATAGCCCCCAAGGATTGAGAGGATGTTATGTGGTAATCATCTCAATTCTTCTCAGAGAACTCTGAAGGTCATCACCTGTAACTTGATATCATGAATAAAACAATTGTTAAGTTACAAGTAATTGTAATTGGTGTTGCCGTACTATAAGCAGTACATCGACCTCTAGTTAGGCCATCTGAATCCTTAAGTGGGCACTCGCGCGACTCAGTATTTCCCAGGAATATGTGTGTTCAGGGTCAAGAGCGGCCATGATAGGCAATCAAGCTCGATTGACGCCACCCCAGTACTTTGGCCACATAATGTGAGTAGCAATCCAACTTAAGGTAAATTTGATAATTGCCAATAAATCGGCTGTTTCAGGGTAACAAAGACCCAAGAAACATAATGATATTGCCATGATAGGCTAAGCTATGATAAGCTTTGATTATGATGACACATAAGGTCGCGCCTAGGTGGCAACCGAGTGTTATACATAGGGTTGGATCGCGCGTAGGTGGCGATCCATGGTGATACATGGGGTCGGTCGCGCCTAGGTGGTGACCAGAGATGATACAAAGTTTACGGCCGCGCCTAGGTGGCGGCCGATTTCTGATACAAGGGTCGATCGCGCCTGGGTGGCAATCAGATGTTGCATAGGTCGCGCCTAGGTGGCGACCAAAGTTGAAGTTCTAGCCCTGAGTGGCTGTGATGATACTCAGCTATAAAGCTGGAAAGGATGATGCTTGGCTCTGATTAGCCTTTTCTTATGTATAGTACGGTCGCAGGTGTGCGCCGTTCCAAGGGCGAGGTGCCTCGAGACGATCCTCGAAATCATGGCGTTCGCTGCTTTCTTCCCTTACATCCAGCAGGTAGTACGACCCATTGTTTAGCTTCTTGCTGATGATGTAGGGTCCTTCCCATGGAGAGGACAGCTTATGCATTCCCTTGTGATCTTGTTTAAGTCGCAGCACTAGGTCGCCTTCTTGAAAGGTGCGTGTTTTGATGCGTCTGGCATGATAGCGTCGCAAATCTTGTTGATATACTGCTGACCTTGATGCTGCCAAGTCTCTAACTTCTTTTAATGTGTCCACCGGGTCTTGCCGAGCTATCTCATTATCTGTCTCGATGTAAGCCGCAACTCTTGGTGAATCATGTATGATATCGCTGGGCATGACTGCTTCTGCTCCATAGACCATGAAATATGGTGTAAATCCTGTGGATCTGTTAGGGGTTGTTCTCAAGCTCCACAGTACTGCTGGCAGTTCTTCCACCCAACATCCTGGAGATGCTTCGACCTTTTCAATAAGGCGCGGCTTAATTCCATGGAGAATTTCCTGGTTAGCTCGCTCAGCTTGTCCATTGCTCTGCGGGTGTGCTACTGACGTGAGGTCCAATCTTATCCCATTGTCTGCGCAAAATATCTGTGTAGCCCTTCAGAGGTGTTGCTCCCATTGTCTGTAATGATACTATGGGGGTAACCGAAGCGGAATATGACCTTCTTCAAGAACTTGACTGCTGTTTCAGCCTCGCAATCTCCCACAGGTTCTGCTTCTATCCACTTTGTGAATTTGTCCACCATGACTAAGAGGTGAGTTTTTCCGTTTGAAGACCGTCTGAAAGGCCCCACCATGTCAAAACCCCATACGGCGAAAGGCCATGTAATGGGTATTGTACGAAGTGCTTGGGCTGGCATATGATCTTGCCTAGCGTATCTTTGACATCCATCGCAGACTCTGACAATTTGCTCTGCATCTGCTAATGCTGTTAACCAGAAGAATCCATGTCGGAACGCCTTTGCCACCAAAGATCTTGACGAAGCATGATGGCCACAATCGCCTGAATGAATTTCGTGCAAGATTTTTCGTCCCTCTTCTGGTGAGACACATCTTTGAAATGCTCCTGATACGCTGCGCTTGTATAATTCATTGTTGATGATTGTATAGGCCTTTGACCGTCGTATGATTTTGCGCGCCTCAATTTCATCGTCCGGCAGCACTCCGCGACTTAAATATGCCATGTACGGCTCTGCCCATCCTGGCTGTTCATGCAGGGCTGCGACTAAAGTTGAATCATCCTCTGGCTCTGCAATGTCAATTTCTGCTGGAGGCTTGACTGATGGATTGTGCAGTTCATCCAGGAAAACATTGGGTGGGACTGACTGTCTATTGGATCCAAGCCGAGACAGGGCATCTGCAGCTTCATTTTGTCTCCGATCAATATGTTCCACCTGGTATCCAGTGAAATGTCCAGCAATTCTGTCCACCTCTCTCCTATATGCAGCCATGTTCGCGTCCTTGCTGTCCCACGTTCCGGAGACCTGCTGTGCCACCAAGTCTGAATTGCCAAAACAGCGTATGCGACTGATGTTCATCTCCTTTGCTATACGTAGACCATGAAGCAGTGCTTCGTACTCCGCCACGTTATTTGTGCAGTTGAAGTGTATCTGTAACACATACCGCAGCTTGTCTCCTTGGGAGATGTCAGAACCACTCCAGCCCCCGAGCCTTGTAACTGTCTTGCGACTCGCCATGAACACTCCAAACACCAACTTCTGCCACTGTGGGTAACGCTGTTTGGAAGCTGTGAGGACTTCGCTCACGTAGTATACTGGCCTCTGGACAGGGTATTCCTTTCCTGCTTCTTGTCTCTCCACAACCATGACAGCACTCACAGCGCGGGAATTTGCCACTATGTATAGTAACATTGGCTCTTTATCTTTTGGAGCCGCCAGAACTGGAGCATTCGTCAATTGATGCTTCAAGGCTGTCAGAGCTTCGTCAGCCTCTGCGTCCCAAACGAAGGTGTCTGATTTTTTCAGCAGTCTGTACAAAGGTAGCGCTTTCTCTCCCAATCTTGATATAAAGCGACTCAAAGCTGCTACGCAACCAGTAAGCCGCTGTACATCTTTTATCTTTTCTGGCTTTTGGAGATCCATCACGGCCTTTATCTTGTCAGGGTTGGCCTCAATGCCTCTTTCTGATACTATGAATCCTAATAGCTTCCCTGCTGGTACTCCGAAGATGCACTTTGTGGGGTTGAGCTTCATGTTGTATTTTCTGAGATTTGTAAATGTCTCTGCCAGATCACCAATAAGATCCTGGCTAACTTGCGATTTAATCACAATATCATCCACGTAGGCATGAACGTTGCGACCTATTTGCTCATGTAAGCAATTCTGAATGCATCTTTGGTAAGTCGCACCTGCGTTCTTCAACCCAAAGGGCATGCTGACGTAACAAAAAGCTCCGAAGGGTGTGATGAAGGACGTCTTTTCTTGGTCTTCCCTCCTCATCTTGATTTGATGGTAGCCTGAATAGGCGTCCAAAAAGCATAACAACTCGCACCCAGCAGTTGAATCAATTACTTGGTCGATTCTTGGCAAAGCAAATGGATCCTTTGGACAAGCTTTGTTAAGACTGGTGTAATCGACGCACATTCGCCACGTACCATTCTTTTTCATAACAATACTGGATTTGCCACCCACTCCGGATGGTATACCTCTGTGATGAATCCTGCAGCCAGCAAGCGAGCTATCTCCTCTCCTATCGCCTTTCTCCTGTCATCATGAAAACGCCGTAGTGGCTGCTTCATGGTTTAGCCGCAGGGTTCACTTTGAGGCTATGTTCTGCTAATTCTCTTGGTACCCCCGGCATATCTGACGGCTTCCATGCGAAGATGTCTTTATTTTCCTGGAGAAAAGCAACGAGGGCCTTCTCCTGTTCTTCTTCCATGTGTGCTCCAATGCTAGTTTGCTTGGATGAGTCGCCAGGAATGAGATTTATCTGCTTAGTGTCCTGGGCCGCTTTGAACTTCATTGGTGGCTCAGCAGATGGTGTGGTAACCACACTCATATCGTTTGGGTCCACCTGCGACTTATAACCTTTTAGTTCTTCCGCGGCATAGGCGGATTCTGCGAAAGCCGCATCTCCTTTCTCGCATTCTATTGCTTTTTCTCTATCTCCGTACACTGTGATGACCCCTTTTGGTCCTGGTATCTTCAACTGTAGGTACACGTAGCATGGTCTGGCCATAAACTTAGCAAAGGCCGTTCTTCCAAACAGGGCGTGGTATGGGCTCTGGAATTTTACTACTTCGAAGCTTAGGAATTCACTTCTAAAGTTCTCTTCTGTTCCAAAAGTTACCCCGAGGGTTATTTTCCCCACTGGCCGTGCGGACCTTCCTGGGACAATGCCGTGAAATACTGTTGATGTGGGCTGCAAGCTGGAATCTTTGAGTCCTAGACGCTGGAAAGTATCGTAGTACAAGATATTAATGCTGCTTCCTCCATCCATAAGCACTTTGGTCAGCTTGTATCCTGCAACGTATGGTGCCACAACCAGTGCCAACTTGCCAGGTTCCCGTACCTGTGGCGGGTGGTCGTCGCGACTCCAGGTTACCGCGTATTCTGACCACCTTAACCAAGCGGGTGTTGTTGGTATCACGGCGTTCACCTGCTGACTTCTCCGGCTCAATTTCTCTTCTCTTTTGGAGGTATTGATAACTATGTGTGATACTGCCCCGTCTGCCTGGGGTTACTCGCGCCGTGCTGCCCAGTGTTTGTGTTATGAGCCGCACTAGGGTTTCCTTCATGGGAATTCCCCCGTTGTGTTGACTCTCTTCTTTCCACTTTTTGTAATAATGGCATTGCGCCTTGGTATGGTCCGCTGGCCGTCCATCACCTGTCGCATGAAGGTCGCATGGCTGGTTGAAAACTTCTTGCATATTGATTGGCCAGGAGCCGTATCCTCGACCCCTTCCACGCTGGCCTCTGAATCCTCCACGCGCATTGGCTACGAGCCCTGCATGACCATCTTCGCTGTTGCGTTTGTTTTGACTCGTGTTGTTGTGGCTCGTTTGCTGCTGCTGGGGCTTGTTGGAGTTTTTCTTTCCTTTTGCAGCAACCTCCTCTTCTTCTCCGTCTGACGCGTCTCTGGTTTTGTCTGAGCTGGCATATTTGTTAGCCGCAGCCATCACCTCGCTGAGACTCTTGACTTTATCCTTCATGCGACCCAGCTTATGAATCAGCGGCTCAAACTTGCAGTTTTTCTCCATCACCAGGACGGCTGAGCTTGGTGGTATATTATCTGAGGAGTGTATTATTTCTGCCACCCTTTTCATCCAGTGGCGACTTGACTCGCCTTCCTTCTGTACACAACGCTCTAGGTCCTCTATGCTGCAGAGTCGCTTGCAAGTTCCTTGGAAGTTCTTAATGAAGGCATCCTTCAGTTCCTCCCAAGTATTTATAGAGTTGGGAGGCAAATTTTGCAGCCATATGTGCGCTGCTCCTTCTAGCATCATGTTCAGGTAGCGTGCGCAGATCTCTTCAGATGCGTTTAGGATGCTCATGCCCATCTCGTAATTGTTGAGCCAAGTGGTTGGATCCTTGCTGGCGTTATTGTTTGTGTCACATCCCAAATTTTTGGAACTAAGAAAAACTTAGTTTTACCAGACCCAAAATTCAGAACCAACAAAAACTTTTTGAAATATTTTACTGATGATTGTGTTTTCCATCCCATTGCTATGTTGAACCTAGTGTGACTTGTTGTTTAAATTGTTTTGACTAGTAAAAATAAGACCCAACCAATATAAAAATATATTTAACTTTGGGGATCATGTTATGACAAGAAAATATTCCATATATCTTTTCCATTCTTCTTTTGGCCAACTCCATTTCATATGATACTTGGTTTGTCAACAACCAAAATCAATACCCATTATTTGAGAAGGTAAAAGTATTTCCAAAACTATGTGTTCCCAAAAATATGGAGATCTATATGCTATCTCCTACCTATCTTTTAGCCTTGATATTTTGCATTTGTATGCAACTCCCATTTTATAAACTTTGATTATCATTTCCTTTTAAAAAGAACACAAGTGGGAAATATATTACCCCACATAATTTGTCTTGCTCAAAAACCTTTTCAAAAATACCAAGGTGGAGTTGAGATAGTTCTAAACATCATCTTGTCATAATTAAGTGTGATCATTTTTATAAGATAGTATTGTTAATTATGGAAATGGTGGTGTGATTTATTCTTGTGGTTTGATTTGTGTGGTCTTGATTGTGTTGTTGATCTTTTGTGTATGCCACTGTTGATTTTGTTGTGTTTGTTGCTTGTGAGGGTAATTCCTCAGTTGTGCTTAATACTAGAATAAGACACACTTGACAACAAATTTGGTATGTGACTTGAATAAAAACAAACCCTCTAGAAGTATTCACACCTAATTGAAATCCTAAATTAAGGGAAATGATCTTATTTAATTTCCCTCTATCTCTATTCCTCTATTTGATGAAAACAATTCTATTTCCTTATTCTAGGAATGAGATGGAACATTAATCATTTCAACCCCATCTCACTCCCTCCTCAAGTAAACATACTTTTCAATTTTAAACAAAACCCTCAAAGTATTTAACAAAAGGAAATTAAGATCATGATAAATAAATGATCTTAATAAATTATTCCTCCCTATTTCTCTGTTTCTTTCAAACAAATATTTTCTCTATGAAAATATAAAGTATTTGAAGTTACAATATTTGTCAAGAAAGTTCCAACAGTTCAAAACAATATTTTATCACTTGTTTTAAAATATTAAAGAAATGTTAATTTAGTTTTACCAAAATGATTTATTCAAACCCTATGAACCAATGTGGTTCAAAACATTTTATTTTGAAAAAACCAATTTTTGTGGAGCTACTACTTGACAAGGGGAGCCCACCCAATTAATTTCAGAATTTTTGAAATATTTTAAGTGCCTCAATAAAACCCCTAAAAGCCACTGATTTTAAAAAGGAAATAAAAGAAACAGAAAAAGGACTTACTGGTAAATAGGAAAAGAAGACCAGGGGGTTATCTAGAAAAGCGTCGTCCCTTACCTGTAGCACCCCGTGCCCGTCGCCGTGTCGACCTCTCCCGTCGCGCCGCCCGGACCCCCCCTTCCCCTCTCGCTCCTCTGCTGCGTCGAAGAGAATAAGGAGGCCACAGAGGCAGCTCTGCTCCTCCCACTCCGCACTTACCCCCTCGCTCCCCTGCCTCTTCCTCTCTCGCTCTCTCTTCCCTCTGCCATGGCCGAGCCATGGTCGAGCTCGCCGTCGCTGCCGCCGTCGCTGGAGAGCGCCCCGTCCAGATCGAAGAGCGCCAGAAGCACCGCCTCGTCGCCCTCTTCTTCCCCGTCCAAGGAATCGCCGCGGGGAGCCGCGAGGCGAGCGGCCCGTCTGCGTCTTCTTCCGCACCGGTCGACGCTCCGCCGCGACCTCACCGTCGATTCCGACCACCTCCTTCACCTCCGCGAGCACCCACGCGACAAGGGTGAGCACGCGAATCGCCTGGACATGATCGTCCTCCTTCTCCGCTCCTAGTTTGCCGCGTAGCCGTAGAGTCCGCCGTAGCCGTAGCGTGCCGCCGCCCGGCCTCGTCGCCGGAGCACTTGTCGGCGACCATATGGTCCGTAACGCCGCTCCCCGGTCTCCCCGTAGCCGTGCGCGTCTGATGCGCTTGGTAGATCGTCCCGCGCGTCCCCTTCCGTCGAGCCCTTGCGCGTCGCCGCCGGTGGTCGCCGCATCCACGTGCGACGTCGCCGTTCATCGTCTACGCCTTTTAATTACCCGCGCCTGTAGTATATCACACGCACCCGTCCATCCCAGTGGCAACGGCCACGATCGAGCCAGCGCGGCGTCGCGAGTTCGAACCCCCGCCAACGCGAGCGCGCTGCCCTTTTTCCTTTTATTTCCCGCTCGCTGACAGCTGGGCCCCACAGGTCAGCGACCGTGGTGGCCAGCACAGCCGCACCCAGTCAGTCAGCGCCAGCGTGGCCGCAGGCCCACTGGCCAGTGGCCGTGTGTAGGAGTTGCCTCGGTGAAAAATGTTTTGCACGAATTACTGGATTTAATTAAAAGGAACAGATTCAAATTTAAACTTATAAAATCCATATCTTTTTAAATACTTGTCCAAAAATTACCAATAAGATACCAAAATGATCAGAAAAATAAGGCCTGTCTTTTAGTATAACTCACCTATCCAAATAAATTAGTTTATTTAATGTTTTATTAAAATAAAGAAAATGACAGATTATAAAACAAATTAGGAAAATTCATATCTTTAAAAATAAGGATCCAAAAATTAAGTTTGACCACTTAAAATGTTCAGAAAATGATGACTTTCATGTTCCACCTTGTTTCCAAACATGGAAAATTATTTTGTAATGTTGTTTAAAACACATTAACAAAAGGGCAGATTTAAAAAGGATTTTATAAATTAATCAGTAATAATTTTTGGAGCAAATCCAATTTTGCTAGGTTCCTAGTGTTTCACTTTATCACACCCTAACTTGGTGTGAAGGTTCCACTCTTAGAGATTAATTAGTGGCCTAACTTTTGTCTGAAGTATTTCCTGTTCAACAGGAGGTGCTTGTTGTTAACCTTCGCCTCAGATAGTTTTGTGATCGATGTACCTAGCTTGCGTATAGGTGATAGACTACTGACCAGTATAATGCCCTCGTAAGTGTAGATCCTAGCTGTTGCTCGAATGATTAGTTCGAAGCTTACGGTTTGTTACTTGTCTGTATACCCCTTGTGGTTTGGTTTGCTTAGTGATTGTTGTGTTATCCTCCTGTTTGCGACGCTAGATATAAACGCTACCGGAGTGGTCTTTGGAACGGAGTTATTGAGGAAGGGGAATTCGTTGAACCTGAAGATCAAGACCAAGTTCACTTTGCCGAGCAAGGCAAGCTATCCTCTGAGCTTGCATTTATATACATCTATTTTGGTTCACATGTTTTACTTATAAAGAGCAAAAGTTATTTATGTGGTGTTTGCCACAAAAGCTATGATTTTGAAAACCTTTTTCCAAAATATAAGTATATTATTTTGACACCCTATCTGGAGATATTAGCTGGAATTTCTTTTCCAAACTATAGGATGGGAAAATATTGTTTACTCAAAACTCCTTTGGAAAATACTTGTGTGGTTGTGGAATACCGAGATGTCGGTGTGGAAATGGAGAAATGGTGAATGGTGATGTTTATGAAAAATGCACATTGTGTCCTTGTACTTACAGAACAACCAATACCCTGTGCGACCACATTTACCCACCTATGGGAAAGGGCGTAGTCATATAGTTTGCTCATATTAGTACTGGATGCCTCAACAACGAGGATGACCTCGTTCCATGAGGGGATGGTTTGGTGACCTGCCCCTGACCTGGGTCCTCTTAAGAGAAGTCTACCGGAGGCCGGTATGAGTGTATTGGAGAAAGAGGATTGAAGACGCCACCTTTGGGTCGCCGGGCAGAACTACGAAGTCCTCACACTTAGTTTCCGACGGGCTGGATTTAAGTGTCGATGGAACCGGTTTCGTAGCGGTAGGATCCTATACTAGCATGAGCAAAGGACAGGCTATGGTCGGTGACTCAACTTCGCATACACCTGGTATGGCGGGACGTGGCTGACACGATGAGTTACCGGATGGGTGTGGGAAAAGCGTGCTACCTCTGCAGAGGGTTAAAACTATTCGAATAGCCGAGTCCTCGGATATGGACAGTTGGAAAGAACTGCTTTGACCATGTGCAAGTTTTGGAAATGTTTTGAGATTTGAAAATAAAATGGAGATGTGTTGTATCTGCAACTCTACCGACGGGCTGGTATGAGGTTGCTGGAGAATGATTGACCATGACGGGCTATGGTCGGGAAGTGAAGAGTTTTGTGATTTGAAAGTGGAAAATGTTTTATGCAACTATGCCAACGGGCCGGCATGAGGTTGTTGGGATTGAGTGACCATGAAGGGTTATGGTCGGAAAAAGGAGGAGTTTTGGAGAAATAAACCAAATGGTGATTTTCCGGGAAAATGTTTATAAAAGAGACTTCTTACCTAGTTCAACAGAGATATATTTTTGGGAAAAAGTGTTAAACGAGACTTCTTACAAAAACAGATTTATGGGAAAAGTTCTAAAAGCCTTCTTTCCTTTTCCAATAAAGATATGGAGATTTCAAAACAAAGTTTTATTAAACAAAAGTATATCCTTCTCTTTTCAACAAGGATATAGAGTTTTCAAAGCAAACGAAGTTTTATTTAAACAACAAAAAGAGTAGTGCATGCTCATTTCGGGGTAGTTTGCGAGTACATTCAAATGTACTCATATTGGTTTCGTCCCTGGCTATTGTCTTAGCCAGATCCTGAAGATGAACAGTTCGAAGAAGAAGACTTCAATAACGTCAATGCGAACTAGGGCGCTTCCCAGTTAGCTGCCTGTAGGGTTGGCAAGTGACTTGGGCTCCACGTTGATTTGGTGATTTCCGCTGCGAGTACCTGATGAAGTTATGGCTTCAATCAAGTAAGTAAATTTATTCGGTTTATGGGTGTTCTGTGATACCAATTCGAGTTATGTGCAACAACAGACTGATCATGGGATTGTTGCAGGAAACATAACGGGTATCTCGGATACCTAATCCGGGGTCCCCACAGCCTTGGTATCAGAGCCATCCTGACTGTAACAGACCTTAGTTAGCATGGACGTTAGTTAGGAAAGAAATATTTTGTTAAAAATATATTGTTACCAAAACATATTTTTATCTAAGGAAGCCCAAGAAAATAGCTTCCACTCTTCTCACCTTCTCAAATATTTCCGAGACTAATCCCTCTATTTAAGATTTTCCAAGGATTTCTCTAATCCCTCTTACCCGTTCAAAATACTTGACGATGAACCCAAGTGAGACCTAATCAGCTAGCACCCACAAGAAGAAGTTTCCATCCCAAATACTCAACATCTAACATCCAGGCGATTGATCTGCAAATGCCAAGATCATCGATGTCCACAAAGCAAGAGACCTCCGAAGAACTCAGCTCAACATCAATAATTCTACTCAAGTTGCAACCTCGACAATCTCAATTTTTCCTGCTGAAGCCTAAGGTGACAAAGTGAAGACTTCACCAACTATGTTTAACCGAGACCATAGGATAAACCTGATAGGAACCTTGGGTGTACTACCCGACTACCACGAGTATTAGGCGTCCTTTGGTACTAGACGTACCTTGTGTGCTCTTTGCTTGGTTGTGCTCTGCTTGTGAAGCGTTTGTTTGTGAATTCTCTGTTGGTGTGTTCACAATCACGCCTTCTCGGCAGCACAAAGTAACCTCAAAATTCTCTTCTTACCAAAGCTTCGTGAAGCTCAAGAACCAAGGAAGTCGACAATGAAGTTCCTCCTTTACTCAGCTGAAGAAGGACAAAGGTGAAGACAAATAACCAACAGAGTACCCAGAAGAATCAAACGCCGGAAACACCTGCTATGGACAACATCAACCACCAAGTGTGACACCCCTCCCTGGCACATATCACCAGAGAGGCAGTCGTCCCGTGCGCCATCCCAAGATAACTGGCCGCACGTCACAACAGTGTAACATAATGGAAATCATTACACAATCAGGCACATCCGTGCTACAAATGGTTTACAAGGCCACCAAGGAATGACGAAATATCAATCCCAGTATGGCACGATACAGAGTTTTAACTGGCAGCGGAAGACATATGAGAGGCTACGGCTTGGAGCGGCTCCACTCCACAGGTTCTGGCTGGCTACTGATCCTAGCACGCTCTTGCTTCAATTCCTTACCAAGGTGGAAGATGAATCCTCGACAAAACCTGGCCACAATCACAAGGCCCGTGAGTACATTAATATGCACTCAGCAAGAATCGCCACTCACCACAAACAATCCAACAATCAGGCAACAAGGTATACACTGGAAATAAAATCCTACAACATGGCAAGGTGTAATCTAGATACATGATATAAAAGTAGCATGGCATTGACAACCAAACATGTCGCAAGCAAGCAACGGGGGTATCACCAGTACAGAGTCCAAGCCAGGTGGGGTTGGATCGTGCACCGGCAATCATACAAAGGGCTTACCTGTGACAGAAGACGGGTGTACCCAGTGGGTACAAAATAATACACAACATCACCTGTGATCACTGCTAGGCCCACTGGCCTCATCTTTCAACTCTGGGCATGCACGGTTGATGTGGGCTCTGGCCTAACTATAGGCTTCCCAACGCATCACACCGCCATCCCTAAATCATGGTAACCATCAACAGCTCACGACAATATTCCCTGCATCATCTTATTTGTTCATTTAGTGTAATCAGGTCGTTCATTAATTATTTCAAACAAATCTTAAGTTTAACCTCCGGACACGACGTGGACACACAGTGTGACCGACACTGAACTGTTGTTCCATAACCTTGGAACGAGGCTAGACATCCAGATTTGACACTCTCGAGAGGTTGCAGATACCATCCACCTAAGTGCACCACACTGAGCCGGTACTTTAGGACAACATCCTCAAGGCGAACTCAGCAAGATACACTCACCTGACCGTTCACGCTACCAAGACACTCCCTGTATAGCCACCGACATAACTCTATGCCTTATGCAGAAGTGAATCCGGCACGTCCCCAACCTATGAGCGACGCCTAGCTCCGGAACCTTCGCAAGACTAGCCCCGACCACAAAGGTAACTGACTAGACTTGCCAAAATGGTAGCATCAAAGGAGGCTCAATAGGTTACGTAGGTCAAGGCCCGCCCATGTGAGCGACAGTGGCAGTGCGTTCGATGTTCAGATTAGTGGCACTAATGGACTGACCCTATCGATGTTTGGAGGGGTGTTTTATTTAATCAAGTTTCATCATAACAAGTTCAAACAACAGAGGATTAGTCCAGCATAATAATCACGATATCAATATCATATACCATCAAACAACAAGGCATTAGCAACATACAGTAAGCACATAACAACAACATTACTTGAATAACCATAACACTTATAGGTATAGACATTAACGTAACAATAATAACAATACCCGGGTGACTGTGGCGGGAGACCCGGCCGGTGTCACTCGGGGGTTAGTGTTCACAGAATAATAGCATAATGTTTCAAACGGATGACGGTGGCGGGAGACCCGGCCGGTGTCACCGTAAATCAATCACAAAGTTGGTTTGCGGAGTCTGTTACGCTTCCGTTCCTCCACGCGCAAGTCTTTGGCGGCGTTACCGTCCGACCGTTGACCAGGAAGTGGGGATTTGGGCATATAGTCTCCAAAATGAACCGAAAAGCACTCATAAGAATGAGAGAGCATCCATTCCACTCGAGGGTTACCCTGACGTGGTGTCAGCAATCTCGGCAATAAGAACCAAATGGAAAGGCAGCTCCCAAGCGTCGCAGTCCGGGTGGTCTATGCCACCCATATTTGACGGTGGGACAAGGCAACTAACTCTTTTGGCGAATGCCCCCAACTCCGAGGATCATAAGACGACATTCGTCCGCTCCTCACCTCGGCGAAGAGGAAAAGAACCAAACAAAGCCCCGCAATCGCGAGACGCACAGTTGTAATAATTCCCCCATTCCTTTGACTGAGGCGGTACCACCGGCCATTGTCTCGGGAATGTGAGTGATGCACAGATAAGCAGTTATGAAGTAGTGCAATAATTTAAATGCAATATGGCATACATACAACAATACAAGGCTCATATAAAAATATGGACAGCAAACAGACATGCAATGATCATAGCAGACAGACATAGCAATCGAACAGGAGACAGACATAAAATATAACAGTAGACAGACATAACACACGGCATGGCATTAAGCAAACAAACAAACATTGCGGGACTGATCGCAGCAAGGGTTTAGCTTGCCTCCGAAGATCGACACCGTTTGGCTTGGAGGGTCACGGACACGTCACGGGTTAGGGTCTCGGGTTGCCGGTACCGCGGAATACCTACGCATGCACACAAAGGTGCTGAACATACAAGTATTTTACAAAAATGTAAAACTGATTTTACTGGACAGAGCTTTCCAAACTAAAAATTTACAAATTTGAATCACCTCAATCGGAGTTACGGTTTGAGAGAAACGAGCGAGCGAAGGATAGCTATATACCGCACAGGGCAGTAGATACCCAGCTCGAGCTGACTGAGCTGGGCTGGGTTGCGTACTATCCAGAGTACGTTTTCGCGCTGAGGAAACGTGTTTCCCTGTAATACGCTTCCGCTTAGGGACAGCGTAAAATGCAAGAATACGCTTTAGCTAGAGGAAAACATAAACTTGGAAATGCGCTGATCAGTTGACTGTTCACCTCTAGCTAGCTTCTGCTAGCTTTGCTCTCGCGTGCAGCACGCACGGGAGCCGGCCGGCGGTCGCCGGCGCCGGCTGCTGGGAGGGCCGAGGCGCCGGGAGACGGTGGCGGCGGCCACGCGGAGCAGCGCCGCGCTCGGCCTGGGGCTCCAGAGGCCGGGGACGGCACGGAGGCGACGCCCCCGAGCTTGCCCAGCTCGGCAATGGTGGGAAGGCCGCGTTGCTTCCCGGCACGGTTGCGCTCGAGGACGGGCGACGGCGGGGACGGGACAGGGGCGGCGTGCCGCGGCCGTGGGAAGGGTCTAGGGCTAGAGGGGGTGCTGGGTTGCACGAGCACGTGAAGCACGCGTGCGTCGGCCATGGCGGCCGACCACGGGCAGCTCACGGCAGCGCGTGGTTGGACGGTGTGGAGCTGGGAAACGGAGGCGGAGGTGTTGGGGAGGCTAGCAGGTGGCTCGGCTCGGGCTGGGAGGCGGTGGTTAGCTCAAGCTCGTGCTCAACGTTGCCTCGGTGGTCACGGCTGAAACCGAAGGGAACGAGCTCGTCTCCCTGAGCGAACTCGCTGGAAGTCCTGGGAGGGAGAGGAGAGTGAGGAGTGTAGTCCAGAGGAGGGCCGGGGTGCCCTTATATAGGCCAAAGGGGAGGAGAGGTAGGTCGGGGCCGTTGTGGCCATCAATGGCGCCGACGTCACGGCTCACGCCATTCCGGCCAGAGGAGGGGGATAAGGAGGGGGAGAGGATAGGGAGGCCGTGCTGGAGGCACAGTAGAGCACGTGGGTGCACTGGTGCAGAGGATAAGGGCAGGGCTAGGGTTGCACAGGATCATGCCGACATCGGCATGGCCAGAGCGCGACGTGACCGGCATGGTTCGCGTTCCCGGCAAATTAGGGCACTAAAAATAAAACGGGTCGCGTCACAGCGTTGAACTACAACTAAAACCAACATACAACAAGCAAAACATCAAGTTGGGACAAAATGCTAGTGCAAAGTTTTGAAAAAATCAAATGCCCTAAAGGTGTTCGATGCAGAGAAAAGGGACTTCCTCTATCCCAATGGAGCTGGGATTTTTGCTGGTGGTGTTCTACTGGTATGTGAGCAATGTGGTCAAGTATCACTCACTTTGGAGAAAGTTTCATGTGTAAACATTTTTGGGTTTCGAAAAGGGCAGAAGGTGTTCGATGGGTATCCTACAAGAAAAAGTTGGTCCAAATGATCCCAAATTTCTTGGGGTGGATTATAATGGGATATGAAACACTGCCTCAGGTGGACAAGATTTATGGTGGAGTGGAAGTAGGGTTTTGGATTAAATGGCCCGGTAGTGGCAGATTTGGTAATTTCCTCAATCTAAAAAGTTGCATAGGTCATGGCTATGTTCATGCATATATGGGATATACATGATGATAGGTGTCTCTGGGATTTTTGGCGGAATTTTCTAAGCAAGATAAAGGAGGGTTGCTTTGGAGAGGCGGTATATCGGGTTTTTGTTTTCTATAGAAAGGCATTAGGGTTTTATAAGGAAACCCTAATGAACGGGGTCAAAAGGTGATCGGAAATATTCAGAGAATATTCCCGGGGTTGGGACAAAGAGAGATACATCAATCACCAAAAGTTCAAATGAGTTTTGATAAAACCCAGAGAAATCCAAGTTAAAAGGTTTTCGAAAAAATTTAGTTCACCCCTTTTTCAGAAAAACCGGTTAGTGAAAATCGGGGTGCTACACCAAGCAACCTCAGACGCAACCAAAAGTGTCCAGATGCAATTAGAAGTTTTAATCTCCTTCTTCTAACTAGAAACCGGAGAGAGTCGAGTACATAGGCTCGACGCATCCTGAAAACAACGCGTCCCCATCTGTGACCCTCGTAAGGAGAAAATATCTGGAAGTGGTATTTGTACCAACTCCAAGCACCAAGGAGCGACACCCAAGACGAAGAATGTCAAGCTACCCAAGAAGAACAATGCCTCCAAGTCAACTCCAGCCGCAACCTTCAAGATAACCCTTCAAGACCCCTTTTTAAGGGGGAAGACCTGCAATACGTATACCAGAAGGTGTTAATAATTAGTTCCTTGCGCTTCAGTCTTGTAGTATCTGGAAGCAGCCAACCACGACTAACCATCCGCCTCAATCTTCAAGTCAACCACATCGTCAAGGATCCGAACTCAGCACAGAAGTTTATCAACAAAGAAAGCCTCGCAACATCAATTTGTCAAGATCTCACATGGCGACCTTACTGAAGAAGCAACGACCTCGGAAGAGTAGTCAACCCAAAACCCGTGCCCACGTACTCCCCTGTTACCACCGGGCAAATCTCGAGGACGAGATTTATTTTTAAGGGGGGAAGAGCTGTCACATCCCAAATTTTTGGAACTAAGAAAAACTTAGTTTTACCAGACCCAAAATTCAGAACCAACAAAAACTTTTTGAAATATTTTACTGATGATTGTGTTTTCCATCCCATTGCTATGTTGAACCTAGTGTGACTTGTTGTTTAAATTGTTTTGACTAGTAAAAATAATACCCAACCAATATAAAAATATATTTAACTTTGGTGATCATGTTATGACAAGAAAATATTCCATATATCTTTTCCATTCTTCTTTTGGCCAACTCCAGTTCAAATGATACTTGGTTTGTCAACAACCAAAATCAATACCCATTATTTGAGAAGGTAAAAGTATTTCCAAAACTATGTGTTCCCAAAAATATGGAGATCTATATGCTATCTCCTACCTATCTTTTAGCCTTGATATTTTGCATTTGTATGCAACTCCCATTTTATAAACTTTGATTATCATTTCCTTTTAAAAAGAACACAAGTGGGAAATATATTACCCCACATAATTTGTCTTGCTCAAAACCCTTTTCAAAAATACCAAGGTGGAGTTGAGATAGTTCTAAACATCATCTTGTCATAATTAAGTGTGATCATTTTTATAAGGTAGTATTGTTAATTATGGAAATGGTGGTGTGATTTATTCTTGTGGTTTGATTTGTGTGATCTTGATTGTGTTGTTGATCTTTTGTGTATGCCACTGTTGATTTTGTTGTGTTTGTTGCTTGTGAGGGTAATTCCTCAGTTGTGCTTAATACTAGAATAAGACACACTTGACAACAAATTTGGTATGTGACTTGAATAAAAACAACCCTCTAGAAGTATTCACACCTAATTGAAATCCTAAATTAAGGGAAATGATCTTATTTAATTTCCCTCTATCTCTATTCCTCTATTTGATGAAAACAATTCTATTTCCTTATTCTAGGAATGAGATGGAACATTAATCATTTCAACCCCATCTCACTCCCTCCTCAAGTAAACATACTTTTCAATTTTAAACAAAACCCTCAAAGTATTTAACAAAAAGAAATTAAGATCATGATAAATAAATGATCTTAATAAATTATTCCTCCCTATTTCTCTGTTTCTTTCAAACAAATATTTTCTCTATGAAAATATAAAGTATTTGAAGTTACAATATTTGTCAAGAAAGTTCCAACAGTTCAAAACAATATTTTATCACTTGTTTTAAAATATTAAAGAAATGTTAATTTAGTTTTACCAAAAATGATTTATTCAAACCCTATGAACCAATGTGTTTCAAAACATTTTATTTTGAAAAACCAATTTTTGTGGAGCTACTACTTGACAAGGGGAGCCCACCCAATTAATTTCAGAATTTTTGAAATATTTTAAGTGCCTCAATAAAACCCCTAAAAGCTACTGATTTTAAAAAGGAAATAAAAGAAACAGAAAAAGGACTTACTGGTAAATAGGAAAAGAAGACCAGGGGGTTATCTAGAAAAGCGTCGTCCCTTACCTGTAGCACCCCGTGCCCGTCGCCGTGTCGACCTCTCCCGCGTCGCGCCGCCCGGACCCCCCCTTCCCCTCTCGCTCCTCTGCTGCGTCGAAGAGAATAAGGAGGCCACAGAGGCAGCTCTGCTCCTCCCACTCCGCACTTACCCCCTCGCTCCCCTGCCTCTTCCTCTCTCGCTCTCTCTTCCCTCTGCCATGGCCGAGCCATGGTCGAGCTCGCCGTCGCTGCCGCCGTCGCTGGAGAGCGCCCCGTCCAGATCGAAGAGCGCCAGAAGCACCGCCTCGTCACCCTCTTCTTCCCCGTCCAAGGAATCGCCGCGGGGAGCCGCGAGGCGAGCGACCCGTCTGCGTCTTCTTCCGCACCGGCCGACGCTCCGCCGCGACCTCACCGTCGATTCCGACCACCTCCTTCACCGCCGCGAGCACCCACGCGACAAGGGTGAGCACGCGAATTGCCTGGACATGATCGTCCTCCTTCTCCGCTCCTAGTTTGCCGCGTAGCCGTAGAGTCCGCCGTAGCCGTAGCGTGCCGCCGCCCGGCCTCGTCGCCGGAGCACTTGTCGGCGACCATATGGTCCGTAACGCCGCTCCCCGGTCTCCCCGTAGCCGTGCGCGTCTGATGCGCTTGGTAGATCGTCCCCGCGCGTCCCCTTCCGTCGAGCCCTTGCGCGTCGCCGCCGGTGGTCGCCGCATCCACGTGCGACGTCGCCGTTCATCGTCTACGCCTTTTAATTACCCGCGCCTGTAGTATATCACACGCACCCGTCCATCCCAGTGGCAACGGCCACGATCGAGCCAGCGCGGCGTCGCGAGTTCGAACCCCCGCCAACGCGAGCGCGCTGCCCTTTTTCCTTTTATTTCCCGCTCGCTGACAGCTGGGCCCCACAGGTCAGCGACCGTGGTGGCCAGCACAGCCCGCACCCAGTCCAGTCAGCGCCAGCGTGGCCGCAGGCCCACTGGCCAGTGGCCGTGTGTAGGAGTTGCCTCGGTGAAAAATGTTTTGCACGAATTACTGGATTTAATTAAAAGGAACAGATTCAAATTTAAACTTATAAAATCCATATCTTTTTAAATACTTGTCCAAAAATTACCAATAAGATACCAAAATGATCAGAAAAATAAGGCCTGTCTTTTAGTATAACTCACCTATCCAAATAAATTAGTTTATTTAATGTTTTATTAAAATAAAGAAAATGGCAGATTATAAAACAAATTAGGAAAATTCATATCTTTAAAAATAAGGATCCAAAAATTAAGTTTGACCACTTAAAATGTTCAGAAAATGATGACTTTCATGTTCCACCTTGTTTCCAAACATGGAAAATTATTTTGTAATGTTGTTTAAAACACATTAACAAAAGGGCAGATTTAAAAAGGATTTTATAAATTAGTCAGTAATAATTTTTGGAGCAAATCCAATTTTGCTAGGTTCCTAGTGTTTCACTTTATCACACCCTAACTTGGTGTGAAGGTTCCACTCTTAGAGATTAATTAGTGGCCTAACTTTTGTCTGAAGTATTTCCTGTTCAACAGGAGGTGCTTGTTGTTAACCTTCGCCTCAGATAGTTTTGTGATCGATGTACCTAGCTTGCGTATAGGTGATAGACTACTGACCAGTATAATGCCCTCGTAAGTGTAGATCCTAGCTGTTGCTCGAACGATTAGTTCGAAGCTTACGGTTTGTTACTTGTCTGTATACCCCTTGTGGTTTGGTTTGCTTAGTGATTGTTGTGTTATCCTCCTGTTTGCGACGCTAGATATAAACGCTACCGGAGTGGTCTTTGGAACGGAGTTATTGAGGAAGGGGAATTCGTTGAACCTGAAGATCAAGACCAAGTTCACTTTGCCGAGCAAGGCAAGCTATCCTCTGAGCTTGCATTTATATACATCTATTTTGGTTCACATGTTTTACTTATAAAGAGCAAAAGTTATTTATGTGGTGTTTGCCACAAAAGCTATGATTTTGAAAACCTTTTTCCAAAATATAAGTATATTATTTTGACACCCTATCTGGAGATATTAGCTGGAATTTCTTTTCCAAACTATAGGATGGGAAAATATTGTTTACTCAAAACTCCTTTGGAAAATACTTGTGTGGTTGTGGAATACCGAGATGTCGGTGTGGAAATGGAGAAATGGTGAATGGTGATGTTTATGAAAAATGCACATTGTGTCCTTGTACTTACAGAACAACCAATACCCTGTGCGACCACATTTACCCACCTATGGGAAAGGGCGTAGTCATATAGTTTGCTCATATTAGTACTGGATGCCTCAACAACGAGGATGACCTCGTTCCATGAGGGGATGGTTTGGTGACCTGCCCCTGACCTGGGTCCTCTTAAGAGAAGTCTACCGGAGGCCGGTATGAGTGTATTGGAGAAAGAGGATTGAAGACGCCACCTTTGGGTCGCCGGGCAGAACTACGAAGTCCTCACACTTAGTTTCCGACGGGCTGGATTTAAGTGTCGATGGAACCGGTTTCGTAGCGGTAGGATCCTATACTAGCATGAGCAAAGGACAGGCTATGGTCGGTGACTCAACTTCGCATACACCTGGTATGGCGGGACGTGGCTGACACGATGAGTTACCGGATGGGTGTGGGAAAAGCGTGCTACCTCTGCAGAGGGTTAAAACTATTCGAATAGCCGAGTCCTCGGATATGGACAGTTGGAAAGAACTGCTTTGACCATGTGCAAGTTTTGGAAATGTTTTGAGATTTGAAAATAAAATGGAGATGTGTTGTATCTGCAACTCTACCGACGGGCTGGTATGAGGTTGCTGGAGAATGATTGACCATGACGGGCTATGGTCGGGAAGTGAAGAGTTTTGTGATTTGAAAGTGGAAAATGTTTTATGCAACTATGCCAACGGGCCGGCATGAGGTTGTTGGGATTGAGTGACCATGAAGGGTTATGGTCGGAAAAAGGAGGAGTTTTGGAGAAATAAACCAAATGGTGATTTTCCGGGAAAATGTTTATAAAAGAGACTTCTTACCTAGTTCAACAGAGATATATTTTTGGGAAAAAGTGTTAAACGAGACTTCTTACAAAAACAGATTTATGGGAAAAGTTCTAAAAGCCTTCTTTCCTTTTCCAATAAAGATATGGAGATTTCAAAACAAAGTTTTATTAAACAAAAGTATATCCTTCTCTTTTCAACAAGGATATAGAGTTTTCAAAGCAAACGAAGTTTTATTTAAACAACAAAAAGAGTAGTGCATGCTCATTTCGGGGGTAGTTTGCGAGTACATTCAAATGTACTCATATTGGTTTCGTCCCTGGCTATTGTCTTAGCCAGATCCTGAAGATGAACAGTTCGAAGAAGAAGACTTCAATAACGTCAATGCGAACTAGGGCGCTTCCCAGTCAGCTGCCTGTAGGGTTGGCAAGTGACTTGGGCTCCACGTTGATTTGGTGATTTCCGCTGCGAGTACCTGATGAAGTTATGGCTTCAATCAAGTAAGTAAATTTATTCGGTTTATGGGTGTTCTGTGATACCAATTCGAGTTATGTGCAACAACAGACTGATCATGGGATTGTTGCAGGAAACATAACGGGTATCTCGGATACCTAATCCGGGGTCCCCACAGTTTGCCACCTTGCGTGGCCCTTTGAAATCTTCAGGAAAAGGTTCCGATCTGATCTTTTCAGTGAAACACGCTGGTCCCTTGAGTCGCGAGGACAGGGCTGTGGGTGCGCCTGCGGGGTTATCTGCGGGCCGCTTTTGCATCAATGGTGCATTCGCCTGCGCTTCTGCGACTCGCTCCTGTTGCCTCTGTGCGACTCCTGACACGTCATCTGGTGGCCTACTCTGGACGCTTCTTTCTGCCGTAATCCTATGATTGGCTGGTACGAGGGGCAGCTGTGCTTCGGCTTCTGCCCTATTGGCTTGTTGCAGGACTGCCGTACTTAACATCTGAATCGCGCGCCGCGCCTCAGCATTGACCGGGTCATCGCCTGTTGGTACCATCTGTATCAAGATATTAGCCGCAACATACATATTATCGACAGGGTTCTGGTAATGGCCCTGTGGGGTGTGAAACCTCCTTGGTTGTTGCTGGGTCTCTTGATTTGTCGGTACCCTTCCTTCCGCAGTCGTCTGGATTCCCGTCCCTGCGGCTGGAGTGAGCGGGATTTCCACTGTTGGTTGAGTCGCGTGCAGCTGTGTTTGCGGGTCAACCTGTTGTTGAGTCGCAGCCGGCGCGGCTACTCTCTGCCGCTCCTGTTGGATTCCTTGGTTTATCTGATCGAGCCTGCGGCGCTCTTCTTCCATCCTTCGAACCTCATACAGGAGCTCGGCCCTGGCGGCCTCAATTTCTGTTGCACGGAGGGCGGCGTTCGTGGCTGACACAGGGACAAGAAGTGGGTTGCTTGGGGGTGCCGATGCCTCGGTTTCTCCAGCCGTTCCTGACGCGCCTGCTCCTCCGGCCATGTAAACCGCGACTTGTGCCATCTCTTGATCTGGTGATGATGTGATTTCTGGTGGGTAACCCCAGCAACTTTCTTCAAAGGCAGGTATGATGGACCCAAACTCTTGTGAGTCCATGCTTTCCACGGATTCTTCCCCGTCCTCGGCGACTTCTTCTATTGAATCGCCTTCCTGGACCGATCTAACGGACCTTCCACCGATGAAGCCGACGAAGACGTTGATGGATCCGAACGGGATGACGTGGCCGGTCTCCAAATAATCTGCCTCCGGCCCCCCAGCTTGAATCGTCGATGAGGGGTGTGCCATTGACCGTGATGATACGGCCAACAACAAGATCTTCAGCTCCCTTCATGGATCCTGCGCGGAACGTGACGCTTTTGACCGCAGGCCCCACGGTGGGCGCCAACTGTCGTGGGTTTGTCACGTCAGGTGTCATAGATGACTTCGTAAGTGTGGGATTACGCGAGTCGAGCATCTCCGAGCTTGGGATCGCAGGAACAAAGATCAACACAGATTTACCCAGGTTCGGCCCCCTCAATGTGAGGTAAAAGACCTACTTCCTGCCTACCCTAAATTGGTATTGATATGATAATCGAGGTGTTACAATGGAGGCGATCCGATCTGGTACTCGCCGTATGAGCTAGGGTTTGGGCTTGATAGCTTGACCCGCTCTAAGTCCTGCGAGTCCTCTTTATATACACAAGGCTCGCTAGATTACAAAAGGAAACTTCCCCATAAGGAATACATCCACAGAGGCCTACTCGGAGACTACTTGGTCTTCACGTCCTCCGGGATTTGTCTTCTAGATCTTTCTCCTTATGGCGGTTCAATATTGGGCTTGTTGCCAAGTGGGCCTTCATCCGTGCGAGTAAGTTAAGTCGCACTGGGCCGCGGGTTAATCCAGAAAGTATTCCCCCGACACTTCCGCTACCGCCCCACCGCCGAGGCGCACGACAACTGGCTCGGCCGCCTCCAGCACCTCGTCGACATCGCGGCGGCGCCGCGCGCAGCTCTGGCGGCGTCGCGCTCTCTGGTGCACCACAACTCCGGACGCGCAGGGACTGCCGCGCATGGCGCACCTCCTTCGCCGCCTCCGCCGCCGCCTCCGCCAGGTCCGCATCCAGCTGCGGCGCACAAGGCCGCATCCCACGCATCTTCGCCGCACGATTGCCAAATCGTGCAGCGGACACCCCCTGACGCGCGGGTGGAAATGGAGCGCCAGAAGGACCTCCAGAAGCGCATCATCGAAGAGATCGGCCAAGCGGGGCGACAGAACCGCCGAGCTCTTCAGGGTGGCATCGACTCGTACGCCACAGGATGCGCAGCCTTCACCCGCAGCCTGCGTCGCGTCATCTGGCCATAGAAGTTCAGGCCTGACCTACCCAACAGCTACGACGGCACGAACAATCCCATCGAGTTCTTGCAGCTCTACACCACCTCCATCCAAGCTGCGGGGGAGACGACAAGGTCATGGCCAACTGGTTCTCCCACGCTCTCAAGGATTCTTCCTTGTCGTGGCTTCTGAACCTTCCCGAGGATTCCATTGACTCGTGGGAGGAGCTCTGCCAGCAGTTCGTTGCAAACTTCAAGGGCACGTACGAGCGCGCCCTCACCTACAACGACCTGCGTGCTGTGTGCCAGAAGCCTGGCGAGACCCTCCGCAGGTACATCCAGCGCTTCAGCCAAGTCCGCAACAAAATCCTGAACATCCCGGACTCGCACGTCATTGCGGCCTTCAGAGAGGGCGTCACCAACCACAGGATACTCGAGAAGCTCGGCATCCATGATACCCTCTCCTCCGTGGTGAAGCTCTTCGACATCGCAGACAAGTGCGCCAAGGCAGAAGAAGGGCTCCTCTTCGTCAAGGTGGGCTCGACAGACGACCCTGCCGAGGGATCCAAGACCCAGAAGAGGCCTGACGAGACAAAGCGCAAGCCTACTGCTGTCCTGGCAGCCGAACCCGACGCCAAGCATGTTCGTGAGGACTCCCCTGAGGCTGGCGAGAAAAAGGTGGATAACCGCCCATTCTGCATTTACCACAACAGGCGTGGTCATGAGACGGAAAACTGCTATGACCTCAAGCAGCTGAGCAAGAAGAAGGCAGCGGTAGCTGCGGTAGGGGCCGTGGTTATCGCAAAGGAGGACGTAAAGACAACTTCCAGAGGCCGCAGGGGACTCAGGCGAATGCCGCCGAGAAAAACAACAATCTCCCCGACGAAGAGCCTGGAGGCTACCAGGCCCCTAAGGGTGCCATGGCATGCATCCTCGACGGATCCCAAGCGCCCAAGTCGAACAATCAGTTCAAACAGTTCGCTCGCAAGCTCAATGCAGCGCTTCCCGGGGTCGAAACGTCCCGCCCCCTCAAGTGGTCCCAGTACACCATCGCCTTCGACGCCAAGGATCACCCCAAGTCTACCAAGACTGTGGGCACTCTCCCGCTGGTGTGCACCCCCACCATCAACAACATCGCCGTCGGCAAGATGCTCATTGATGGGGGTGCCGGCCTGAACGTCATCTCTGTCGAGACCTTCGAGACGCTTCAAGTGCCCTACGAGTGGCTTATGCCCTCCAGGCCCTTCACCGGGGTCACCAGCGGCTCAATCTCGCCTCTGGGGCAAGTGAGGCTCGCGGTCACCTTTGGCACACAGGAGAACTACTGCACCGAGTGTCGGGGGAATACTTTCTGGATTAACCCGCGGCCCAGTGCGACTTAACTTACTCGCACGGACAAAGGCCCACTTGGGAGCAAGCCCAATATTGAACCGCCATAAGGGGAAAGATCTAGAAGACATATCCCGGAGGACGTGAAGACCAAGTAGTCTCCGAGTAGGCCTCTGTGGATTTTTATGGGGGAAGTTTCCTTTTGTAACCTAGCGAGCCTCTGTGTATATAAAGAGGACTCGCAGGACTTAGAGCGGGTCAAGCTATCAAGCCCTAAACCCTAGCTCATACGGCGAGTACCAGATCGGATCGCCTCCATTGTAACACCTCGATTATCATATCAATACCAATCTAGGGTAGGCAGGAAGTAGGTCTTTTACCTCACATTGAGGGGGCCGAACCTGGGTAAATCTGTGTTGATCTTTGTTCCTGCGATCCCAAGCTCGGAGATGCTTGACTCGCATAATCCCACACCTACGAAGTCATCTATGACACCTGACGTGACAAACCCACGACAGTTGGCGCCCACCGTGGGGCCTGCGGTCAAGAGCGTCACGTTCCGCGCAGGATCCATGAAGGGAGCTGAAGATCTTGTTGTTGGCCGTATCATCACGGTCAATGGCACACCCCTCATCGACGATTCAAGCTGGGGGCCGGAAGCAGATTATTTGGAGACCGGCCACGTCATCCCGTTCGGATCCATCAACGTCTTCGTCGGCTTCATCGGTGGCAGGTCCGTTAGATCGGTCCAGAAGGCGATTCAGTAGAAGAAGTCGCCGATGACGGGGAAGAATCCGTGGAAAGCATGGACTCGCAAGAGTTTGGGTCCATCATACCTGCCTTTGAAGAAAGTTGCTGGGGTTACCCACCAGAAATCACATCATCACCAGATCAAGAGATGGCACAAGTCGCGGTTTACATGGCCGGAGGAGCAGGCGCATCAGGAACTGCTGGAGAAACCGAGGCATCGGCACCCCCAAGCAACCCACTTCTTGTCCCTGTGTCAGCCACGAACGCCGCCCTCCGTGCAACAGAAATTGAGGCCGCCAGGGCCGAGCTCCTGTATGAGGTTCGAAGGATGGAAGAAGAGCGCCGCAGGCTCGATCAGATAAACCAAGGAATCCAACAGGAGCGGCAGAGAGTAGCCGCGCTGGCTGCGACTCAACAACAGGTTGACCCGCAAACACAGCTGCGCGCGACTCAACCAACAGTGGAAATCCCGCTCACTCCAGCCGCGGGACGGGAATCCAGACGACTGCGGAAGGAAGGGTACCAACAAATCAAGAGACCCAGCAACAACCAAGGAGGTTTCACACCCCACAGGGCCATTACCAGAACCCTGTCGATAATATGTATGCTGCGGCTAATATCTTGACTCAGATGGTACCAACAGGCGATGACCCGGTCAATGCTGAGGCGCGGCGCGCGATTCAGATGCTAAGTACGGCAGTCCTGCAACAAGCCAATAGGGCGGAAGCCGAAGCACAGCTGCCCCTCGTACCAGCCAATCACAGGATTAGCAGAAAGAAGCGTCCAAGCAGGCCACCAGAGGACGTGTCAGGAGTCGCACAGAGGCAGCAGGAGCAAGTCGCAGAAGCGCAGGCGAATGCGCCATTGATGCAAAAGCGGCCCGCAGATAACCCCGCAGGCGCGCCCACAGCCCTGTCCTCGCGACTCAAGGGACCGGTGTTTCACTGAGAGGATCAGATCGGAACCTTTTCCTGAAGATTTCAAAGGGCCACGCAAGGTGGCAAACTATAACGCCAGCATGGATCCAACCACTTGGCTCAACAATTACGAGATGGGCATGAGCATCCTAAACGCATCTGAAGAGATCTGCGCACGCTACCTAAACATGATGCTAGAAGGAGCAGCGCACATATGGCTGCAAAATTTGCCTCCCAACTCTATAAATACTTGGGAGGAACTGAAGGATGCCTTCGTTAAGAACTTCCAAGGAACTTGCAAGCGACTCTGCAATATAGAAGATTTAGAGCGTTGTGTCCAGAAGGAAGGCGAGTCAAGTCGCCATTGGATGAAAAGGGTGGCAGAAATAATACACTCCTCAGATAATATACCACCAAGCTCAGCCGTCCTGGTGATGGAGAAAAACTGCAAGTTTGAGCCGCTGATTCATAAGCTGGGTCGCATGAAGGATAAAGTCAAGAGCCTCAGCGAGGTGATGGCTGCGGCTAACAAATATGCCAGCTCAGATAAAACCAGAGACGCGTCAGACGGAGAAGAAGAGGAGGTTGCTGCAAAAAAGGAAAGAAAAACTCCAACAAGCCCCAGCAGCAGCAAACGAGCCACAACAACACGCGTCAAAACAAACGCAAAAGCGAAGATGGTCACTCAGGGCTCGTCGCCAATGCGCGTGGAGGATTCAGAGGCCAGCGTGGAAGGGGTCGAGGATACGGCTCCCGTCCAATCAATATGCAAGAAGTTTTCAACCGGCCATGCGACCTTCATGCGACAGGTGATGGACGGCCAGCGGACCATACCAAGGCGCAATGCCATTATTACAAAAAGTGGAAAGAAGAGAGCCAACACAACGGGGGGAATTCCCATGAAGGAAACCCTAGTGCGGCTCATAACACAAACATTGGGCAGCACGGCGGAGTAACCCCAGGCAGACGGGGCAGTATCACACAATAGTTATCGATACCTCCAAAAGAGAAGAGAAATTGAGCCGGAGAAGTCAGCAGGTGAACGCCGTGATACCAGCAACACCCTTGGTTAAGGTGGTCAGAATACGCGGTAACCTGGAGTCGCGACGACCACCCGCCACAGTACGGGAACCTGGCAAGTTGGCACTGGTTGTGGCACCATACGTTGCAGGATACAAGCTGACCAAAGTGCTTATGGATGGAGGAAGCAGCATTAATATCTTGTACTACGATACTTTCCAGCGTCTAGGACTCAAGGATTCCAGCCTGCAGCCCACGTCAACAGTATTTCACGGCATTGTCCCAGGAAGGTCCGCACGGCCAGTGGGGAAAATAACCCTAGGGGTAACTTTTGGAACAGAAGAGAACTTTAGAAGTGAATTCCTAAGCTTCGAAGTGGTAAAATTCCAAAGCCCATATCACGCCTTGTTTGGAAGAACGGCCTTTGCTAAGTTTATGGCCAGGCCATGCTACGTGTACCTACAGTTGAAGATACCAGGACCAAAAGGGGTCATCACAGTGTACGGAGATAGAGAAAAAGCAATAGAATGTGAGAAAGGAGATGCGGCTTCGCAGAATCCGCCTGTGCCGCGGAAGAGCTAAAAGGTTATAAGTCGCAGGTGGACCCAAACGATATGAGTGTGGTTACCACGCCATCTGCCGAGCCACCAATGAAATTCAAAGCGGCCCAGGACACTAAGCAGATAAATCTTGTTCCTGGCGACTCATCCAAGCAAACTAGCATTGGAGCACACATGGAAGAAGAGCAGGAGAAGGCCCTCGTCGCTTTTCTCCAGGAAAATAAAGACATCTTCGCATGGAAGCCGTCAGATATGCCAGGGGTACCAAGAGAATTAGCAGAACATAGCCTCAAAGTGAACCCTGCGGCTAAACCAGTGAAGCAGCCACTACGGCGTTTCATGATGACAGGAGAAAGGCAATAGGAGAGGAAATAGCTCGCTTGCTGGCTGCAGGATTCATCACAGAGGTATACCATCCGGAATGGGTGGCAAATCCAGTATTGGTTATGAAAAAGAACGGTACGTGGCGAATGTGCGTTGATTACACCAGTCTTAACAAAGCTTGTCCAAAGGATCCATTTGCTTTGCCGCGAATCGACCAAGTAATTGATTCAACTGCTGGGTGCGAGCTGTTATGCTTTTTGGACGCCTATTCAGGCTACCATCAAATCAAGATGAAGAGGGAGACCAAGAAAAGACGTCCTTCATCACACCCTTCGGAGCTTTTTGTTATGTCAGCATGCCCTTTGGGTTGAAGAACGCAGGTGCGACTTACCAAAGATGCATTCAGAATTGCCTACATGAGCAAATAGGTCGCAACGTTCATGCCTACGTGGATGATATTGTGATTAAGTCGCAAGTTAGCCAGGATCTTATTGGTGATCTGGCAGAGACATTCACAAATCTCAGAAAATACAACATGAAGCTCAACCCCACAAAGTGCGTTTCGGAGTACCAGCAGGAAAGCTATTGGGATTCATAGTATCAGAAAGAGGCATTGAGGCCAATCCTGACAAGATAAAGGCCGTGATGGATCTCCAAAAGCCAGAAAAGATAAAAGATGTACAGCGGCTTACTGGTTGCGTAGCAGCTTTGAGTCGCTTTATATCAAGATTGGGAGAGAAAGCACTACCTTTGTACAGACTGTTGAAAAAATCAGACACCTTCGTTTGGGACGCAGAGGCCGACGAAGCTCTGACAGCCTTGAAACATCAATTGACAAATGCTCCAGTTCTGGCGGCTCCAAAAGATAAAGAGCCAATGCTACTATACATAGCGGCAAATTCCCGCGCTGTGAGTGCTGTCATGGTTGTGGAGAGACAAGAAACGGAAAGGAATACCCTGTCCAGAGACCAGTATACTACGTGAGCGAAGTCCTCACAGCTTCCAAACAGCGTTACCCACAGTGGCAGAAGTTGGTGTTTGGAGTGTTCATGGCGAGTCGCAAGCTGAAGCACTACTTCCAAGAGCATCCAATAACTGTGGTGAGTTCAGCACCATTGGCAGATATCATTCGTAATCGAGAAGCTACTGGAAGAGTCGCTAAGTGGGCGATCGAGTTGGGACCACATCACATCAGTACGAGCCGCGCACATCAATTAAGTCGCAAGCCCTTGCAGATTTTATTAACGATTGGACAGAAATCCAAGTTGCTCCTAGCATGGCAGAAACCAAATACTGGACCATGCATTTTGATGGGTCAAGACAGTTGCAAGGCTCGGGGGCTGGAGTTGTTCTGACATCTCCCAAGGGAGACAAGCTGCGGTATGTGTTACAGATACACTTCAACTGCACAAATAACGTGGCGGAGTACGAGGCACTGCTTCATGGTCTACGTATAGCAAAGGAGATGAACATCAGTCGCATACGCTGTTTTGGCGATTCAGACTTGGTGGCACAGCAGGTCTCCGGAACGTGGGACAGCAAGGATGCGAACATGGCTGCATATAGAGAGAGAGTGGACAGAATTGCTGGACATTTCACTGGATACCAAGTTGAACATATTGATCGGAGACAAAATGAAGCTGCGATGCCCTGTCTCGGCTTGGATCCAACAGACAGTCAGTCCCACCCAATGTTTTCCTGGATGAACTGCACAATCCATCAGTCAAACCTCCAGCAGAGATTGACATTGCAGAGCCAGAGGATGATTCAACTTTAGTCGCAGCCCTGCATGAACAGCCAGGATGGACAGAGCCATACATGGCATATTTAAGTCGCGGAGTGCTGCCGGACGATGAAATTGAGGCGCGCAAAATCATACGACGATCAAAGGCCTATACAATCATCAACAACGAATTATACAAGCGCAGCGTATCAGGAGCATTCCAAAGATGTGTCTCACCAGAAGAGGGACGAAAAATCTTGCACGAAATTCATTCAGGCGATTGTGGCCATCATGCTTCGTCAAGATCTTTGGTGGCAAAGGCGTTCCGACATGGATTCTTCTGGTTAACAGCATTAGCAGACGCAGAGCAAATTGTCAGAGTGTGCGATGGATGTCAAAGATACGCTAGGCAAGATCATATGCCAGCCCAAGCACTTCGCACAATACCCATCACATGGCCTTTTGCCGTATGGGGTTTTGACATGGTAGGGCCTTTCAGACGGTCTTCAAACGGAAAAACTCACCTCTTAGTCATGGTGGACAAATTCACAAAGTGGATAGAAGCAGAACCTGTGGGAGAAGGCTGCAGCAGTCAAGTTCTTGAAGAAGGTCATATTCCGCTTCGGTTACCCCCATAGTATCATTACAGACAATGGGAGCAACACCTCTGAAGGGGCTACACAGATATTTTGCGCAGACAATGGGATAAGATTGGACCTCACGTCAGTAGCACACCCGCAGAGCAATGGACAAGCTGAGCGAGCTAACCAGGAAATTCTCCATGGAATTAAGCCGCGCCTTATTGAAAAGGTCGAAGCATCTCCAGGATGTTGGGTGGAAGAACTGCCAGCAGTACTGTGGAGCTTGAGAACAACCCCTAACAGATCCACAGGATTTACACCATATTTCATGGTCTATGGAGCAGAAGCAGTCATGCCCAGCGATATCATACATGATTCACCAAGAGTTGCGGCTTACATCGAGACAGATAATGAGATAGCTCGGCAAGACTCGGTGGACACATTAGAAGAGGTTAGAGACTTGGCAGCATCAAGGTCAGCAGTATATCAACAAGACTTGCGACGCTATCATGCCAGACGCATCAAAACCCGCACCTTTCAAGAAGGCGACCTAGTACTGCGACTTAAACAAGATCACAAGGGAATGCATAAGCTGTCCTCTCCATGGGAAGGACCCTACATCATCAGCAAGAAGCTAAACAATGGGTCGTACTACCTGCTGGATGTAAGGGAAGAAAGCAGCGAACGCCATGGA